>CM018695.1:37458667-37836167 GCA_009363875.1 Mikania micrantha
TTGATTCAAATCAATTAAATTCTTTTATGCTAAGTTGTAAATCCATAATGTTTTCATTAAACAGTAAGTATTTCTAAGCTTTTAGTATCATATTTAATTTCATTCTCATGCTTCGTTTGAATCAAAAAGCCCCAAACCGATTTTACCCAATGAACCCTAGAAATCGAATTCATAAAATTCGTGTTTGTTTGATAGAATTAGTATAGGGTTTTCATTAAAAGGAAATTCCAAAAGCCATCTGTGCAATTTAATTTGATTAAAAATCTCATCTTCGTCAAAAACCCCAAATCCTATTACCATGAAGAACCCTAGAACATGAAATCCTTTAATTCGTTGTAATTTGATGAAACCATTATGGGGCTTTCGTTTAAAAGATTATTCTGAAGCTGTGTATATAGTTTAATTTGGTTGTAGAACTCGTTTTGTTAAAAACCCCCCAAAACGTTTTTCATTAAGAAACCTTAGGATTTGAACTCATATATAATTCGATGTTAGCACCACGAATTATCATGGGGCTATGCTTATTCGGCCTGTTTAGGTATATAGAAGTCGATTATTACCTGATTTTGATGTCGAATAGGTGTGGTTCGATTGAAGGCTTGGGTTTCGGTCGACTCACGATCTAATTCTTCAAACCACAGCTTCTGAGATCTAATTGGCTTGTGCAAAACTCCTAAGGGTGCCGATTAGTGAATATGGGTGCTCAATTTGATATGTTTAAGTCGAATTGTAGGTTCACTATGATTACAATTGAGGGTTTCATGATGTTTGTTTTAAGGCTTTAATTGCTTTAATTCGATCATTATGGTGTAATATAACATATTATAACCGTTGATAATCATCAATATTATGATTATTGATTGTTTAAATTCGATTACAACTCAGATTAATATGAATTTCGAATTTTCCTTGGTTTATTACTCGAATTTTGACCTAAAAGTCAAAATTGATTGTTTTATGTAATTACATGTTTAATTCTTGTAATTTTTGTTATTTCTAGATTTGTTTTATTTTATTTTAATCCTTTTTGTTTGATTTTGTATGTTTTTGGTTAAACTTTGGTTAACGTGGTTAACTTAAAATGCCGGATTGTCACATGAGGGGACTAGTTAAGTAAGCTATGAGGACTTAGAATAAATTACAAGTCTAGGAATGTAATGTAATGAGACAATGTAATAGTGTAGGTTCTTGAGTTTTAGCTAAGGGAGTTCGGCTAAAGAGATAGGAGCTACATTACTCTCAGGTGAATTCTAGATGCCCTATTTCAACACTTTACGTGTACTTATGTTTTGGGCTGACATACTTGCTGTTAGTATGTTATGATGCTTTATGATGTTATGTGAATATCTGATAATGACGAATGCTTGATGATATGTGTGATGATGTATGCATGAGAAAATGTTAAGTATGACGAATGCATGTTCATGACTTAAGCTGATGATAATTGTATGATGACATGCTATTATGATGATAACTATGATGATAGTTGTAAGATGTTATGCTGTGATGAGATCCTAGGCTGTTAGGATGAAAGTATGATGCTATGATGATTAAATGCTAGCATGACATGTATATGATGCTATGATGTTAGGATGATACGATGAAATGATACTAGCATAACCTGTTATGAGTAATCCTATGTTATTAGGATAAGGTTATAATGTTATGATGAATGATGATACAATGTTAGTATATCAGGTTACGATGAATGACTGTTTCTCACATATTTGTATGGGGTAAGTATGATGTTGCTCCCATACTCGTTATGGGGTTAGTATGAATGATGCTACAATACTTGTACTGGGTAAGTATGGATCTGTTAAATGCTTCAGCGATTCAGATCAACGTTATGGAGCCTTGTGCCAGCATAAGCTCACTGTTACGCTCAGTAGCAGTGGTTGTATGATGATGATGATGATCATGATGTTTATGTGTTATGGTTTGTATGAACAAGATGATGTTTTATGATGTTCACTCATTAAATGTTTATGATGTTTTAGTAAAACTATAACTCACCAGCGTAAGCTGACATTTTAGCATGTATGTCAGGTTGATGAACAGGCAAGAGGATATGATGAAGCCTGTGGCATAAAGTCAGACGATCTGGTGGTGTGGCAATCCAATATGATTTTGATACACACATTTAATTGTATTTCTGTTATCAAACTATGTTTAAATTTCCGCTGCTAATTATGAAAGTTGTTGGTTTAAAAGATACGTGTTATAATGAAAACCAACTCTGGGAGATACCCAGATCAGGGCTTCACAAGTTGGTATCAGAGCCATAGTTTGAGAGATCTGGGCATCCAAAATGCCAAAACTTAAACTGAGAATGGGATTAAATGATGCAGATTTACAACAGTTATTCCGTGCTAAACTGAATCCTTTACTGACTCATCGTTTGTTGCATCCTGTAGAATACTCGATGTAACATCACTGTTTTTCTGGTATTGCCTTTACAATATAAACTTGTATTGATAGAACATGTTACGATAATTTGATGATTATTGATTTGATTGATGATAATATTGATGGTATGCAATGATGAGAACATATGATAATTAAGCATAAACCATGGGGAAGTTAGTTTGAAATACAACTAAACTGAACCATAGTGTTTATTGCAGTGGAACACTTATGATATGATCTGGTTTTGTTTGGAATGGTTAACGGATGAGGTTTGGTCACTAAATATAGTCAAGGACACATGGTAATGGTTTATCGAAATGGTGGTGGGACGGCGGCTGGATAGGTTGCGACCGACTCCTCCGTATGCCCTATATATAAACTTATTTCGGTTTATCATGGATGTGTCAATGATATGATTTAATGGGGTTGAGGATTGGGAAATGGATAATTGATAAATATATTTCATTAAAATAATGAAAAGGATATTGGAAAATAATTACGCGATGGTGAGGTCACGAATATAAATTAAACGTGATTGTTATTTCAGAAATGTTAACTTAATAATGTATTTGCGTGGGTGACGATTCCCACGACTAGAATTATTAAGAATAATATTCTGAGACGATATTCCATAAATTGTAAATCGAGTTGGAATACGATGCGGACGTTGAATTCGAAAAGGTGACGATCTTTAAAAATTCATACGTGAGTAACGCGTTTCAACGAGATAACCGAAACAATAATTACGATATTAAATTAAAAAAAAGAATTTAAAAGTTTATTAGGAATTACAATCTTGAATCGATTTAAATAAAACCATTTATTTAAATGAAATCATTTTTGTTAAACGTTTCGTAATTTAAAATATAATTTACGTGAAAACCGAACAATTTAAAAGGTGTTAACGCGAAATAAACGTAACAGAGCAAGCGGGAATGACTCAAGGTATAAAAAGGAAAGAATTCTCTTCTTCCTCATTTTGCAAGACACTTTCTCTCTCTAAAAACACAATTCCTGTCATTTTTCTCTCTCTAGAAATTTAAAAAGTAAAATTCTTCAATTCTTGACCATTTCGAGTAATTCCGGTCCCAAATCGTTTCTCCATTCGCGTAGAACACGAAGGCACAAGCCGTTCGAGCTAAAGATCAAGATTTGACGTAAATCTATGAGTTTATTTGAGTTTTATTAGGGTTTTTAGTTTAAAAGTAAATCATAAGTTTCTTTACATTTAAATGAATTTTTCTGAGTCATTTGGGTATAAACAACTTGAAATATAAGGATTTAGGAAACCATTTGAGTAGGAATAAAGTGGAAAATGAGGGTTTTGAAGGAACCTGCAAGTTACGGGAGTCTGGGAACGAAAGGAAGGAGATGAACAACTCTAGAACCGTTGTTCTTTTAGCCACTCGAGAACCACATTATAAATTCAAGAACCTTTATTTTGGAATGCATAAACTCGAGAACCCATTGAAGGGTACACCACTAATTCGAGAACACTCTTGAGTGGGGTGGTGTGATTAGAGAACCCACATGGGATTTGAGGGCCTCTAATTTCATATCAAAGAATTCGAGAACCATGTGGTTCTCCTTCAAGGAATTCGAGAAACTATATTGAGATAATTCAAAACTACAGAACCTCCCCATTTAAACACTATAATTCGAGAAAAGCACCAAAAAATTGGGGAACTCTTAATCTAGTGTTAATCGAGAACCATTTGGGGTTTGGGTGCAATTGGGTATTGACGTTCTACTGTAAATTACTTAAACAATTGCTAGAAACCTGGATAAACCTTATAACAAGTGTTTTAAAAATATAATACATAATTTTAAAACATATCAAAGGTTTATAACATATTCAAAGTTGATCAAAATAATAGAGATGATACCTATAAAATAAAGTAGTCAACTTTACTATAAAGTTGATGAAATGTTTTAAGTTAACAAGATATCATTTAAACTCTTGGGTGAAACATTTAAAGGACGATGTTTTTATAACATAATACTTATTTAAAAATACTCAAGTGATAATAATTTTAAGATTTGTAATGGGCAATATTCTAAGTGTAAAACACGTGAACAAAGAATGTGATAACATAACAATGTACTAATGTTTAGCCTATATTGGCTAAGTGTTAGTGTATTACATCACAATTGAGTTATATAAAATTAAATAAAAGATAGTTATAAAAGGTTAACCAACCTTAAGGTTAACTTACGAAATTATAACTCATACTTGTAAGTTCTAAACAATATTGAATATACCACAGGTTGTTGAGTCATTATTGTTTCCACAATAGTCAGCGCGCGTTCTACAATGCACTGAAACATAAGACATCACTGTGAGTTCTCATAATCCCCTTTTTAAATCTTTTGCTTTTAAACTCGGGGGTGAAACATGTTTACCAAAATAAACTGAATTTGAGATAACAAGTGTGGAACCGGGATTATTATTGAGATATGATTATTGAGGTGAATTGTGATTATGGGATGATATACTTTGAGTGAGTCATTGTTGATTGAGTTGATCCTCCGTGATGATTGAGTTGCTGTTGATTGAGTTGACTTCGGTCCTCTGCGGTGATTCCACTGTTGATTGAGTTGACTTCGGTCCTCTGTGGTGCACAACATTGATAATTATGATTATTAGGAATATCGTTGATTGAGTTGACTGCGGTCCTTCGCGATGATTCCACCGTTGATTGAGTTGACTGAGATCCTCCGCGGTATATTATATTGAGAATATTGTGATGAATGATGATTGTTGAATTGATATGATTGGTTGAGATTTATTGAATGAAATTGAATGATTACTTATGATTAGTTAATTACTTGGATTATTTGACTTGATGTGTTTGTTGTGGTTATACAGATTGATGTTACCTTACAGGTTCACACAAGTTATTCTTAAAACTTTCATAAATGTTTTTGGAATAATTAAAGACTTATGATGTAACAACCGGTTTTTAATAATGAAATGTATTGTGAATAATCGTTAATTGAACGATTGTGGTTGTTGTGATTTGAAAATATGTCAGAATTACATCATTAATGGCAAGAGCACATGTGATCGTTCTAGAGATCCATGATGATTTAGAAATTTTGGTTATTACAAGTTGATAGTATGTGAAAAATGATGAACGTGGGCGAAAACCGTGCGCGAAACGGAGTTACGGATTGTCCGGAATCGCGAAAAGAAGTTAAAAATCAAAATTTTGATAAAAATCCCCTGGGGCGGTACGCCCCACGCCAAGCTTTGGGCTGGGGCGGTACGCCCCATGTCTTATGTCGGCAAAAAAATGACTTTTAAAGATCAGATCGCATTTTTACGCTTTTTTCTTATCCCTTTCGACTGGTTCTTGCTCCAGAAGAAAAATATACCATTTCTAAGCCTAAAAACTCCATTTCAAAGGCTTCTAATCATCCAGATCATGCATAGGATCGTGTTTTCAAGTCCTGATCATTGTTTTAACCGTAGAAATCCGTCAGATCAGGTAACAGTTTGTTTTATCCTACTAGTTTAATATTGTGTGGATTAAATTTAGTTTTGATTTTAATACTATGATTATGGGTATTGATTATTGCCTAGTTGATAACTAGGGATTGTTAGAAACGAAGAAATTGATATTTTGACGGTAAAATCTTCGTTTTGAAGCCGGGATAATGTCCGGTTGTTATGAAACCCGTATCATAGTGTGATAACTAGCAGGATGGGTTGAATATGATTTTAAATAAATTAGGGATTATAATCCATAGATTAAATGATGATTTTGATGAATTGATGTTAAGATTATTAACAAGTTATGATCTTAAATAAAAATTGAATAATAAAAATAGTTAAAGATCGTAACTAATATAATGAACATCAATTATTTGATGAAATGCCTGGGGAGGCGTGACATATGATTAAATATGATAATTGACTAGAACTTGCTAAATATAGTAAGATAGAGTCAGTTATGTGATGAATTGACTTTGAGCAAGTCAAATCAGTCAAGTGTGTTGAACTTGATTGTATGTGCTATACGTGTTAAAACTAGTTGTATATATGTATTTTGCAACTAGGTGGTGGTAGTGGAAGTCAAACCACTAGTCATAGAGCAGGAAAGGAGACTGCAGTTGCTAATCCCTTATCTGATTAAGGTAAGTAATCCCACAACTATGACATCACATAATAAATATTGAAATTGTTGTTGAATAAATTGTATGATAAATATGGTATTGGTGATAGGGGAACGTTGAATAATAAAAGTTCAACATCCTATGATAAATCCAATACCTTGATGAATGAAAGTGTGGGAACTCTATGATGGAAGTACCAGTGAGTGAACATCATAGTAATTTGATTAATTTATATATGACTCCACAATGGTGGATAGCCAGAGGTGCTGGCAATTGTCTAGATGGAAGTACCGGTGGGTGAACATCTTAGACTTAATAAATATGACTCCACAATGGTGGATAGCCAGAGGTGCTGGCAATTGTCTTAGATGGAAGTACCGGTGGGTGAACATCTTAAGACTTGAATTATATATGACTCCACAATGGTGGATAGCCAGAGGTGCTGGCAATTGTCTTAGATGGAAGTACCGGTTGGTGAACATCTTAAGACTTGAATTATTTATGACTCCACAATGGTGGATAGCCAGAGGTGCTGGCAATTGGCTATGGTGGAAGCACAGGAATGTGAACCCCATAGTGTAATATTGATTAAACTATTGTGAGCAATAGTTGATGGTTGGTAATGTGATATTTTATATTGTGAGAGTCAATTCGAATAGAAATGACTCAGTTTGAATGTTGATTGTGAAAAATGTATTTTTACATTTTATTGTTGAGAAACCATTGGGGTTTACTTACTTAGTTCTTATGAACTAATGGGAATTATTGTGTGATGTTTGTAGGTCAAATATGACGTACACGGCTGTAAAGATCGAGGTGGAGCAGGAATCGAACGAACAAACCTTGTTGCAACTTTCTAACTTTTGGGTTTAAACGTACTTATGTAATTAAGTACTGTAAAATATGTGACATGTTGATGTTTGTTTAATATTATTAAATAAAGAAGGTCAAACAAGGTTTTAGAAATGAAAAATTTGCTGGTACCAACTCTAATATTATAGAAAATTGTTAAATAGTAACCGGGGGTTACAAAGCTGGTATCAGAGCAATGGTTTGAGCGATTCAAGTGTTAGAAACACACTTGAACTCAAATCTTATGCTCTTGATATGTAATGAAACGTTCGATTCCAGCCTCCATCATTAAGCCGGAGGTATGAGGTCAGTATTTATGTATTGAATTGTATATGTACACATTGTTGTGTGTATAAATTGTGTGAACCGAACTTCCCAATTATGAAATGAGATGATGAAATTAAGGGCACGAGTGTGTGATAAACATGTTATTATGCCTGGCCAGTATAATGAGATGCTTATGACATAACCGTTTCCTTAATTAAGTCAGATTGTATCATGATTTTGAATATTAGGTAAGGTGATTATGTACTATATAAGTACAAGATTGTTAAATATTGTGAATACATGATATTGATTGTTTAATTATATGATTTCAGCCACGAATGGCTGACGAGCATACCTCTGGTGTAAATAGCAGTGAGAAGGTGGAACTCACTGAAATTCAAATAATGGTGAAGGAAGAGGTGGCAAA
Organism: Mikania micrantha; assembly: GCA_009363875.1. NCBI lineage: Eukaryota > Viridiplantae > Streptophyta > Magnoliopsida > Asterales > Asteraceae > Mikania > Mikania micrantha. Next base: position 37,466,742 of record CM018695.1, read on the forward strand.
GGCTTTTGAAGCTGCTTTGCCCACATATATTGATGAAATTAAGTCTTCCTTAAAAGAGTTCCTTCATCAAGAGTTGTCTGAATTTGAAACTGGAGTGGAGATGAAACAATCTTCTAAGACAACTACTTTTAAAGAATTTATGGCTTGTAAGCCAGCTGAGTTTAAAGGGGAGGTAGATCCCTTGATTAGCCAGCGTTGGATATCTGATATTGAAAGTACGTTTGAAACTAGTCATTGTGACCAGTCTGATGAGGTCATGTTTGCTGGAAATCAGTTGAAAGATCGTGCCAAAGATTGGTGGGAATTGTTGAGGAAGGAAAAAGGCAGAGATGGAATAAAAGGGCTGACGTGGGCCCAGTTTAAAGAACTTTTCTTAAAGCGGTTTTGTCCTCAAGCCGCTATTGATCGTATTACTGAGGAGTTTCTGCATCTACAGCAGAAAGATGAAAGTGTTGATACCATTACTGCTATTTTCTTCGACAAGGCTAAATTTTGTCCAGACCTCCTTCAAACTGAAAGGATGTGGATAAACCGGTATCATACAATGTTGAACACGAAGTACCGGGAATTTCTCACGCCTTCTAAGTGCGAGACACTTAATGAGTTGATCAATTGTGCCCGGGAATGGGAATTGGAATTGAAACGACAAGAAGATCGCGAAGATAAACGAAAGGCGGAAACAGAAACAGGTTCGTCTAAAAAGGTAAAGTTTGCCAAATCATTTAAAAAGCCTGTTTTTACTAAAACTTGTCCCAATTGTGGGAGGATGCACGCGAGGGAGTGTCGTGCTAGGCCTGTTGTCTGTTATAAATGTGGGAAGCCGGGACATTTGGCAACCCAGTGTTTGAGCCCTCCTAGTCTGTGCTATCATTGTTATAAGCCAGGACATAGGAGGAGTGAGTGCCCTGAACTTAAGAGGGCAGCACCGATTAGTGATGATAGCCGATCGTTCAAATCTCAAGGCTCTGGAAAGAAACCGGAAGCGCCCAAACCAAAGGGGAGAGCTTTCCAGATTTCGGCAGAGGAGGCTAAAATCACATCTGATGTGGTGACAGGTACCTTCTTCGTTAACTCAATACCTGCTTATGTGTTATTTGATTCTGGAGCCAATCGATCTTTTGTGTCTATAAAATTTGTGCATCATCCATCTTTTGTCTTAGAAAAGTTGCCTGTACCGTTAGAAGTACAGGTTGCTGATTCTAAGAATTTCTTTGTGTTTGATATTTATCGAAACTGTAAGCTTACAATCAGTAACGAGGATTATGTTGTTGATTTAATACCCATGGTATTGGGGGAGTTTGATGTTGTTATTGGAATGGATTGGCTATCTTCTTATGGAGCCAATATTCTTTGCAATCACAAAGTTATACAATTAATAACCCCAAGTGGGTATGAATTGTCCATCCAAGGAGAAAAACGTGGAGGGGTTGTTTTGTGTTCTTTGGTCAAAGCCATGAAGTATATGAGTCATGGGGGCCAATCCTTCTTAGCTTATGTTATTAATGCTGAGAAACCAGTAAAGGAATTGGAGGATGTCCCGATTGTTAGGGATTTTCCTGATGTTTTTCCGGATGATTTACCGGGAATCCCCTCTGATAGAGATGTTGAGTTTAGAATCGATCTTATTCCAGGGGCCAAGCCTATAGAAAAAGCTCCTTATCGTTTAACACCGTTTGAATTGCAAGAGTTGATGACTCAATTGCAGGATCTTCTCGATAAAGGTTTTATTCGTCCAAGCATCTCGCCTTGGGGTGCTCCTGTTCTTTTTGTTAAAAAGGACGGAAGTTTTCGTATGTGTATTGATTATCGAGAGCTAAATAAAGTAACGGTGAAAAACAAATATCCTTTGCCTCGTATTGATGATCTTTTTGATCAGTTGTAAGGGGCTTCTTGGTTCTCTAAAATTGACCTTCGGTCGGGTTACCATCAAATTAAAGTTAGGGAAGTAGATATTCCTAAAACAGTGTTTCGAACCCGATATGGTCATTATGAATTTTTAGTCATGTCATTTGGGCTGACTAATGCACCGGCTGCATTCATGGACTTGATGAATCGGGTGTGTCGTCCCATGTTGGATCGATCTGTTATCGTTTTTATTGATGATATTTTGGTTTGTTCCAAAAATGAAGGTGATCATGCTTGTCACTTACGAGAGGTACTTGAAACTCTTCGTAGAGAGAAGTTATATGCCAAATTTTCTAAATGCGCCTTTTGGTTACATGAAGTCCAATTTCTTGGACATGTGATAAATGCAGATGGCATTCTTGTTGATCCTTCTAAAATTCAAGCTGTGACCAATTGGAGTCTACCCAAAAATCCGACTGACGTTAGAAGTTTTCTTGGCTTAGCCGGTTATTATCGTAGATTTATTCAAGACTTTGCCAAGATTGCTTCATCTCTAACCAAACTTACAAGAAAGAATGTTAAGTTTGTGTGGGGTGATGACCAAGAGAAAGCATTCCAAGAGTTAAAGTCAAAATTAACTCAGGCACCGGTATTAACGTTACCAGATGGCCCTGATGATTTTGTGGTATATTCTGATGCTTCTTATCTTGGTCTAGGTTGTGTTCTTATGCAACGAGGCAAGGTGATTGCTTATGCCTCAAGACAACTAAAAACCCATGAAATCAATTATCCTATTCATGATTTAGAACTTGCAGCAGTCGTATTTGCTTTAAAAATCTGGAGGCATTATTTGTACGGTGTAAAGTGTACTATTTACACCGATCATAAGAGCTTGAAATATTTCTTCACTCAGAAGGAATTAAATATGAGGCAAAGACGATGGTTGGAATTACTCAAGGACTATGATTGTGAAATCCTTTATCATCCTGGTAAAGCGAATGTGGTGGCGGATGCCTTGAGTAGAAAAGAAGAGTGTGAACCAATCAAAGTGAAAGCTATGCAGCTTGTGATTACTTCAGGGCTAATTGAGTAGATCAAGGAAGCCCAGACTGAAGCCTTAAAGGAAGAAAATTGGAAACGTGACAGGATTAAAGGGCAAGCTCATAATCTTGATGAAGATAGTCGTGGTTTAAAAACTAGGTGGGTCGAGTGTGGATACCTCCCACTTGTCCACTTAAGTCTACATTGTTAGAAGAAGCGCACAAGTCAAAGTACTCAATTCATCCTGGGGCTACTAAAATGTATCGTGACCTTCGGGTGAACTATTGGTGGCCAGGTATGAAACGAGATATTGTTAAGCATGTGGCGAAATGTTTGACTTGTATGCAGGTAAAAGCATAGCACCAAAAACCTTATGGTAAGTTACAACCATTGGAAATCCCAATGTGGAAATGGGAACATATCACAATGGACCTGATTACTAAACTTCCTAAAACAAGGAAGGGATGTGATACGATTTGGGTCATTGTGGATAGGTTGACTAAGAGTGCTCATTTCTTACCCATTCGTGAGACCTATTCTTCTGATAAAATTGCAGAGATATATGTACGAGAAATTGTGTCTCGTCATGGTGTGCCTGTAACCATTATCTCTGATCGAGATACTCGATTTACTTCTCGATTTTGGAGAAATTTTCAGGAAGAATTAGGAACAAAACTGTTGATAAGCACGGCGTATCATCCTCAGACTGATGGACAAAGTGAAAGAACCATTCAGACCTTGGAGGATATGTTACGAGCGTGCATTATTGACTTTGGAGGTAGTTGGGATGATTACCTACCTTTAGCAGAGTTCTCGTATAATAATAGTTATCATTCCAGTATTGGAATGCCTCCATATGAGATGCTATATGGGAGGAAATGTCGAACTCCCGTTTGTTGGGGAGAAGTTGGGCAGCGTGAACTCGCACACAAAAATGTTTTTAAAGCTACCAATGAACGGATAGACCAGATCCGTGCCCATCTGAAGGCGGCTCAATACCGTCAGAAATCATACGCTGATAAGCGGAGAAGGCCTATTGAATTCCAGATGGGAGATTTTGTGTTGTTGAAAGTCTCACCGTGGAAAGGTGTTATACGTTTTCGTAAGCGAGGAAAGTTAAGTCCACGCTTTATTGGACCATTTAAAATCATAGCTCGTGTTGGTGAAGTTGCTTATCGCCTAGAGCTACCAGAGGAGTTAAGTGGAATTCATAATACGTTCCACGTTTCTTACTTACGAAAATGTTTAGCAAATGAATCTGCGTACGTACCACTGGAAGATATAGAAATTGATAATAGATTAAATTATGTAGAAAGGCCAGTGGCAATACTTGACCGAAAGGTCAAGCAACTTAGAAACAAGTCATTGAGCCAGGTGAAGGTTCAGTGGAAAAATAGAACCGGTTCTGAAATTACGTGGGAGTCAGAAAACGAAATGAGAAAGTATTATCCTTTCCTTTTTGAGGTTTAATCGGTTTCGGGGACGAAACCTTTGTAAGGAGGGGAGATTTGTAACAACCGGTTTTTAATAATGAAATGCATTGTGAATAATCGTTAATTGAACGATTGTGGTTGTTGTGATTTGAAAATATGTGAGAATTACGTCATTAATGGCAAGAGCACATGTGATCGTTCTAGATATCCATGATGATTTAGAAATTTTGGTTATTACAAGTTGATAGTATGTGAAAAATGATGAACGTGGGCGAAAACCGTGCGTGAAACGGAGTTACGGATTGCCCGGAATCGCGAAAAGAAGTTAAAAATCAAAATTTTGATAAAAATCCCCTGGGGCGGTACGCCCCATGTCTTATGTCGGCAAAAAAATGACTTTTAAAGATCAGATCGCATTTTTACGCTGTTTTCTTATCCCTTTCGACTGGTTCTTGCTCCAGACGAAAAATATACCATTTCTAAGCCTAAAAACTCCATTTCAAAGGCTTCTAATCATCCAGATCGCGCATAGGATCGTGTTTTCAAGTCCTGATCGTTGTTTTAACCGTAGAAATCCGTCAGATCAGGTAACAATTTGTTTTATCCTATTAGTTTAATATTGTGTGGATTAAATTTAGTTTTGATTTTAATACTATGATTATGGGTATTGATTATTGCCTAGTTGATAACTAGGGATTGTTAGAAACGAAGAAATTGATATTTTGACGGTAAAATCTTCGTTTTGAATCCGGGATAATGTCCGGTTGTTATGAAACCCATATCATAGTGTGATAACTAGCAGGATGGGTTGAATATGATTTTAAATAAATTAGGGATTATAATCCATAGATTAAATGATGATTTTGATGAATTGATGTTAAGATTATTAACAAGTTATGATCTTAAATAAAAATTGAATAATAAAAATAGTTAAAGATCGTAACTAATATAATGAACATCAATTATTTGATGAAATGCCTGGGGAGGCATGACATATGATTAAATATGATAATTGACTAGAACTTGGTAAATATAGTAAGATAGAGTCAGTTATGTGATGAATTGACTTTGAGCAAGTCAAATCAGTCAAGTGTGTTGAACTTGATTGTATGTGCTATACGTGTTGAAACTAGTTGTATATATGTATTTTGCAACTAGGTGGTGGTAGTGGAAGTCAAACCACTAGTCATAGAGCAGGAAAGGAGCCTGCAGTTGCTAAACCCTTATCTGATTAAGGTAAGTGATCCCACAACTATGACATCACATAATAAATATTGAAATTGTTGTTGAATAAATTGTATGATAAATATGGTATTGGTGATAGGGGAACGTTGAATAATAAAAGTTCAACATCCTATGATAAATCCAATACCTTGATGAATGAAAGAGTGGGAACTCTATGATGGAAGTACCAGTGAGTGAACATCATAGTAATTTGATTAATTTATATATGACTCCACAATGGTGGATAGCCAGAGGTGCTGGCAATTGTCTAGATGGAAGTACCGGTGGGTGAACATCTTAGACTTAATAAATATGACTCCACAATGGTGGATAGCCAGAGGTGCTGGCAATTGTCTTAGATGGAAGTACCGGTGGGTGAACATCTTAAGACTTGAATTATATATGACTCAACAATGGTTAATAGCCAGAGGTGCTGGCAATTGTCTTAGATGGAAGTACCGGTGGGTAAAAACATCTTAAGACTTGAATTATTTATGACTCCACAATGGTGGATAGCCAGAGGTGCTGGCAATTGGCTATGGTGGAAGCACAGGAATGTGAACCCCATAGTGTAATATTGATTAAACTATTGTGAGCAATAGTTGATGGTTGGTAATGTGATATTTTATATTGTGAGAGTCCATTCGAATAGAAATGACTCAGTTTGAATGTTGATTGTGAAAAATGTATTTTTACATTTTATTGTTGAGAAACCATTGGGGTTTACTTACTTAGTTCTTATGAACTAATGGGAATTATTGTGTGATGTTTGTAGGTCAAATATGACGTACACGGCTGTAAGGATCGAGGTGGAGCAGGAATCGAACGAACAAACCTTGTTGCAACTTTCTAACTTTTGGGTTTAAACGTACTTATGTAAGTAAGTACTGTAAAATATGTGACATGTTGATGTTTGTTTAATATTATTAAATAAAGAAGGTCAAACAAGGTTTTAGAAATGAAAAATTTGCTGGGACCAACTCTGATATTATAGAAAATTGTTAAATAGTAACCAGGGGTTACATATGATTACCCACCAACTACTCCCCGTAGTTGACACTTGATTTTCTACATGTTTCAAGAAATGAAGAGAAGTATGTAAAGCAGGGTAGCTCTACATCTTTTGGACTCATCACATAGGATCTTGCACTTAGCTAAATTAACTAGGTCAATGCAGATTAGGATTTAGTAAATTTAGCTATATCTTTTGGGTAATCATTGTAACTAAATCATGATGAACACGATTTTTGTGTAAATACTTTAATTGTATTAATTGTTATGTGATGATATTTTAGATGCCCATGAGCTTTTGAACAATCTTCACATCCCTCGTGGCATTCCAACGTTTCTGCCGTCGGTCGGGTTGTTACACTTGATTGCAGGAGTGAAAGGTAGACCCCGCAAATAACCTCAGGAGACTGAGGAAACATCTGTTTAGGTACGAGGAAATGAACATGAAGGTGAAAACGAGACCAGCGAATGACTGGAAAATGAAGAAGAGTTCACACTAGACCCTATTGTGATAAAGGCTATTTCTGATGAGGTGTGCAAAATCATGGGTGAGAAGACGCCGGAAATGATCACTAAGGCATTAAAGGATGCATTGAAGGAAGCAAGGAAAGCTCCAAGGGAGATGAGGAGGTTTTAATCATCGAAACAAAGAGCGGCAATTCTATGCCTGGGAAACTGAAGGGTTGTGATTACAAGTCCTTCATAGGATGCAACCCATTGACCTTTGATGGCAAGAAAGATGTTGTGGCAACCTGCCACTGGTTATCCACGATGGAGGCTGTTATCTCCATCAGTGAGTGCCGAATTGATCAAGCTGTCAAGTTTGCAGCTCACACATTTGTCGAGGAGGCATTTCATTGTGGAACACGATCAAGCAATCCAAGACTATTGCTGATATGGTGAAAATGACTTGGGGAGATCTAAAAGAGCTAGTCACTAAGCAGTTCTGTCTCAAAAATGAGCATGACAAGGTGGAAAGGGAATTTTTGGTGTTAAAGGCTGGAAGTCTGAACCTCAAATAATACACTTCCAGGTTTAATGAGATGGCAAAATTAGTTCCTTATCTGGTTGCTACTGAGGAACAAAGGGTGAAACTGTATATGCAAGGTTTGAATCCAAAGGTGCGGATTCATGTGAAAGCAAATGCTCCCAAGACTTTTGATTCCACTTTGTAGCTCAATGGGATAGTGCAGGATGACGTGATGGCTGATGAGCCAGTTAAGGAGGAGGCTAAGATGAAAGGGTCCCTTGGGATCAAGAGAGGCCGAACAGATCAACGAAAGTTTTCGAGCAAGAAGATGAAGTGAGAGGAGATGAGCCGAGGCAAAAAGTGTGGGAAATGCCACACGAGACAGTGCCTGGTGGGCACTAATCTATGTTTCAGATGCGAAAAGACAGGGCATTTTTCTGTCAATTGGTCGAATGCTACCCAATGTTTCAACTGCAATGAGTATGGGCATCTGTCCAAGGATTGTCAGAAGACAAAAGCAGGAACCTCAGGGCCTATGGAGGGAAAGAAGCAAGCTATGGCCCGAACTTTCACAATGACTAAGAATGATGCTATCGAGGACCCTGATGTGGTCACATGTACCTTTTCTATCAACAATATTCCTACTTTCGTATCGTTTGATTCTGGTGCCAGGATGAGTTTTATATCTTCTACCTTCTGTGATGGGTTATATGGGGAGGGTAAGAAGATAGATTGGGCATTTGATGTAGAGACAACTATTGGTAAGATGACCAGGGTGACGGAGGCTATAGATGATTGTTACTTTGATATAGAAGGTCATAGGTTCCCTGTATGATTGTTTCTTATAACCTTAGGAGGTTTCGATGTAGTTTTGGGTATGGATTGGTTAGCCAAATATGAGGCTAACAAAGTATGTCGACGTAAGATGATATGTCTACAAGCATTGGATTGGAGTCCGGTTACGGCTTATGGTGATAAAGCGATGTATGCGCGAAAGATCATTTCGATGATCAAGGCTGATGTTGTTAGTGCATAATGTAATAGGTTGCTTTCAAGTTTGTTTTAGTTAAGTTAGAAAGGTTTTTGCTAGGTTCGTCCGGCCCACGAACCTATGCATTTGTTTTAGTTCAAACGAACCTGTTGTCTTGTATTGTAAAGGTTCGTTCAACGAACCAATTGGTTCGTCTGGCGAACCTATGGGTTCGTGAGGGTTCGTTCATTATGATATAGGTTCGTTTGTCTTTTGTATAAGTGTGCAAGTTTATTATAATGTCAGTAGTTCTTGACAGAGTCTGATTTTGAGAACAGAGAGTGTGTAATTGAACTGTGTGTTCTCTTCTGTGTGCAAGTTGTAATTGATTTTATTATCAATGAGAATGATATTTACAAGCGTGATTGTGTTTTCTTCAATTCATATAGGTATCTAGATTCCGCATAGATAAAACTGTTAATAGAATTCATATTATACAGATCCAGAGCTATGAACAGTGGTAATAGAGCTTTTGGAGGAGTTCTATACACGTTTTGGAAGATTATCAATCATTCTTGACTATTCTGGAAATGGCTGAAGTTTGATTTTCAGTATTTGACAGTTTTTCTGACATTTCATCATCATCATCTGTTGACATATTGCTGGTCAAAATCAGACATTTTTCGTCAAAACAGTACACTTGAAGGCTTGAAGCTTTGAAGGTTTTCGCTCCAAATTTTGAAGATTTTCCCGCCAAAATTTTCAAGCCAAAACAACAGGTTCGTGAGACGAACCTAGCCGATTCACAGCCGAACCCTAAGGTTCGTTAAGGTTCGTGTGATGAACCTATTCAGCCTCAAGGTTCGTTGGTCAGAAGGTTTTGGAGAAGGTTCGTTGATCAAAAGGTTTTGGAGAAGGTTTGTTGATCAAAAAATTTTGGAGAAGGTTCGTTGGTCGAAAGGTTTTCAAGAAGGTTCGTTGATTCAACAGGTTTGAAGAAGGTTTGGTTGATCTAAAGGTTTGTGGAGGATCAATTGTTGATCAAAGGTTCGTGTGAAATAATCAGGTTCGTGAGTTTTGAATTTTTTAAAAGGTTCGCTGATAATATTTGAAAAAGAAAGATGGCGGATATGCTTGCAGTAGTTGCGAATCAAAATTCAAAGATTCAAAGTATTTTGATTAGTGAAACTGAGGCTGGGAGCACAAACAAAGTGCCAAAACTCCTTGATTTATCTGATTACGAGAACTGGAAAGGTCCATTTGAGACACATCTCAATGGTACTGATACAAACCTTTGGGAGAGAATTTTGTTACCATATGAACAACCAAAGGTGGCTGGAACGGATCTTGACCAATCTCTTGATCGATTAGATTTTGAACAACGAAATAAATATGATTCTAAGAAGAAAGCATATTGGATGTTAAGTCAAGCTATTCCGAATCAAATTCTTCATCCGTTTGATGAACACAAGTCATTGTATGGATTATAGAATGCACTGAAGGCTAGAGTGGAAGGAAACACTAAACTCAAGAAGATGAAGGCAACTGACTTGAGAAAAGAATTTGAGAACTTTAACTACATAGGCAATGAGAGTCTTGATGCTTTGATTACTACATATCGACACTTGATGATAGAAGTACGTAAATGTGGTATTGAGTATTTAGAAGAAGAGAAGATAGATTGCTTTGCAGACGCTTTGCCAGATAAGTGGAGCTCATTGGTACTTATTTTGAGAGAAAATCTTCCAAGAATGACACTTGTGGAGTTTATTCAAAAGTTAGAAGAACAGGAAATGAAGGAAAAGAGGAAAGATATAAGAGTTAATGTAACACAGGATCCTTCACTTTATGGTGCATCAGTTATCACACCTCCTGTACAATCAGTGAAAATACAGACAGCTTTTGTCTCATGTACTACTGAGAGTACTTCATTACCATGTTCATCTACTAGTTACACCATTCCAAATTCATCATCTTCTGGTAATGAAAAGAAGTCTGATTCTTAATCTGCTATTCCAATTCAACTCAAAACCACAAATCTTGGAAAAGTGACTGTGGAGGCTGTCAAAGACCATAGGTCAGTACTTTCATGTGTGGTCAGCGCGTATATTGAACAGATAGCTGGACAGATAGGGAATTCTAATCTTGCTTTCGAAGATTACGAGCAGATAGATGAGGATGAAATGGAACTTATTGACACACAGTGGGCTTTGGCCAGTGTAATCAGAAGAATTAAAAAATATGAGAAGAAATCAGGAAAGAAGTTCACTTTTGATCGCAACACAAAGTTTGGATTTAATCCAAAAGCCACACAATGCTACAACTGTGGTGAACTGGGTCATTTTTCTCGTGAATGCAAAAATACCAGGAAGCAAGGCAATTTAAACCCGTTCAAGCCAAAAGAAGTCTATCAAAAGCACAAGGAGAAGCCTGAAGAATCAACCAAAGCAATAGTTAGTCAAGCATATGAAGGATATGACTGGGCAAACAGTATGATGATCTAATGGGTGTTTTTATGGCTTCAATGGTGAAAGATTCTAAGGTTGAAGATAATTGTCAGCTAAATGTTTCTATGGCTGAAGAAGATAGAAAGGGAAAAGAAAAGGGTGAGGAGGTAAATAATGAACTTTTGGAAGTAATTGAAAAGTTGAAGGAATTGAATGCTCAACTGACTGCTGAACTGATCGAGTGCACTGAAGCTAACAAAAAGATAGTTTTAAGAGAAAAAGATTTTGATAAAAAGATTGTAGATTTGGGTAAAGAAAATGAGGAATTAAAAATTAAAGTTTTGCAAAATAATCACGTAGTTTCTGTGCACCTCGAGTCAGTACAAAAGTTGAAAGTAGAATTGTCAGCAGCTAGAGCAGAGGCAGAGATGCACAAAAGCAAGCTCGAGAATTACCAGAATTCTCAGTATGTTATCGATTACTTTGCTGCTATGCAAAGGTCATTGAACGATACTACTGGCTTGGGATTTCATGTAGTACCACCTCCTCCAAGCTATGTTCCAAGGCCACAAATTGACCCTAAGCTTGAAGTGCATCCAGCTTCTCTAACCGAGTCTGAGCCTGAAAATGTTCCTGAAAATGTAAGAGTCTCGTCTTTTGAAAAAAAGATATCACTTGACATTGATGCTGTCACACCCCGAGCCGGCGGGGTAGGATCGGAGTCCCCGTCGGGCGGAAGGTTCCCGGGGCGCGATATCGGGAGTGATAATCAAAAGTGATCAGATTGTTTACATTGCACATGATATAAATGAGAAATGCTAAATAAAATAGAATTACAAAGTTAAATTACATCAGTGTCGTTTATAATTTAACAATGTAAATCTATTGTAGACATCATAAAATGACTATCTTGTATTTACACAAGATATACAAAATAAATTGTATAATGATGTCTTCAAAAGTATGCAGGTCCAAAATACTATTCTTCTATCTGAAGTCCTAGTCCGAACAAAATGACTTCCTAATTGACCTGTTCGTCACCTGAGAAGTCATGCAAAAAGATCAAGTCAACACATGGTTGGTGAGTTCATATAGTTTTTGTAGTTGAAAATGATTTGAAAACCTCCTTTGGTAAAGACCCTAACCTCATTAACACCACATGTAATATCCACATCGGTATGCTTATATATAGGGCATATGTAAGGGACAAGCCCTAGCCAACATCCCACCACATACTAATATGCATATGACACTGCTGTTAATAACAATTAAGCATTTTTACCCTTAACACAATCCCATAAGTTCCTCTGTTTGTTGTCCCTGTCATTACAATCATTTGAAATCCATGTTGATTTCACAAGTTCATCACAAAATATGATCAACCACACAATTGTATAAACAGTTATAAATGCTTAATTAAACAAATAAGTAAACATTTAATAAAATCTAAGTCCTATTGATTGGGGCCTGTGGTCATACTCGAGTAGACTAGTCTGTCAATCTAGGTACTTAGTAGTTAGGGAATTCTGTAAATATCATCAAACATAAGACCTACAAGTCAATCAGTCTAGCTAGGACTTCTTGAAATATAGGATTTCTGGATTCAATGTGTTGGCATATGTTATCTCTGATATTTCCCATACTATCCCTTAAAAATGATTTAATGATCGTCTGATTCTGTCACAAGATGTACTTGATGTGTTGATCATAGAATACCAGATTCATTGATCGGTTGTACACTTGATTCATTGTTCAACAAACACTTGGTTTGTAGAACATTGAATGTTGTCTTTGCAAATATTGTTTTCTTGATGTCTTGATGTCCCACACTTGTTTTGTCAAAATGTTTGATTTGATTCCTTGAATTCACCCACTTGATTAGTCAAAATGTTTGATTTGATCCCCTGAATTCACCCACTTGAGTTGTCAAAATGTTTGATTTGATCCCCTGAATTCACCCACTTGAGTTGTCAAAATGTTTGATTTGATTCCTTGAACTCACACCCTTGTTTTGTCAAAATGTCTAGTTTGATTTGTTTGAAATGTTTTGACTTATTGAAAAGTTTAGTTTAACTTGATTATTCACTTAATATATAAGTAAATCAGTTAATAACCTGCATAAAATCTTCCTAGACATGATCTAGGATAACATTTATATATATGAAAAGCATATAATTTAAAAGCATTCAAGTAAACAATTTAAATAAACAGTTTACGCATGCTTCTCAGCCCCGCGTTTTAAAACAAAGATGTTTAGAAAAGGGGCAATGAACTCACCTGTGCTGCTATGTAAATGATCTACACAAAATGCGCGCTCTTGTTTGTAGCTAGGTTTCTTCAGTTCCTGAGTTATTTTAATAGAATTCGAATACAATAAGTACGCGTAGTAGTCGTTGTGCCTAAGGTTTGGGTTTTGTTGTGTGTGCAGCTAAGTGTCTTAGTACTAGTGTAACTAAGATCCAATCTATCCTCGCTACCCTTTTTATGATCCCAAATGCCTTGAATAATAATAATAGATCGTTTTTATATTTTAGAAAATTTTGGCAGAGTTTCCTTTATTTTTCGTTTAAAATCCAGACAACTAAGTTGTCTAATTATAACAAAGTCCCAATTCAATCAATTAATAATTATTTACACCAAAGCATTACAATTAATCCTTTATAACAAAATTTAACTAAAGGAAAACAATGCAAATTTATAATTCATATTTAAATTTTTAAACAAGACTTTTAAATCCACAACCTTTAAATTTTTATTAACAACATCCTAATTTAAATAAACTTTGAATAAGTTATGGACTTAATTAAGTCCCATTGGGCCCACTTAAGCCCAAATGTCAATACTTGATTCCTAATTGATTAGAATACTTGAGCTTTTGTCTCCCATGATCATATAAGAAGATTATCCGATTGTTATGCCATCTCATGACCGTTAACAATTCATGTTGAATTGTTATTGCATGTTAATCACTATGTTGTTATAGTAATCCCCAACCCATGAACCCATGAAATTCCTAAGTTATTTACTCCATGCATAGCTTACGTGGGTTCCCATGCATACACATACTTTGCCTTACGTATATATACGTATCTAACCCCCATGCACCTTAATAATCACGAGTTCTTATAACAATTTGGTTCAGTATACTCTAGGGGCAGCGAACCTATTTATTTTGGCCAAAGGTTCGGCTATCTTTAAGGCAAGGGTTCGGCTACTCCAACCCCAACGAACCCTTAGGGTTCGGCCAGGAAGGGTTCGCCCCTAGTAAATGTTTGACACTATGGTTCGGCTAGTGACTGAAGATTAGGCTAGGATCCTTTGGTTCGCCATGCATGCAGGTTCGCAACTCACCATAAGGCTCGTGGAGGTAACAGGTTCGTCACCCTAACTAGTTCGGTGCTGTACTAAGGTTCGCTGTCAGGTCTGGTTGTGGCAACAGGTTCGTTGCAGACCTAACACATGTTCGTTGGCAGGTGGCAGGGTTCGGTGCCCAGGGTTCGTGGTACCTGGAAAAAGGTTCGGCCATTACTCCAAAGGTTCGGCCGATAAGTCTCACGAACCTGTAAAGGTTTAGGCATCATCATCTTCATCCTAGTAAGTAAAACCTGTTACTATCCATTCCTAACAATACCTAAATACATATAATACCTTGACCCAGTTGATTTAAGCGTCTATATTCGATTAATACCACAAAACCCATGTGAATCGTGAACACACACACTAAACCGAATCTAAACTCAAATATTACCTCAAATCTAGTGGTTGGATGTCAAAAATCCTTGTACTTTCGTGATCTTCGTGGAGAGATGGTTGTTTTGACACCAAATAAGCTTGAATCCGGCTTGAAACGAACGAGATCGTCTAGAGAGAAGGTGGAGAGCACACTTTTTAGAGAGAGAATGGAGATAAACGAAAATGAGAGGAGGGTTTGGGTCTTGGTGGTGGTTGTTGGGTCATAAATGACCACATTAAAGGGTGGAAACACCCAGTCGTTCAGTCTCGTTCGGTTTCGCGTAAAATGCCGATTCGCGTAGTTTTCTGCGACGAAACGATATTATTTTAAAAGTAGAAATCATTTAATTATTCTAGGTTGTAATTCCTAATAAATTAACTAATATCTTCTTATTTATTAAAATTTAAAATATTAATAAATTGTTTAAATCGAAATGTACAGTCGTCGCGCGTATTCGTTCGAATCGTCACCCGTACGAACACGACGATAACTATACTTTTCAATCTTGTTTTCTAATTTTAGAATATCATTCAGAACGTTAAACTTTCAGATATATTCGTATAGATCGTCACCTATACGAATAACCCGTCAATTTAGCATTCACATAACAATATTCGTGTGTTTTGTTCGGTAAGGCCTCACATACGTTTATACATAATAAATCCTAAACAAATAATCACATGATGGTTCTGTATTGCCAGATAATTATCCGACTCAAGAACCATTGTTCTGAACTGTGTTTCTGTTAAATGTTTCTGAAACTGTTCTATGACAACTCACCATGATAATGATAAATGATATGAATATGAAATTACTGAAATGTGTATGATTCATACCTGTTTTACTGTTCATGTACTGTAGAGATCACTGTTCCGGTGACGGTTCCAGCACTGATGTTACAGTCTCCCCTTGTTAGAGAAATTTCGTCCCGAAATTTAAGTGTTGTTATCAGGTACAGCTTCCTCTTCAAACAGTTGGGGATACTTTAACTTCATGTGATCTTCACGTTCCCAAGTGAACTCGGGCCCGCGTCTTGAATTCCATCGAACCTTTACAATAGGAATACGGCTTCGCCTCAGTTGTTTAACCTTGCGATCCATAACCTCCAAAGGTTCTTCAATGAAATGTAACTGTTCGTCGACTTGAATCTCTTCGATTGGAATGACGAGAGACTCGTCAGCAAGGCATTTCTTTAGGTTTGAGACGTGAAACACGTCATGCACACCACTGAGTTCATCTGGTAATCTCAGTCGATAAGATACAGGACCTATACGTTCGATGATCTCGAATGGTCCTACGTATCGTGGTGCTAATTTGCCTTTCTTCCCAAAGCGTACCACGCCTTTCCATGGGGATACCTTTAACATTACACGATCTCCCACTTGGAATTCCAACGGCTTGCGCCGTTTGTCGGCGTAGCTCTTTTGTCTGCTCCTTGTTGCTTGTAGTCTCCTTTGAATCTAAGCTATCTTGTCGGTGGTTTCTTGGATAAGTTCTGGTCCAGTTATTCGATTATCTCCAACTTCAGTCCAACAGATCGGTGATCGGCATCTCCGGCCATAAAGAGCCTCGAATGGTGCACATCCGATACTGCTGTGGTAACTGTTATTGTAGGAGAATTCAATCAGTGGCAAATGGGAGTCCCAGTTTCCACCGAAGTCCAATACACATGTTCTCAACATGTCCTCTAGGGTTTGAATAGTACGTTCGCTTTGACCATCCGTTTGTGGGTGGTAGGCTGTACTCAGATTTAACTGTGTCCCTAGAGATTTCTGCAATGATTGCCAGAACCTTGATGTGAATCGGCTATCTCGATCAGAAATAATAGATAATGGCACACCGTGGCGTACCACTATCTCGTTGATGTATAATCTTGCCAGTTTATCCATGGTGAAGTTCTCACGCATGGGCAAGAAATGAGCAGATTTGGTTAAACGATCAATGATCACCCAGATTGTATCATGACCGCTGGAAGTGCGGGGTAGCTTGGTAATGAAATCCATAGCTATTTGTTCCCACTTCCAGAGCGGAATCTCAGGCTGTTCCAATAGACCGGACGGTCTTTGGTGTTCCGCCTTTACCTTCGCACACGTTAGACATTGACCGACGTATTCGGCTATGTCCTTCTTCATTCCAGGCCACCAATAAAATCCACGCAAGTCTTGGTACATCTTATCAGCACCTGGATGAACAGAGTATTTAGTCTTGTGTGCTTCATCGAAGATAAGTTTCCTCAATTCATCTACCGCCGGTATCCATACCCGTTCTCGGTAGTAGATCACTCCATCAGGCTTCGTGTCAAACTGTTTCTCTCTGCTCCGCAATCAAGTTCCTTCTTCAAATTACCTCGGTCAAGTGCTTCTTGCTGTGCTTGAACAATCTTGTCTCTTAAACTGGTCTGCACGGTTATCCCCATTGCTCTAACACGTAGGGGTTTGACCCGTTCCTTCCGGCTCAAGGCATCGGCTACAACGTTCGCCTTTCCCGGATGGTATTTGATCACACAATCATAATCATTCAGAAGTTCAACCCAACGGCGCTGTCGCATGTTGAGCTCCTTCTGATCAAATATGTGCTGCAGACTTTTGTGATCAGTGAATATGGTACACTTGGTGCCATATAAGTAATGTCTCCAAATCTTCAAGGCGAAGATTACTGCTCCCAGTTCAAGATCATGAGTAGTGTAATTCTTCTCATGAACCTTTAACTGTCTTGATGCATAGGCTATGACTTTATCCCGTTGCATCAATACACAACCGAGTCCCTGATGGGAAGCATCACAGTATACAACAAAATCATCACAGCCTTCTGGGAGAGATAGAATTGGAGCATCACATAATTTCAGTTTCAAGGTCTGAAAAGCATCCTCTTGTTTCTGCTCCCAGACAAACGGTTCACTTTTCTGAGTTAGCTTAGTGAGAGGCAAAGCTATTTTAGAAAAGTTTGAGATAAACCTTCTGTAATAACCCGCCAATCCCAGAAAAGACCGTATCTCCGTCGGTGTCTTCGGAGTGTGCCAATTCTTTATCGCCTCGATCTTGGCAGGATCTACATGAATTCCCTCGCTGTTGACCACATGACCCAAAAATTGAACTTCTCTTAGCCAGAACTCACATTTTGAGAATTTGGCATAGAGTTTCTCTTCTTTCAACAGCTCCAAGATCTTTCTAAGGTGTTGCTCATGTTCTATTTTGGTTTTGGAATAAATCAGTATGTCATCAATGAAAACAATGACAAACTGATCCAAGTACGGCTTGCACACTCGGTTCATGAGGTCCATGAAAACCGCTGGTGCATTTGTTAATCCGAAAGGCATCACCATGAATTCGTAATGCCCGTATCTTGTTCGGAAGGCCATTTTCGGTATATCTTCATCTTGAACTCTCAGCTGATGGTATCCAGACTGCAAGTCAATCTTCGAGAAGTATTGAGCTCCTTGCAGTTGGTCAAACATATCATCAATCCTCGGCAATGGATAACGATTCTTGATGGTCAGTTTGTTCAGCTCTCTGTAATCTATGCACATTCTGAACGATCCGTCCTTCTTTTTCACGAACAAGACCGGAGCTCCCCAAGGTGAGTAGCTCGGTCTGATGAAACCCTTGTCAAGTAGCTCCTGTAACTGATTAGACAATTCCTGCATCTCTGAAGGTGCTAACCTGTAGGGAGATTTAGCAACCGGGGTTGCTCCAGGAATTAAGTCAATACGAAACTCTACCGGTCGCACAGGTGGCAAACCTGGTAAGTCCTCAGGAAACACTTCAGGATATTCTTTCACTACCGGTACATCTTGAATCTCTTTCTTCTCTTTTCCCTTTTCCACCACATGAGCCAAGTACGCCACGCACTGCTTCTGTTGACACTTACGCGCCTTTATGCAAGAGATGATTTTGACACTTCGTTTTGCTTGATCCCCTTTTACTTCCAATACACGATCACTCGGCAATGGAATTCGAAGCAGCTTCTCAGAACAGATAACTTCCACTCGGTTAGAGGAAAGCCAATCCATTCCAACAATGATGTCGAAACTACCCAACTCCATCGGTATCAAATCGATGGCAAATGTATGACCATTAAGTGTCAATGGGCAATTTCTATAAACTGTACTAACTGTAATCTGTTTCCCGTTAGCTACTTCTATAATGTAAGGGGAGTCTAACTGTTCCTCTATGGAATCTAGTTGGCATGCAAAGTCGGTAGAGATAAAACTCTGATCCGCACCAGTATCAATTAGAACAGATGCATAAAAGTCATGTAAGAGAAACGTACCAGTGACCACATTTGGGTCCTGGCGTGCAGCTGGTGCTCCGATAGCAAAGGCTCGTCCACGGGGTGCTTGAACTGCTGGTTGAGCCTTCTTTGGGCAGTTCTTCGCAAAGTGGCCTTGTTCGCCACAGTTATAGCATCCACCATGGTTTTGATTAGCTGGTGGAGGGAGAGCCAAAGCAACATTGTTGACTGCTTGATTAGGTGTCATCCGGCAGTACTGGACCCAATGGCCCTTTCTTCCGCATCCCGTGCATTGCTTGCAGGGAGTGTCAGTAGGGTGATGATACTGACACTTGGCACATAGAGGAAACGTGCCAGTGTAAGGTTTGCGGTTGGGGTTCTGTGGTGTTGCTGCCACTTGTTGCAGAGGTGTGGCCACCGTGTAGTTCTTGATGGTCTTCTGTTTCTTCTTCTGATGATGGGAGGGTTTCTTTGAAGATTCAGCTTTGTTCTTACTAGGTTCAGCCTCCTTCTTTAGAACTCCAGAGGCTACCATGAGGTCAGTGAGTTTCCCTGACAGTCTCACTGCAGATTCAACAGTAGTAGGGTTGGCTGAAACAACCATGCCCTGAATGCAGACGGGAAGTCCACCTACATAACGGTCTATCCTTTTCTCCAGAGTTGGTACCATATCAGGTACCAAAGCAACTAACTCATGGTAACGAGTAGTGTACCCCATGTGATCAGCCCCCTTCATCACATGGTTGGATAGTTCAACCTCCAACTTTTGCAGCTCATTCTTGGGGCAGAATTCTGTTCGCAGCAGTGCTTTGAAGTCTTCCCATGACATTGCCATAGCTTCCTCTCTTCCTCGGGCGTTCATCTGACCATTCCACCAGGTCAGCGCCCGTTTGTTGAATGTTCCCGCGGAGTAACGGACCTTGTGGTGTTCGGGGCAGCTGCAAAGATCCAATGTTGCCTCAATCTTCTCAATCCATTGGATTAATCCAACGGCGCCTTCAGACCCACTAAAACTGGGTGGTTTACATCCTACGAAGGACTTGTAGGAGTAGTGAGATGAATCTCCAGTGTTTCCACTGGCTTCCCCTGATGTGTTGCCAGTATTGAGGATCTCATTACGAAGACGAAGAAACATCTCCGGTATAGCTTCTTTCATCTGATTCGTCATCTGGCTACTCAGTAACGTCACCAGAGCGATAGTAGCAGGATCCATGGTGGGTACTGTGCCCGAACCAGATGCTTGAGTAATCAATGGAGGAGGGGGAGGAGGAGGTGGAGGAGGTGGTGGTGGTGAATCATTTGGTGACGGTGTGGAGGAGTGTGGAGCCAAGTCTTGTGGTGGTAGCTGTATCAAAGGAGGTTGTCTTCGCGGAGGCATTCTGATCATAACCAATAAAGTTATCGGTTAGTGCAATGATCGAATACAGAAGACAATATGCAAATAAGTCTTATGTCCTATGTTCTCTACATGCAGGGTCCCTAGGTTATAGTCTAGGCCAAACCATTTAAATAAGTGACCTATATTTCTCTATAACCATGGCTCTGATACCAATCTGTCACACCCCGAGCCGGCGGGGTAGGATCGGAGTCCCCGTCGGGCGGAAGGTTCCCGGGGCGCGATATCGGGAGTGATAATCAAAAGTGATCAGATTGTTTACATTGCACATGATATAAATGAGAAATGCTAAATAAAATAGAATTACAAAGTTAAATTACATCAGTATCGTTTATAATTTAACAATGTAAATCTATTGTAGACATCATAAAATGACTATCTTGTATTTACACAAGATATACAAAATAAATTGTATAATGATGTCTTCAAAAGTATGCAGGTCCAAAATACTATTCTTCTATCTGAAGTCCTAGTCCTAACAAAATGACTTCCTAATTGACCTGTTCGTCACCTGAGAAGTCATGCAAAAAGATCAAGTCAACACATGGTTGGTGAGTTCATATAGTTTTTGTAGTTGAAAATGATTTGAAAACCTTCTTTGGTAAAGACCCTAACCTCATTAACACCACATGTAATATCCACATCGGTATGCTTATATATAGGGCATATGTAAGGGACAAGCCCTAGCCAACATCCCACCACATACTAATATGCATATGACACTGCTGTTAATAACAATTAAGCATTTTTACCCTTAACACAATCCCATAAGTTCCTCTGTTTGTTGTCCCTGTCATTACAATCATTTGAAATCCATGTTGATTTCACAAGTTCATCACAAAATATGATCAACCACACAATTGTATAAACAGTTATAAATGCTTAATTAAACAAATAAGTAAACATTTAATAAAATCTAAGTCCTATTGATTGGGGCCTGTGGTCATACTCGAGTAGACTAGTCTGTCAATCTAGGTACTTAGTAGTTAGGGAATTCTGTAAATATCATCAAACATAAGACCTACAAGTCAATCAGTCTAGCTAGGACTTCTTGAAATATAGGATTTCTGGATTCAATGTGTTGGCATATGTTATCTCTGATATTTCCCATACTATCCCTTAAAAATGATTTAATGATCGTCTGATTCTGTCACAAGATGTACTTGATGTGTTGATCATAGAATACCAGATTCATTGATCGGTTGTACACTTGATTCATTGTTCAACAAACACTTGGTTTGTAGAACATTGAATGTTGTCTTTGCAAAGATTGTTTTCTTGATGTCTTGATGTCCCACACTTGTTTTGTCAAAATGTTTGATTTGATTCCTTGAATTCACCCAATTGATTAGTCAAAATGTTTGATTTAATCCCCTGAATTCACCCACTTGAGTTGTCAAAATGTTTGATTTGATCCCCTGAATTCACCCACTTGAGTTGTCAAAATGTTTGATTTGATTCCTTGAACTCACACCCTTGTTTTGTCAAAATGTCTAGTTTGATTTGTTTGAAATGTTTTGACTTATTGAAAAGTTTAGTTTAACTTGATTATTCACTTAATATATAAGTAAATCAGTTAATAACCTGCATAAAATCTTCCTAGACATGATCTAGGATAACATTTATATATATGAAAAGCATATAATTTAAAAGCATTCAAGTAAACAATTTTAATAAACAGTTTACGCATGCTTCTCAGCCCCGCGTTTTAAAACAAAGATGTTTAGAAAGGGGGCAATGAACTCACCTGTGCTGCTATGTAAATGATCTACACAAAATGTGCGCTCTTGTTTGTAGCTAGGTTTCTTCAGTTCCTGAGTTATTTTAATAGAATTCGAATACAATAAGTACGCGTAGTAGTCGTTGTGCCTAAGGTTTGGGTTTTGTTGTGTGTGCAGCTAAGTGTCTTAGTACTAGTGTAACTAAGATCCAATCTATCCTCGCTACCCTTTTTATGATCCCAAATGCCTTGAATAATAATAATAGATCGTTTTTATATTTTAGAAAATTTTGGCAGAGTTTCCTTTATTTTTCGTTTAAAATCCAGACAACTAAGTTGTCTAATTATAACAAAGTCCCAATTCAATCAATTAATAATTATTTACACCAAAGCATTACAATTAATCCTTTATAACAAAATTTAACTAAAGGAAAACAATGCAAATTTATAATTCATATTTAAATTTTTAAACAAGACTTTTAAATCCACAACCTTTAAATTTTTATTAACAACATCCTAATTTAAATAAACTTTGAATAAGTTATGGACTTAATTAAGTCCCATTGGGCCCACTTAAGCCCAAATGTCAATACTTGATTCCTAATTGATTAGAATACTTGAGCTTTTGTCTCCCATGATCATATAAGAAGATTATCCGATTGTTATGCCATCTCATGACCGTTAACAATTCATGTTGAATTGTTATTGCATGTTAATCACTATGTTGTTATAGTAATCCCCAACCCATGAACCCATGAAATTCCTAAGTTATTTACTCCATGCATAGCTTACGTGGGTTCCCATGCATACACATACTTTGCCTTACGTATATATACGTATCTAACCCCCATGCACCTTAATAATCACGAGTTCTTATAACAATTTGGTTCAGTATACTCTAGGGGCAGTGAACCTATTTATTTTGGCCAAAGGTTCGGCTATCTTTAAGGCAAGGGTTCGGCTACTCCAACCCCAACGAACCCTTAGGGTTCGGCCAGGAAGGGTTCGCCCCTAGTAAAGGTTTGACACTATGGTTCGGCTAGTGACTGAAGATTAGGCTAGGATCCTTTGGTTCGCCATGCATGCAGGTTCGCAACTCACCATAAGGCTCGTGGAGGTAACAGGTTCGTCACCCTAACTAGTTCGGTGCTGTACTAAGGTTCGCTGTCAGGTCTGGTTGTGGCAACAGGTTCGTTGCAGACCTAACACATGTTCGTTGGCAGGTGGCAGGGTTCGGTGCCCAGGGTTCGTGGTACCTGGAAAAAGGTTCGGCCATTACTCCAAAGGTTCGGCCGATAAGTCTCACGAACCTGTAAAGGTTTAGGCATCATCATCTTCATCCTAGTAAGTAAAACCTGTTACTATCCATTCCTAACAATACCTAAATACATATAATACCTTGACCCAGTTGATTTAAGCGTCTATATTCGATTAATACCACAAAACCCATGTGAATCGTGAACACACACACTAAACCGAATCTAAACTCAAATATTACCTCAAATCTAGTGGTTGGATGTCAAAAATCCTTGTACTTTCGTGATCTTCGTGGAGAGATGGTTGTTTTGACACCAAATAAGCTTGAATCCGGCTTGAAACGAACGAGATCGTCTAGAGAGAAGGTGGAGAGCACACTTTTTAGAGAGAGAATGGAGATAAACGAAAATGAGAGGAGGGTTTGGGTCTTGGTGGTGGTTGTTGGGTCATAAATGACCACATTAAAGGGTGGAAACACCCAGTCGTTCAGTCTCGTTCGGTTTCGCGTAAAATGCCGATTCGCGTAGTTTTCTGCGACGAAACGATATTATTTTAAAAGTAGAAATCATTTAATTATTCTAGGTTGTAATTCCTAATAAATTAACTAATATCTTCTTATTTATTAAAATTTAAAATATTAATAAATTGTTTAAATCGAAATGTACAGTCGTCGTGCGTATTCGTTCGAATCGTCACCCGTACGAACACGACGATAACTATACTTTTCAATCTTGTTTTCTAATTTTAGAATATCATTCAGAACGTTAAACTTTCAGATATATTCGTACAGATCGTCACCTATACGAATAACCCGTCAATTTAGCATTCACATAACAATATTCGTGTGTTTTGTTCGGTAAGGCCTCACATACGTTTATACATAATAAATCCTAAACAAATAATCACATGATGGTTCTGTATTGCCAGATAATTATCCGACTCAAGAACCATTGTTCTGAACTGTGTTTCTGTTAAATGTTTCTGAAACTGTTCTATGACAACTCACAATGATAATGATAAATGATATGAATATGAAATTACTGAAATGTGTATGATTCATACCTGTTTTACTGTTCATGTACTGTAGAGATCACTGTTCCGGTGACGGTTCCGGCACTGATGTTACAGATGCCCCAATCATTGAAGACATCATTGAGTCAGAATACTCTTCCGAAACTTTGAGACAAAATGGATACAAAGGAAAAGGTGTTGAGAAAAATATTGTTGAGATCAAGCAGTCAAAATCTAGAACTAAACAAGTTGAGAAGGTGGTAATTAAACCCACACAGATTTCTAAACCAGTGACTATGACCAAACAAACCACTACTCTTAAACCAATTGTGTATGTTAGATCATCTAACACATATCAAGAAGAGTCTAGTGGAAATTTCCAAAAGAAAAATGTGATGTCTAAGAAAGTAGAAAAGGTGGATTTCTTCTTTAATAATTTTGGGGTCGGGCAAAAGGTTAAATTAAAGAATTTTCAAAAGAAACTGGATAATTCAAATAAAAGCTCAACTGGTTTAAGAAACAAAAGTTCATCTTCAAAGGTTATCACAAGACCTTTCAGTTCATCAATTTTTTATGATGAACTCAGACCAAAAACCCAAGCTAAAGAGAGGAAGCGTTATCGATGTGGTAAAATGGGTCATTTGGTTGCTGATTGTAATGTCGGTTTCAATTCAAGTGATTGTGGTAGTTTGAGGTCTTTCTCACCAAGGGAAACACACAAGTGTTTTACTTGTTGTGGTAAGGGGCATATTTATGCTAATTGTCCTAATAAAAAAGTCAGAAAGAGTTCGGATGAGGAGATGCGGGTGCATGTTCCAATTGGGAGTTCTAGGAAAGATAGAGCAAGTGAGGATGAGATGA
Source organism: Mikania micrantha (assembly GCA_009363875.1). NCBI lineage: Eukaryota > Viridiplantae > Streptophyta > Magnoliopsida > Asterales > Asteraceae > Mikania > Mikania micrantha. The sequence continues at coordinate 37,491,891 of CM018695.1, forward strand.
AAGTTCTTAGAAAATTCAACCCTGATTGTTTTTGGGTGAAGGAAGAAATTAAGCAAAAGAAAATATTTTTTTAAAAATAAAAGAAATGTTAAAAAAATTGAGAAAATTGTGACATTATCTGATGATGAGTCATTTGATAATTTTCTTCAAGATTCTCATTTTCTAAACAACCTATTAAATCTAAATCTTTTTGGAAACTCAAGAACAAATCGGGTGATGAATTCTCTAAGGAAAGGGTCCATTCCGGGAGACTCGACGCCGAAATGGTGGGGGTCATCCCTTTTGAGTACTAACAAGTTTCTTTTAATTTATTGTGCAGGTTTTATCCACGGGCCATATTAGCAATCGTTGGATTGTTGATAGTGGATGTTCTCGCCATATAACTGGTGAATTAAGCTTGTTAAGAGATGTTATGCTTGTGGAGGAGAGTTATGTGAACTTTGCTGGAGACAAAGGAGGTCAAATTATAGGGATTGGTAGTTTGACAAATGGGAAGGTTTCTTTTGGAAATGTTAATTTTTGTAAAGAGTTAACTAACAACTTGTTGAGTGTCTTGCAAATTTGTGATAAAGAATACAAAGTGATGTTTGACAAAGAGAGGTGTTACGTGCTCAAGCAAGGATTCAAGATTACAGAGGAGTGGATTCTAATGACAGCTGAGCATAGCAAGGATCTCTACGTGCTTGACATGGCAAAAGCGGAGACAGTAAATGTGACAACTGGTACCGGACCGTCTGGTAAATCCGTACGGTACGTGTACTTACACATAAAACTATGTGTGAATGCTACGTGATAAACAATATCTGATAACTATTCAGTGGGAACAATTAACAGTTGTATATATTTCGATGAGAATTGAAATATAATATACAACAACACATGTGAAGTAACAATGTGAAAACAAATGACAAAAACATGTCGGTAGCGATCTGATATCCACAGATAACAGGAATCAGATCGCCGGCAATTCAGTGAGAAAACAAGATGAATTAATTTATAACAGGGTGAAAACAGTTGGGTTTAGTTGAGTCAGTCTGTGAGAAAGTCCAATTCGAAACAACAACTCAGTATCGTTTACGGATAATAAACTGACAGTGTGTTTGCGTGGGTGACGATTCACACAAACATATCTGTGAGTTTATCGTTCTGAACGAAAACTGAAAAATAGAAAACCCAATCAGATGGTGAAACACACAATCGTGTTCGTACAGTTAGCGTTCTGTACGAAACACGCGCGTAAGTTATGTTTTCTGACGAATCGGCAAAAATAAACGATTACGAACGTTAAAATATAAAAATAAAATAAAAATAATATTTATTAGGAATTAAAACATAAAAAGATTTAAGTTAATCTATTCTTATAAAACTATATGTAAATAACGTTAAGTAACGAAACAACGCGAATTAACGCGAACGATCGAAACCGAACACGCGGGTAAACACCCTGGGTATAAAACCCCTTTCTCCTTCTCTTCTTCTTCATTTTCAGCTGATCTATCTCTCTTTCCTCTCAAGAAAAATCGTCACTCTCTCTCTACCCTCTCTAGCTTCTCACACACTCCACCATAGCAAACGACCACCAAATTTTGCATTCTTGGTGTCTAAACTACCCTCTCAACGTGTAGAACAAGGAAGTACAAGGGATCTAACCCAAAACGAGCTCATTTGGACGAAAATCTAGAGAGAAGTTGCGGTTGGAAGTGGGTGTTCATCATATTTGAGGTATGAACTTGTAACCGGTTTTATCCTTTCAAAACACTTAGATTCTGCACAAGAATGGGTTAGGAACATCATAAACATTTTAGTTCATTGTTTGGAAGGATAATTCACGGGTTCCCACATTTGGTTCTCCTTAATAACCTCAAGGGGGATCCGAAGGATAAGTCACATGTTCCCAATATTGGTTCTTCTTTGAAGACCTAACGGGGAATCCTCATTTTAGTTCAACAGGTTCCCGCTTTTGGTTCTTTTTTGAAGACCTAACGGGGGATCCTCAGGTTAGTTCAACAGGTTCCCGCTTTTGGTTCTTTTTTGAAGACCGAACAGGGGATCCTTAGGTTAGTTCAACAGGTTCCCACTTTTGGTTCTTCTTTGAAGACCTAACGTGGGATCCTCTGTGTAGTTCAATTGGTTCCCGCTTTTGGTTCTTGTATGATACCTTATTAGGGATCTTAAGAAAAATTCACGGATTCCCTTTTTGGTTCCTGTACGACACCTTATGGGGAATCCTAATCCCCGACAACAGGTTTCCCTTTTTGGTTCCTGCACAACACCTTATGGGGGATCCTAATCCCAGACAACAAGTTTTCCTTTCTGGTTCCTGCACAACACCTTTTGGGGGATCCTAATGTTAATTCACGAGTTCTCTCTTTTGGTTCTTGTATGATACCTATTAGGGGGAACTTACTTAAACCCAACTTTGAGCTTCTATGTTGGCCTTCATTTATGTTGGGTTAAGGTTTATTAGAGATAACATCATAAAACAAACTAGTTAGAAACCTAGTAACTCGCTAGAGTGATCTTTGGACCACTTAGTCGATATGCACAATTCTCATCATAACTCTTAAACGCATACTAATGCTAGTAATGTGAACACAAACAAATCAAACAACAGTGAGCGTGTGCATTCCTTGAGTCTTAGTCAACCACTACAACACAGGTGAGTTCATATGCCCCTTTTCTAATCTTTTGATTTTAAACGCGAGGCTGAGAAACATGCTAAACTCTTTTATTCATTTAAAAGCTTTAGTACGTTATTTCAATTATCATGCTTTCTAGATAATAATGATTTAATCTTTATTATCATATCATTATCAATAAGTGTGTTTGTGTGTGAAATGACATGTAGAATAGAACATGCATGATATCATGATAACGAAATTTCATGATTTCATCAAATCAATTGAATGACACAATGTATTAAACTAGATTTCATATCATTGGGTTATTGTAACATCAGTGCCGGAAGCGTTACCGAAACAGTGATCTCTACAGTAACTTGCACAGTAACTCAGGTACACACTATGTGAAACTATGTATATGCTGACACTTGATGCTTGACACAAAACTATTATGCAATCAATCTGAAATCAGATTTAAGCCTTAAGGTTTAATTGTCAGAAACATATAAGAAAACACTGAACTGACACACGAATGCTTTATTTAATGCTATTATGTATAAATGTATGCGAGGTTAAACAAAACAAAACCATAACGGTTGTTGTTACGGAATGCTAAACTGACGAATTATTCGTATAGGTGACGATCTGTACGAATAAATCTGAAAGTTTAACGTTTTGAAATGATGACTGAGAAGTAGAAAACAAGAATCAGAAAGTGAAACTAACGCCGTGTTCGTTCGGGTGACGATTCAAACGAATACGCGCGAAGGTGACACGTTCTGAGGAAACGAAAACAAACGACGAAACGAACGATAATAATTTAAGAAAATATAATATTTTACGCTTTACAAATTTGAAACTCATAAAAAATAAATCAAAGAAACTTTTTAGTTAAAACGCGTAAATAACGCGCGTTACGATCTGGAAACGCAACGGAGACGTTAAACGAGCAACCGAAACGAACCCGAATACTCTCAGGGTATTTAAAGCTTGAATGAGGCTATATCACCTCATTTATTACTTTCCCCTGTCTCTCTCTACCTCCCAACCGTTCACTCTCTCTCTCACTTGGATTTTCAACTTCAAACAACAAGATCAAGCTCAAAGCTTGGTAAAATCACGAGTTTTTGGTGTCCACACGAAGCTCTCAACGTCCTCTACCATAAAGTACAACCGATCTGAGTGTTTCTCCAGCCATTTTCGAGGTATGAAGCTAAGAAAATCACCAAAATTAGGGTTTTCTTGGCCTTTGTTAGACCCACCACCTTGAAATTGGTTTTAGGTTGTTCCCTTCGAACCCTACATCTTCTGGAAACCATCATCGCATAACCTAACTCAGAAAACAGCCCAACAAACAGGTGAGGCTCGATGATGATAGTGAGGTTACTGGTGCGTGAACAGGTGTATCATCCAGATCGGTATGCTTATGTATAGGGCATACCCCTGAGTCGAGGCTACAACCCCGCCCAGACGCCATCCCACCGCATACTAATCCGCATAGGACATTGTTGTTAATGATAATTAGGCATTTTTACCCCACCATTTACCCATGACTCTTCTGTTTGTCGTCCCTGTAATTACAATCATTTGAAATCCATGTTGATTCCATAAGTTCATCACACAATATGATCAACCATAGTAATTGTATAAACAGTTATAAATGCTTAATTTAATAAATAAATAAACATTTAATAAAATCTAAGTCCTAATGATTGGGGCCTGTGGTCATACTCGAGTAGACTAGTCTGTCAATCTAGGTACTTAGTAGTTAGGGAATCTGTAAATATCCTCAAACATACGACCTACAAGTCAAACGGTCTAGCTAGGACTTCTTGAAATGCAGGATTTTATGTTTCGTCATGTTTTTGGCGTATGCTATCTCTGATATTTCCCAGGTTTTCCCTTGAAAATGATTTATTGAGTCGTCTGATTCTGTCACAAGATGTACTTGATGCGTTGATCATAGAATACTAGATTCATTGATCGATTGTACACTTGATTCGTTATTCAACAAACACTTGGTTTGTAGAACATTGAATGTTGTCTTTGCAAAGATTGTTTTGCTTGATTTGTTGAAGTCCCACACTTGTTTCCCCAAAATGTTTCATTTGATTCATTGAATTCACCCATTTGATTTGTCAAAATGTTTAGTTTGATTCCTTGAACTCCCACACTTGTTTTGTCAAAATGTTTGATGTGGTTCTTTTGAAATGTTTTGATCTCTTGAAATCTTTTAGTTTAAATCTGATTATTCACTTAATTTACAAGTAAATCAGTTAGTAAACCTCCATAAAATCTTCCTAGACATGGTCTAGGATAACATTTATATATATGTAAAACATATAAATTTAAAAGCATTTAAGTAAACAATTTAAATAATAACAGTTTACGCATGCTTCTCAGCCCCGCGTTTTAAAACAAAGATGTTAGAAAAGGGGCAATGAACTCACCTGTGTTGCCATGAAATGAACCACAAAAGATATGCGCACTCTTTGATTGTTGCCTAAGTATCTTTAGCACCTGAGTTATTTTAAAGAGTTCGAATACGATAAGTACCTACAGAAATTGTCGTATCTATGGTTTGGTCTCGATGTGCAACTACGTGTCCTAGATTACTAGTGTGTTTCTAAAATTCCTTTTATCTAAGTTAAACTATTGCCCATTAATAACCCAGATTCCCCATTAATCGTTTAAAGTAATTAAGTAAACATTTTTCAAATTACATCATTTTAAGTTAATCATTTATTTAGGAAAACCATTTAATTATATTGTTAAGGTTTATAATATAATTTCTTTTATGAAAAGCATAATTAATTTAAGAAAAGTGTAATTAAACATGATGGGCTTATATTAAACCCATTTGGGCCGTTCTTGGGCCCATTAATAAACTTTTAGTTTCATGCGATCTCTTGTTAGCTTATTGAGTCACTAACCTTGATGGTTTGAATAACCATTTAAGTTAGTCATGTGTCTTTGAAATTTCCCCCCATGGTTTAGGTGTTAACATCTAAGTCAACCCATAACCTTTAGGTTCTTGTTTTCCATCCCTAGTGTAATATTTCCATGACATTTGATATCTTAGTTTAAAGAGGTTCACTTGCGTTTGACTCGAAGAATGATCATCCCCTATAATGATCCCATATGATAATTGTGCTAGAATATCCTAAGTTAGATCGGTAATTAATCCTAGCATTGTTTTTATTAAAGTTTAGATCTTGTGGGCCTTATCAAGCTTCTGTTTGGGCCAAATAAGGAACATCATGGGCCGGAATAATGTAACTTGGGCCTACCTATTGGATTGGACTTTGCATGTTATGGGCCCAAGATGTAAACTAGAAACTTGTCCTTTGCGCCAAAAATACGTGGGTACAATGAGGTTTGGGCCGAAGCAATCCCCATGGGTCGGGTTCCCAATCTATTGGGCCTTTGACTATGTTTATGATTTTGGGCCGATGAATGATTAGTGGGCTGAAGTGTGGTTCCTATGTATTGATCAATTGGGCCTGGTTGATCCGCATAAAATCTCCAGGCAGCGAACCTTTTAAGGGTTTTATGAACAAGGTTCGGCTGTAGCCGAGGCCCAGATAAGGTTCGCCTCTGGTTCGCCCCCAACCATGGTTCGGCTGGTCCATGCATGACCAGCAAGGTTCGGTGATGTAACGTGAGCATGCAGGGTTGGCTTTCATGCAAGAAGGTTCGGTGATGATGACAGACGAACCGAAGGTTCGTTGGTGAGTGATGGTTCGCTAGGGTTCGTGGCTCAAAACTGGTTCACCTAAACCTAAAGGTTCGTTGCTATGGCTAATAGGTTCGGTGGTAGGTGGAACATAGCAGGGTTCGTTCACCCTAAAAGGTTCGGCCGCACATACCCTTCAGCGAACCTGTTTCAGCTCGTCTTCCCCCTCTCTTTGAACCATTGTCGAACCATTCTACAGGTTGGGTTGTGTCAGAAGGTGTCTCGAAGATACAAGATGTGCATGGTATGGTCTAGAGCCGGCTGAATATGATGGGTCGAATCAAGAACATAGAAAACCCTATTTTTCTGAAAGTTTTGAGCTACATACCTTAAATTTCAATGGCCAAAGCTTCCGATCTGTTGTACTCCCTTGTAGAGCTCGTTCCTAGCTACGCGTGGACACCAAGAACGCCCAATTCCGTCTCCAAACGAGTGAGATCTTGAAGGTTGAAGATGAAAAACTCTAGAGAGAGAGAGGTGACGGGAGAGAGCTAGAGAGAGAGGGTTTGGGTAGGAAATGAGATGAAAGTCTCATTTGAGACTTTAAATACCCCGAGGGTATTCGGGTTTGTTTTGGTTGCTCGGTTCGCGTTTTCATCGCGTTTCCGGATCGTAACGCGTGTAATTACGTAATCTAAATAAAAGGTTATATTTTATGTGTTTGGAAAGTGGCTATTTCTAGTAATGACATTAAATGATATTTTCCTAATTTATTTATCGAAACTCATAAATATTACGCGTTTTATTATTTATTCGCGTGTTATGGTTTACGCGTCTAAAATTAAAATAGTTTTTGCTTTAAATTTTAATTATGATGAGTTTCAAAATTGTAAAACAGGAAATATTTTATTTCCTTATAATTATTATCGTTCGAGTCGTCTTTCGTTTTCGTTTCATCAGAAAACGTCACTTACGCGCGTTTTCGTACAGAGCGCTAACTGTACGAACACGATCGTACGTTTCACTTTCTGATTTTTGTTGTCTACTTTACAATCATCGTTTCAGATCGTTAAACTATCAGATCTATTCGTACAGATCGTCACCTATACGAATAGTTCGTCAGTTTAACATTCCGTAACAACAACTGTTATTGTATTGTTTTGATTAGCCTCACTTACGTGCTATCCTAATAGATCCTAGCAAATAAACCCATGATAGTTCAGGATTGCCAGATAATTACCTGACTCAAGAACCATTGTTCTGTACTCAGATTCTGCTAAATGTTCATGAACCTGTTGTTTGATAATCTGAAATGACTTTGACTATTGTTATGAACATGAAATAGAATGCAATATGTATAGTTGGTGTCTGTTTACTGTTCGTGCTACTGTTGCGATCACTGTTCCGGCACCGGTTTCGGCACTGTTGTTACACCAACTATTGTGTTGACTTTGTTTTCTTACATGCTTTCTCAGGTGATGCACAGGTTTAAGCTAAGGCTCAGGATTTCATGCTAGGATGCCCAGATAGAGGACCTAGTAGACTTTTAGAAAGCACATATTTTGTTATTGACGCGAGTCACTTTTGATATCTTGTTCAAAAACAAGATAGAAACATTTAATTCTTTTGATAGGTTTATTCAGTTAAATTATCAAATATTGATATTGTAATTTAACTTTGTAATCCTAGTTTGATGCTTTATTGTGCTTTAGTTATTTTCGATGTTGATGCTATGTAAACAATCTGATCATCACGATTATCACTCACGATATCACGCCCCGAGAACCTTCCGCCTGACGGGAAACTCGATCCGTCCCGCCGGCTCGGGGTGTGACAGTTATAACACGGGCAGGACAACGAGATATCACTGAGACAATTACTAGAGATAACAAGAATGAGATTCATGAAAGTAAAATTTCATGATGACATCATTCACCACATTTACTAACACAGTGTAATAAGAGAAGCTCTTACAACACGTGTTAAAGTCATTGAGAACACATAACATAGAGATAACAGTTGAGACAATTACTTGTGATATCAAGGATGATATCATGATAACATATCTTCGTGATGTCATTCCCCACATATGCTAACACTGTTTATCAAGACATGATCTTAATAAACAATGTCAAAGACTAATGATCATACATTGTGTTCATTTCAAATGAGACCACATCCTTAGGATAGGATGACAGAAACCTAATAACAGGGAACATAAGACACTATGTAAATTTCACCTATAACTTTAAGTGTGTATGCCAATTATAATAACATTATGACAGTAGGGTTAGTTCTTAATTTTAGCTGCCATAGTATTGGTTAATCTAATGGGATCATACTGGGCACTAGAGGTGCTATCATTCAAATTAATGACAGAGAAAAATGGTTTAGGAATATATGCATATCGCACCCTAATAGATATTTTGGAGAGGATATCTACAGATCCTAATAGAAATTATGGAGAGGATATCTACAGACCGGGCTACTCCATAAGGAATGGCTTCATAGAGACAATTATGTCTATATCTCATAGGTATCGATCGGGGATATCTACAGACCGGGCTACTCCGTAAGGAATGGCTTAACATAAACAATTATGTCTCTATCTCATAGGTATCGTTGGGGGATATCTACAGACCGGGCTACTCCGTAAGGAATGGCTTAACAGAGACAATTATGACTCTATTCTAAATATTGTTGAAAATCAAACTGGGGATCTATGTGTGAGATAAAATGGGTATCTATATATACAATACAGGTGGTATGGAGTTTTGTCAAGTGTGTGGTGGGATGTCGGTTGGGACTTGTCCCCTACATATGCCCTATATATAAGCATGCTTGATTGGACAATATATTATCTATAGGGGTATCTATAGAGAGGACATTTGGATGTGATAAAGTAAATCAATTTAAAACCAAACTAGTGTGAAATATCATGAATTGGGAATATCAGATTTCATTCGTTTTCATTTACTAAAACTTATGAACTCACCAACCTAGTGTTGACTCTTTGTTTTAAATGCATGTTTTCTCAGGTGATGAACATGTTTAGTCATCAAGCATCAGGACTTAAGCTAGTGGACTTTTAGAAGACCTAGCTTCATTTTGTGTCTAGCATTTTTTTTATGGAATGACAAAACTTTTAATCATCTTTTACAAATCTTGGACAAAGACAAGATAACTACTTTATGATTCACTTTGGTAGATTAGTTAGTTAAATTACGAACATGACTGTGTAATTTAACTTTGTAATTCTATATCTATGTCATTTAGCATTTCTCATTTTATATCATGTGCCATGTAAACAATCTGATCATTTCGATTATCACACGATATCGCGCCCCGAAAACCTTCCGCCTGAAGGGAAAGTCGATCCTGCCCGTCGGCTCGGGGTGTGACAGATTGGTATCATAGCCATGGTTATAAAGAAATATAGGTCATATTGCTTTAACAGTTTGGCCTAGACTATAACCTAGGGACCCTTCATGTAGAGAACATAAGACTTAGGACTTATTTGCATGTGTCTTCTGAGTTCGATCATTGCACTAACCGATGTTCTTTCTGTTGTGATCAGAATGCCACCAAGAAGACCACCACCCCTTTTGCCACCACCACCGCAGTCACCTCCACACTCACCACCTCCTCCTCCTCCTCCACCTCCTCTTCCGCATACCCCACCCCACCAGCCACACCCAACCTTGAGTTAGATCCTGCTACCATCGCACTGGCCACTTTATTGACGAGTCAACTAAGGGAAGTGATTCTCGACATGATGAACAGGATTAACACTAACAACATCAACACCGGCCACTCATCTGGTGAGGGCAGCGGAAACACAAGGAATCAAATAGACTACTCCTACAAGAGTTTTGTGGGATGCAAACCACCTAGTTTCAGTGGAAACGAAGGTGTTGTGGGGTTGATCCAGTGGATCGAGAAAATGGAGACTACTTTAGACATTTGTGGATGTCCTGACTAACATCGAGTGAGGTATGCTGCAGGATCGTTTGAGAAATGAGCACTAACCTGGTGGAATGCCAGGTTCAAACCAAAGGAAGGGATGAGGCATTAGCTATGCCTTGGGAGGATTTCAAGATCTTGTTGAGGGGCGAGTTCTGCTCGAGGAATGAACCGAAGAAGGTAGAAACAGAACTGCTGAACCACGTAATGGTGGGAGCTGAACATCTGGTCTACACCACCAGATTCCATGAACTGGCAGCACTAGCACCCGACATTGGGCCGACTCTAGAGAAAAGGATTCAACGGAATGTTGGTGGACTACCGTCTTGTATTCAAGGGCATGTGATTGCTTCCCACCCAACCACACTGGAGATGGCTGTTGTCACACCCCGAGCTGGCGGGGTTGGATCGGAATCCCCGTCGGGCGGAAGGTTCTCGGGGCGCGATATCGTGAGTGATAATCGTGATGATCAGATTGTTTACATAGCATCAATGTTAAGAATAACTAAAGCACAATATAGTATTAAACTAGGATTACAAAGTTAAATTACAATTAACAATGTCTAGTAATTTAACTAAGTAAACCTATCAAAATAATCAAATGTTTCTATCTTGTATCTGTACAAGATATCAAAAGTGATTCGTATCGATATCAAAAGATGTGCTTTCCAAAAGTCTACTAGGTCCTCTATTTGAGTATCCTAGCATGCAATCCTATGTCTTAGCTTAAACCTATGCATCACCTGATAAAGCATGTAAGAAAACAAAGTCAACACAATGGTTGGTGAGTTCATGTAAGTTTATAAAAAAAATAGTTTGAAAAATCACTTGAATGACAACCTTAACCTCACCATTAACCACCTATACCATATGTTTCAGTATGCTTATATATAGGGCATATGTAGGGTCGAACTTACCGTCCGCCCAGCCACCGTCCCACCACATACCAAACCATATGATATATTGTTCCTGATGATAATTAAGTGTTTCAACCGGCATATTTGGTTTCACAACAATTGATTCATAAAATTCGATTACTCTGTAAATGTTTACCTTGATTCCCTGAATGACAACCTTAACCTCATCATCGACCACCTATGCTAACCAACCTAGTATGCTTATATATAGGGCATATGTAGGGGACAAGCCCCAGCCACCATCCCACCACATACCGGGCTGCTTAACATATTGTTGTTAATGATAATTAAGCATTTCATTCCACACTATTGATCCTTAACGTTTGATTATTCTGAACATGTTTACCTTGATTCCCCCGAAATGACAACCTTAACCTCACTAACAACCACCTATGCTATCCAACCGGGTATGCTTATATATAGGGCATATGTAGGGGACAAGCCTCAGCCACCGTCCCACCACATACCGGGCTGCTTAACATATTGTTGTTAATGATAATTAAGCGTTTCACCTCCCAACACTCAGCATTTGATTGTTCTGTGAGAAATTTTGAATTCACTATTGAGGACAACTAAATGTATTAATCCCCAATAAACATCAAAATAAATGGACAAAGAAGAACACTGAATGACTAGTGGGGGTTGACTCCACGGTTCAACACGCGATGGCTAGTAGGGCTTGACGAATGTCAAGGCGCGATGGCCAATCAGTCTGTCTCGCGATGTCCGAGAGCTTAAGCATACAAGTTTATAGCATCCACATAGATTTACTGATGACTAATAGGGGTTGACACACAGGTCAACACGCGGCTGTCAATCAGTCTGTTGTCTGAGCATCCAAGTGTATCAAGCATTCAAGTGTTCAAGTTTTCCAAACATATCAAGTATTCACGTGTTTCAAGTATTCCAAGCATGTCAAGTATTCATGTGTTTCAAGTATTTCAAGTATATCAAGCATTCAAGTTTTTCAAGTATCCCAAACACATAAGTCTTTATAGCAAATTTGAACATATGGGTCTTTCTAAGTTTAAGTCCCAAGTTTACATAGGCATAGTTTTCATAAGCAATTCTAGTTTTAGCATTAGTTTCCCTTATGCATTTAAATGTTTCAAAAGTTTTAAGCAATTAAGTATAGTTTAAATAGCATTAGCATTGAATCAATCGCTTTAGTTCTAGCATATAGTCTAAGCATAGAGTTTGTAGCATTAACATTAGTATCTAGTTTGAGCATAGAGTTTAAGTATAATGTAAATAAGTATAGTGTAAATATCGTTAGCTATTTACACTATAGTCTTAATCTTTAATTTCCAAACAAGCATTACGAGTTTAAGCATTAGTATAAGAATTATAAATAAGTGTAAAAGCATTTAATAAACATTTCAATAATTGTTTAAAATGTATAACATGCTTCTCAGTCCCGAGTTAAAACAAATGGTTTGAAAAGGGACAAATGAACTCACCTGGTGTTTGAAGTGGTTGACTAAGTAAAAATCAAGAATGCACGCACTCGTTATTGTGTTTGTAGTAGTATTCACGATCCTGTATTGGTTTCATGTTGTTTACATCTTATAATTACAATTTGTAATAGTGCGTGTTCGTGTATGTGTTCGCCCTAAAGCAGGCTAACACTTGTAAGTCTCAATCGTCATTCGGCCTTAGGTTATTGTTTTAGAGATTTAGGACTTTAGGAAATTCATTAGTTTCAAAACACTATCCTCTTTATAGTAAGTTAAGTTGTAAGTCCCCAAGTAAGTGAGCATTAGTATCGTGTTAAAGCGTTTTCTCCTTATTTGTTCCTTGGGCTGAATGAGTCATAGTGAGCCTAAATGTGTATGGGCCGAGTAGATATATGGGCCGTGGGTGAATCCCATGGACTAAACTAGTTAAGTGGGCCAGTTAATTGGGCCAATTAATTCCAAGTGGACCGAAATGTATATGACTAGATATGTTATGTGATTTAGCCAAGTATCATGGGCCGGTTAACATGTATTTGGATTGAGTTGGTGATTATGGGCCGAAACCACGAAGATGGGCCGCAACAAGGTGATGGGCCGGAGCCCTTGTTGTTGGGCCAAAATGATTTAAGTTGGGTCGTATAGATGTGCATAGTCCAAGTAAGATAGGTATGGGCCTTATAGAAACATGCTTGGGCCTAACTAGATGTGGGTTAAACGTTATTGTAGCTAACAATTGTACTTAGGTGGGCCAAGAGGAGTCGTGGGCTAGGGTATCCTCACGGCTGAACATATGAATCTCGACCGAAAAATTGGCTCAGCAAGAATTTATATCACATATCCTACTGGCCAGCGAACCTATTTGCTAGGTTCGACAATCACCTCCTGGTAGGTTCGGCTATTGTTTAATAAGCAAGGGTTCGTGACTCTGAGAATGGTTCGGCCGATTGTGTATGAAAGGCTCGCCACCTGGGGTTCAGGGCTAGGCACAGGTTCGCCTGTGGTTTGGAATCACAGGGTTCTGTCCCTTTCAAATAGGTTCGGTTCCAGGAGACTCAATGAGGAAGGTTCGGCTAGGTATGGGAGCAGTAGCGTTCGTGCATGGGTTCTTAGTTTTCGAAGGTTCGTGCGCATGCATAGGTTCGGCAATTAAGGGTGGGTTCGTGATTCCCTACTCCAAAGGTTCGGCTAGTGTTATCTCAACCCAGCAAGGTTCGCATCTCGCAGGTTCGTGTATGCTCAGAGATTCGGCTGGGGTTCGCTACAAGGCAACTCACAGGTTCGCCGGGTAAAGATGGTTCGCTGGTGATGACAACCGAGGTTCGTGGCTTCGCGAGGGGTTCGGCTGACTGTCATTCTACGAACCTGTTGCAGCATCGTCTTCCTCGTCAGACTTAGAGTGGTTGTAGTGCTATGCTAAGATCAATCCCACGTAATGGTTAACTCTCGAGAGTGTAGAGGGTATGTGTGAGATTGCTAAACCGGTTTTGAGGTGTTGGGTTGAACAACAAGCTATAAAACCCTATATTTCGAGTTGTTCAAGCGTGGTTACCTCAAATTTGGTCGAGCCACTTCGTAGATCTATTGTACTTCCTTGTAGAGGATGACAAGAGCTTCGCGTGGACACCAAGAACGCGTGATTCCGCCAAGAAACGAGTCAGTTATGATCGTTTGAAGGGTGATTCTCCTTAGAGAGAGAAAGTGACGGCCAAAGGGTTTTAGAGAGAGAGAGATTTGAATAAAAATGAGGTGAAAGCCTCATTTTAGACTTTAAATACCCCGAGGGTATTCGGGTTCGTTTCGGTTGCTCGGTTCTCATCTTCGTCGTGTTTCCGGCACGTTACGCGTATTTTTACGCAATTTAAATAAAATGACTTTATTTTACATGTTTGGAAGGTGGTTATTTCTAGTAATTATTTAAAATATTATTTTCTTGAATTATTTGTCGTAATTCATTATTTTATGCGTTTCGTTATTTCCTTCGCGAATTTTACGTATTTTAATTTAATGTGGTTTCTTTTTAATTTATTTCCGATGAGTTTCAAAATTGTAAAACAGAAAATATTATATTTCCTTAGATTTATTGTCGTTCGTTTCGTTTTCGTTTTCGTTTCGTTTGAAAACGTCACTTACGCGCGTTTTCGTACAGAGCGCTAAGTGTACGAACACGATCATACGTTTCACTTTCTGATTTTGTTCTCTACTTTTCAGTCATTATTTCAGATCGTTAAACCTTCAGATTTATTCGTACAGATCGTCACCTATATGAAAAGTTCGTCGGTTTAGCATTCTGTAACAACAACTGTTATGGTTTTGTTCTGTTTATCCTCACATACGTTTATACCTAATAGCAATCAAATCAAGCATGTGTGTACCTGTTCTGTGTTGTCTGATGTGTTTCTGACTGTTAAACCATGAGGTTTAAGTCAGATTTCAGAACAATAGTATAATAGTTTATGTTTAGCATCAAGAGTCAATAGTATATACTTAGTTCACGTAGTTTGTACTTGAGTTATTGTGCAAAATGATCGTAGTTGCTGCTAAACCTGTGGAGAACCAGGACATTATGCGAAGAACTGTCCTAAGAGGGTGCTACCGAGAGGAGAAGCACCGAGGGGACGAGTATTCATGCTAGGGGTGACAGCTGCACAACAGAACACTGGCACCAACACTGGTACGTTTTCAGTAGTAATCTTTGCAATTGTATTATTTAATACTAGCATAGATTATAGTCTGCCTCTTTATAGAAAGTTTTATAACTTACTCACATTGAGGCAATTCTAGAATACCTTCTTACACAATTTTAGTAGTAGGAGGTAAACAACTAATGGCGTGAATGACATGAACATACTGTTCACTTACCTTTAGTGAACAACCATGCACCATCGAATTAAAATCGATAGAGATGGGAAGTGTTGATACCATCTCCAGAACGGATGCTTTGCCCCAAAAGGGTCAATACCATCTGTTCCGACAAAACTTTTTCAAATACACTTACAGAGAACTATAGAAAGGTGTTCATAAATCTCATTAATCGTGTGTGAAAACTCACGATTCTATTCGTCAATGTTGTCTTCCTAGACAATATGCAGAACCTTCTCAAGAATGGGAAATGAAAGATTTCTCCTACTGAGAAATGACTAATGAGTGTGAAGGTCATAACGAACACTAGAAACCCTGAAGTTGTTGGGACAACTTGAAATACCACAATGGAAGTGTACACGAAAAGCTATGGATATTAAATGCCAAGCTACCAAACACTTCCAGCAGATCTGATGTTTATTGGGTCACCATAAACAGTGGAGTCAGGACTGTCCATTTCTTAACTATACACAAAGCCTAGGCTCATTAAGGAGAGCTAAGTACACAGAAACTACACCTTCTCGAGGAACCTCGAAAATTACAGATCGTATAGTCGAAAGACTAAAACGAAGCCGTATTTCATCGAAAAGGTTCGATGAAACTCCAAGAACAACTACGAGTTAATCTGGGAGTGAGAGGAACACACGAGGCCAATACATCTCCACCTGTATATAGAAAGATTAGTACCCGAAAATGATGCTTAAATTTCGGGACGGAATTTCTTTAACAAGGGGAGACTGTGACAACTGGTACCGGACCGTCCGGTAAATCCGTACGGTACGTGTACATACACTTAAAACTATGTGTGAATGCTATGTGATAAACAATATGTGATAACTATTCAGTGGGAACAATTAACAATTGTATATATTTCGATGAGAATTGAAATATAATATACAACAACACATGTGAAGTAACGGTGTGAAAACAAATGACAAAAACACGTCGGTTGCGATCTGATATCCACAGATAACAGGAATCAGATGGCCGACAATTCAGTGAGAAAACAAAATGAATTAATTTATAACAGGGTGAAAACAGTTGGGTTTAGTTGAGTCCGTGTGTGAGAAAGTCCAATTTGAAACAACAACTCAGTATCGTTTACGGATAATAAACTGACAGTGTGTTTGCGTGGGTGACGATTCACACAAACATATCTGTGAGTTTATCGTTCTGAACGACAACTGAAAAATAGAAAACCCAATCAGAAGGTGAAACGCACGATTACGAACGTTAAAATATAAAAATAAAATAAAAATAATATTTATTAGGAATTAAAACATTAAAAGATTTAAGTTAATCTATTTTTATAAAACTATATGTAAATAACGTTAAGTAACGAAACAACGCGAATTAACGCGAACGATCGAAACCGAACACGCAGGTAAACACCCGGGGTATAAAACCCCTTTCTCCTTTTGTTCTTCTTCATTTTCAGCTGATCTATCTCTCTCTCCTCTCAAGAAAAATCGTCACTCTCTCTACTCTCTCTCTAGCTTCTCACACACTCCACCATAGCAAACGACCACCAAATTTCGCATTCTTGGTGTCTAAACGACCCTCTCAACGAGTAGAACAAGGATGTACAAGGGATTTAACCCAAAACGAGCTCATTTGGACGGAAATCTAGAGAGAAGTTGCGGTTGGAAGTGGGTGTTCATCATCTTTGAGGTATGAACTTGTAACCGGTATTTATCCTTTCAAAACACTTAGATTCTGCACAAAAATGGGTTAGGAACATCATAAACATGTTAGTTCATTGTTTGGAAGGATAATTCACGGGTTCCCGCCTTTGGTTCTCCTTAATAACCTCAAGGGGGATCCGAAGGATAAGTCACAGGTTCCCACTATTGGTTCTTCTTTGAAGACCTAACGGGGGATCCTCAGTTTAGTTCAACAGGTTCCCGCTTTTGGTTCTTTTTTGAAGACCTAACGGGGGATCCTCATGTTAGTTCAACAGGTTCCCGTTTTTGGTTCTTTTTGAAGACCTAGCGGGGGATCCTTAGGTTAGTTCAACAGTTCCCACTTTTGGTTCTTCTTTGAAGACCTAACGGGGGATCCTCAGTGTAGTTCAATTGGTTCCCGCTTTTGGTTCTTGTATGATACCTTATTAGGGATCTTAAGATAAATTCACGGATTCCCTTTTTGGTTCCTATACGACACCTTATGGAGGATCCTAATCCCAGACAACAGGTTTCCATTTTTGGTTCCTGTACAACACCTTATGGGGGATCCTAATCCCAGACAACAGGTTTCCCATTTTAGTTCCTGTACAACACCTTATGTGGGATCCTAATCCCGGACAACAGGTTTCCCTTTTTGGTTCCTGTACAACACCTTATGGGGGATCCTAATCCCAGACAACAGGTTTTCCTTTTTGGTTCCTATACGACACCTTTTGGGGGATCCTAATGTTAATTCATGAGTTCTCTCTTTTGGTTCTTGTATGATACCTATTAGAGGGAACTTCCTTAAACCCAACTTTGAGCT
Source organism: Mikania micrantha (assembly GCA_009363875.1). NCBI lineage: Eukaryota > Viridiplantae > Streptophyta > Magnoliopsida > Asterales > Asteraceae > Mikania > Mikania micrantha. Next base: position 37,509,874 of record CM018695.1, read on the forward strand.
TCTATGTTAGCCTTCATTTATGTTGGGTTAAGGTTTATTAGAGATAACATCATAAAAGTAACTAGTTACAAACCTAGTAACTCGCTAGAGTGATCTTTGGGACACTTAGTCGATACGCACAATTCCCATCATAACTCTTAAACGCATACTAATGCTAGTAATGTGAACACAAACAAATCAAACACAGGTTGAATTCAACATCATTGCAACACCATTGAGCGTGTGCATTCCTTGAGTCTTAGTCAACCACTACAACACAGGTGAGTTCATATACCCCTTTTCTAATCTTTTGATTTTAAACGCAGGGCTGAGAAACATGCTAAACTCTTTTATTCATTTAAAAGCTTTAGTACGTTATTTTAATTATCATGCTTTCTAGATAATAATGATTTAATCTTTATTATCATATCATTATCAATAAGTGTGTTTGTGTGTGAAATGACATGTAGAATAGAACATGCATGATATCATGATAATGAAATTTCATGATTTCATCAAATCAATTGAATGACACAATGTATTAAACTATATTTCATATCATTGGGTTATAACACTCGTAGGACAATGAGATATCACTGAGACAATTACTAGAGATAACAAGAATGAGATTCATGAAAGTAAAATTTCATGATGACATCATTCACCACATTTACTAACACAGTGTAATAAGAGAAGCTCTTACAACACGTGTTAAAGTCATTGAGAACACATAACATAAAGATAACAGTTGAGACAATTACTTGTGTTATTGAGGATGATATCATGATAACATATCTTCGTGATGTCATTCCCCACATATGCTAGCACTGTTTATCAAGACAGGATCTTAATAAACAATGTCAAAGACTAATGATCACACATTGTGTTCATTTCAAATGAGACCACATCCTTGGGGTAGCATGACAGAAACCTAATAACAGGGAACATAAGACACTATGTAAATTTTATCTTATAACTTTAAGTGTGTATGCCAATTAAAATAACATTATGACAGTAGGGTTAGTTCTTAGTTTTAGCTGCCATAGTATTGGTTAATCTAATGGGATCATACTGGGCACTAGAGGTGCTATCATTCAAATTAATGATAGAGAAAAATGGTTTAGGAATATATGCATATCGCACCCTAATAGATATTATGGAGTGGATATCTACAGACCCTAATAGATATTATGGAGAGGATATCTACAAACCGGGCTACTCCGTAAGGAATGGCTTGACAGAGACAATTATGTCTATACCTCATAGTTATCGATGGGGCATATCTACAGACCGGGCTACTCCGTAAGGAATGGCTTAACAGAGACAATTATGTCTCTATCTCATAGGTATCGTTGGGGTATATCTACAAACCGGGCTACTTCGTAAGGAATGGCTTAACAGAGACAATTATGTCTCTATCTCATAGGTATCGATGGGGGATATCTATAGACCGGCTACTCCATAAGGAATGGCTTAACATAGACAATTATGTCTCTATCTCATAGGTATTGTTGGGGGATATCGACAGACTGGGCTACTCCATAAGGAATGGGTTAACAGAGAAAATTATGACTCTATTCTAAATATTTGGGAAAATCAAATTGGGGATCTATGTGTGAGATGAAATGGGTATCTATATATACAATATAGGTGGTATGGAGTTCTGTCAAGTGTGTGGTGGGATGTCGGCTGGGGCTTGTCCCCTACGTATGCTCTATATATAAGCATGCTTGACTGGACATATCCTATCTGTAGGGATATCTATAGAGAGGACATTTGGATGTGTTAAAGTAAATCAATTTAAAACCAAACTAGTGTGAAATATCATGAATTTGGAATATCGGATTTCAATCGTTTTCATTTACTAAAACTTATGAACTCACCAACCTAGTGTTGACTCTTTGTTTTAAATGCATGTTTTCTCAGGTTATGAACATGTTTAGTCATCAAGCATCAGGACTTAAGCTAGTGGACTTTTAGAAGACCTAGCTTCATTTTGTGTTTTGCAGTTTTTTTTATGGAATGACAACTTTTAATCATCTTTTGCAAATCTTGGGCAGAGACAAGATAACTACTTTATGATTCACTTTGGTAGATTACTTAGTTAAATTACGAACATGACAATTGTTAGTGCATGTTTTGTAATTGTTTGCTATTCAAAAGTTGGTTTTATTTATTTTTGTAGAAGGTTCGTTGCTATTGTTTAGGTTTGTTTGGCCCACGAACCTTAACATTTAGCCGAACTATAGAAGGTGTAGGGTTCGGCGAACCTATGGTTCGTGAGTAAGGTTTGTCTAACGAACCCTAAGGGTTCGTTCACCGAACCTTAGGGTTCGGCTAGCGAACCTTATTAGTTGAAGGTTCGCTGGATCTGTAACTATAAATAGGTGTTTTATTTGTAGTTTCAGTAGAACTTTGATCAGAGTTGTGAGGAAATTCTCTGTGTGAGACTCTTTTGTTCTTGTAATCATTTGTTGATATATACAAGAGTGTTTATGGAATTGCATGTGTTCTTTGTTCTTTTACATATTAGCTATGGATTCCGCACATAGTTAGTAGTTCGTAGAGCTTCGTATTCGATCCTAATTTGGTTCTAGATCAAGATCACCAAACCAACAGTGGTATCAGAGCGTTTGGTGAAGTTCTACACAAAAATTTCAAAGAATTCAAGCAATTTTAAGATTTGAAGTTATGAAGATCATCAATGGCTACTTTCTACTTTCTTTTTGACTGATTTTCTGGTGTTTGAGGCTGTTAATATTGTCAATTGTTGTTGAATTGCAACAATTAAAGTTTTGGAAGTGTTTTGATAGAGTTTTGGAAGGATTTGTTGAAGATTTGAGAGATTTCCCGCTCAAAAATTTCAAATTTTTGTTACAGGTTCGTTTCACGAACCTTGAGTTGCTGTAAACAAAGGGTTCGCTGTTATTCTGGTTTTCCAGAGGGTTCGTTTGATAGTTCGGCAAGGTTCGTTCAAATAGTTCGCCCAGTTTGTGAGATAGTTCGGCAATAGTTCGGCTGAGGGTTCGTTTGAAACAAGGGTTCGCTAATTCCTTGGTTCGTTGGTTAAAAGGCTCGTCTGTGTCAAGGTTCGTGAATCTCAGGGTTCGTTGTCAAAGGTTCGCTGCTCAAAAGACAAATTTTGTCCATAGGTTCGGCTGAGGTTCGTCTGAAGGTTCGGCTGAAAGAAAATTTAATCCATAGGTTCGGCTGTGGTTCGGCTGAAGGTTCGGCTGAGACAGAATTTTGTCTAAAGGTTCGTCTGAGGATTTGTTGAGGGTTCGGCAAGAGTAAATTTTTACAAGGGTTCGCTGATTAAAATTTTAACAACCATGTCAGAGATGTACGCAGCAATGGCAAGTCAGAACACAAAACTTCAAAGTATTTTAATTAGTGAGACTGAAGTGGGAAGCACAAATAAAGTTCCAAAGTTACTAGATTTAGCCGATTATGATAATTGGAAAGGACGTTTTGAAACTCATCTCAATGGAACTGATACAAATTTGTGGGAAAGAATTTTATCACCTTATGAGAGACCCAGAGTGGTTGGAACTGATTTGTATCAACTCTTGGAAAGACTTGATGTAGATGAAAGAAAGAAGTATGATTCAGAGAAGAAAGCTTACTGGTTATTAAGTCAAGCTATTCCAAATCAAATTTTGCATCAGTTTGATGAGCACAAGACTGCATATAGTCTGTGGAATGCATTGAAGGCTAGAGTTGAAGGAAACACAAATCTGAAGAAAATGAAAGCCACTGACATCAGAAAGGAGTTTGAAAATTTCAACATCATCGGAAATGAAACTCTAGATGCCTTGATTACCAGATACAGACATTTGTTGACTGAAGTAAGGAAATATGGCATTGAGTATACTGAGGATGAGAAGATAGACTGTTTAGCTGATGCATTGCCAGATAAATGGAACTCTTTGGTACTTATATTGAGAGAAAATCTACCTGGATTGACACTGGTAGAATTCATTCAGAAACTAGAAGAACAAGAAATGAAAGATAAGCGTAAAGCAAGGAGAGTAAATGTTACTCAAGATCCTTCATTATATGGTGGTTCAGTTGCTACACCTCCTGCTGCATCTGCAAAAATACAGACTGCATTTGTGTCTAGAACTTCTGAAACTTCTCAGAGTTCTTCTGTATTTTCAAGTTCTAGTTCACATTGTCCGATTAATGAGAAAAAGTCTGAATCAACTTCACCACCAGTACAGCTGAATACTTCAAATTTGGAAAAAGTAACAGTTGAAGCAGTAAAAGATCACATGTCTATTTTATCATGTGTTGTGAGTGCATATGATGAGCAAGTAGCTGGAAGAATTGGAAATGCCAATTTAACTTTTGAAGACTATGCTCAGATAGATGAGGATGAGATGGAGCTGATAGATACTCAGTGGGCGCTGGCGAGTGTTATTCGCAGAATTAACAGATATGAGAAGAAAACAGGGAAGAAATTTACTTTTGACCGGAACACAAAGTTTGGATTCAATCCAAAATCTACACAGTGTTATAACTGTGGGGAACATGGTCATTTTGCAAGGGAGTGCAAGAATCCCAAAAAGCAGGGAAATCTGAATCCTTTCAAACCAAGAGAAGAGAATCAGAAAAAGAAAGAAAAGACTGAAGAATCAACTTCTAAAGCACTTGTGAGTCAAGCAGATGAAGGCTATGACTGGGGTGTCAAGTATGATGATCTTATGGGTGCATTCATGGCTTCTTTAGAAGAAGAATCTAGCAAAGGAAAAGAGAAAATTGATGAGATGACTGAGGTACAAAGTGATTTGTATGAGATGATAGATAGACTTAAAGAAATGAATTCTCAGTTAACTTCTGATCTGAGGGAATGCACAGAGGCAAACAAAAAGTTGATTTCTAAAGAAAAGGCATTTGATAAGAAGATAATAGATCTTAGCAAAGAAAATGAAGACTTGAAAATCAAGGTTTTGCAAAACAATTATGCAGTTTCTGTACATTTAGACTCAGTTCAGAAGTTAAAAGTGGAATTGGCAGAAGCAAAAGCTGAAGCTGAATTAAACAAAGCCAAGCTTGAAAACTATCAGAATTCCGCATATGTCATTGATTATTTTGCGGCTTTGCAAAATTCACGTGATAGCTCTGGAATTGGTTTTCATGCTGTTCCACCTCCTTCTAGTTTTGTACCTAGACCACAACTTGAGCCTGATTTAGAAGTTGATCCTATTTCATTAAAGAAGAGTGGATCTGATCATGAGAGTGATTTTGTTGACAATGATGCTCCTATCATTGAGGACATCACTGATTTAGAATATTCAGATGATATTCTAAGAATGATTGGTCATCAAAAGGACAAGTCTGTGGATAAGAAGAATCAAGTTTTTCAGAAATCAAAATCTGAAATAAAGAATGTTGGGAATTCTGGAACTAAAAACAAGTCTGTTTCAAAATCACATCTAAAAGTCAAGACTACTTCTACTGTTAAGCCAATTGTGTTTGTTGAGTCTTTAACAACACAAAAAGGAGAGTCCAGCAGTTCTTTTAACAAACAAAAGGGTATTTCTAAAAAAGGAGATAAAAAGTTTGTCAAAAAGATTTCAAAGGTTAAACAGAGTGGGATTGGAAACAATGGAAAACCAAGGATTTCTCAAAAGAGTGTTCAGATAAAATCAAATGGTTTGAGCCAAAAGATCTTATCTTCATCTGTAGCATCCAAGTCTTTGGATTCATCTAAGGCTGATGAAAAACCAAAGAAAGTTTCATCAAGAAAATGCTACAGATGTGGGAAATTGGGACATGTCATTGCTGAATGTGATATGGATAATTGTAACAGATTTCATACTTTTACTCCACGAGAAACACGACAGTGTTTTACTTGTGGAGGAAAAGGTCATATTTCTGTTAATTGTCCAAATCATAAGGTCAAGAAGAAAACTTCTTCTACTGACAATCGGGTGATTCATTCGGATAGAATTCCTAGGAGGGTAAAGCCTAGTGAAGATGAGATGAGAATTCTCAGGAAATTTGATCCTGAGTGTATCTGGGTAAAAGAAGAAAATTTTCATAAAAAACAAGTTTTTGATAAAAATCAAAAAGGTAAAATGGTTTTAAACAGATCATCATTTTCTGATGATGAATTTTATGATCATTTTTCTCATAAAAATTTTTCAAAACAAAATTTGAGTTCAAATTCTTGTTGGAAATCCAGATACAGGTCAGGTGATAGATTTGATGAGAGAAATGATGAATACTTGGAAGAAGGGTCTTCAAGTAAATCATCAAGATTGAACGGCAGGAGGCTGTTCGGGGAGACTCAACGCCGAAAAGGCGAGAGTCATCCCTTTTGGTACTGATCATTTTTTAATTTATGGTGCAGGTAGCATTCACGGGCCATATCAATAGTCGATGGATTGTTGATAGTGGATGCTCCAGGCACATGACGGGAGAGATCAGTTTGTTAAAAGATTTTCAGGAGATGAACGGTTGTTATGTTAACTTTGCAGGTGATAAAGGTGGTCAAATTACCGGGAAGGGTAGTTTAACCAATGGTAAAGTGTCTTTTGATAATGTGAATTACTGCAAAGAGTTAACTAATAATTTGTTGAGTGTGTCTCAGATAAGTGACAAAGGATATAAAGTGTTGTTTGATGAGAAGAAATGCTATGTGCTCAAGCAAGGGATTCAAATTCCTGAAGACTGGATTTTAATGACTGCTGATAGATGCAAGGATTTGTATGTTTTAGATATGGCAAAGGCGGAGACAGTTAACAAAGTTGAAACTTGTTTGGTGTCGAAGGCGACAGAGCAGGATACTCGGTCCTGGCATAGGAGAATGGGTCATATACACATCAGAAAGATGAATCATCTTGTACACAATCACTTAGTTGATGGTGTACCGGTTAAACATTTCAAATTACCTGATGTGTGTGTGTCGTGTAAGAAAGGCAAACAGAAAAGGAGGTCACATAAGTCTAAAACTGTGTTTTCTATTGATAAACCTCTAGAACTTCTTCATATGGATTTGTTTGGTCCGATTAATGTGAAAAGTATTGGAGGTGAATCATATTGTTTTGTAGTGACCGATGATTTTTCTAGGTTTTCATGGGTGATGTTCTTGAAATTTAAATCTGAAACTTATGAAAATTTTGTTTTGCTTGTGAACAGGTTGGAGACTTTGTATAAATTGAGAGTTAGGCGAGTTCGATCAGATAATGGGACAGAATTTAAAAATCAGAATATGGAAGATTTCTGTGATTCAAAAGGCATTCAGCAGCAATATAGCGCGCCGTATGAACCGCAAATGAACGGTGTTGCTGAGAGGAAGAATCGTACTTTGATTGAGTCTGCTAGGACAATGCTTGCTGATTCAAAGCTGCCCATTACATTTTGGAATGAAGCCGTAGCGACTGCCTGTTTCACTCTCAATCGAGTTTTGATTGTTAAACGACACAATAAAACATGTTATGAGCTTCTTCAAAATCGTAAACCTAATTTGGAACACTTGGAACCTTTTGGGGCTCCATGTACCATGCTAAAGAAAGATGCTAAATTCAATTCTAAAGTTGAAGAAGGTTTCTTTCTTGGCTACAGTCTACCAAACAAACGGGTGTTTAATAAACGCACGGGTGTTGTGGAACTCTGGTATAACGTGGATGTTCAACGACATACACCTATACCTGAGGGCAAAGGTCCAAATTGGCTTTTCGATTATGATAAGCTTTTTGAGTCGTTCAATTTGTTTCCTAATTGTACTGATGATGAGATTTCTTTGCAGTTGTTATATGATCTTCAAAATTCTGACTGTCAAGGAGTTTCTCAATCTTCTGAAGAAGTTGGTCCAACTGAGGAAGGTACTTCTGAAAAGTTGAATGTTGATTGGTCATCGGAGGATGATCAGGAAGTTTTTGAAGATGCACTTTCTCAAGATCAAGAAGAAGATCAGAATATCACAAATCTTGATCATGGAGTTGGAATTCCGCAAGTGCCAGTGACAAGAGTTCATGTGAATCATCCTGTAGAGCAGATCATTGGTAATCCGTCTGATGGAGTAAGAACGAGAAGACAAGTTGTATCGGAGGATAGCTTGTATGTAGAGCTGGAACGTAATCATGGGACTCAAGACCTATGGATGCATTCCGCATTCGTGTCTCAGATTGAGCCTAAGTCTGTAACTGAAGCTCTGCGTGAGCCTGCCTGGGTGGAGGCCATGCAAGAGGAGTTAAATCAGTTTCAGAAACTTGGAGTCTGGCATTTGGTAGATTTACCAAAAGGTGAAAAGAAGATTGGCACCAGGTGGGTGTTGAAGTGTAAGCGCGATGATAGAGGAGTGATTGTGCGAAATAAGGCACGTTTGGTTGTTCAAGGGTTCAGACAAATAGAGGGAATTGACTATGATGAGGTTTTTGCACCAGTGGCAAGGCTTGAAGCAATAAGATTGTTCTTATCTTTTGCTGCCCACAGGAAGTTTAAAGTTTTTCAACTGGATGTTAAGTCTGCATTCCTCTATGGTTCTTTAAAGGAGACAGTGTATGTTTGTCAGCCACCGGGCTTTGAGGATCCTATCCACCGGGATCAGGTCTATATCCTCGACAAAGCACTGTACGGTCTTCATCAAGCTCCTCGAGCTTGGTATGAGACTCTCTCGACTCACCTTATTGAACACGGGTTCAATAGGGGTCAGATAGATAAAACTCTGTTTTATCGGGAAAAGGGCAAGGATATTCTCCTTGTTCAGATCTATGTGGATGATATCATCTTTGGATCTACCGATGAGCAGATGTGTTTAGAATTTAAACAGGTGATGATTGAGAAGTTCGAGATGAGTGCAATGTCTGACATTAAGTTCTTTTTGGGTTTACAAATAGATCAGTCTGATGATGGTATTTTTATCCATCAGACCAAATATATTCAAGATGTGCTGAAGCGTTTTAGCATGCTTGATTGTAAACCTATTTCCACGCCCATCCAGCCCAATCACGGGATTGAGCCGGATATTAAGGGGGAGTTAATCGATGCTACATTATATCGTGGAATGATTGGGAGCTTAATGTATTTGACTGCATCTCGACCAGATATTGTATTCGCTACAAGTATCTGTGCTCGATATCAATCAAAACCTAAGGTTTCTCATCTGATTGCAGTCAAGAGGATTTTACGTTATCTGAAGGGTACTCCAGACACCGGTCTGTGGTATCCTAAGGATGATAACTACTCCTTTCATGCTTACAGTGATTCAGATTATGGAGGATGTAAGACTGACTCCAAATCAACTACTGGTGGTGCTCAATTTTTGGGGGAGAGGTTAGTCTCATGGCAGTGTAAGAAACAGACTTCAGTTGCTACATCGACATGTGAAGCTGAATATGTAGCTGCTGCCAGTTGTTGTTCCCAAGTATTGTGGATACAACAACAGATGCGAGACTATGGAATTAATTTCTTAACTACCCCGATTCATGTCGACAATGAGGCTGCGATTGCGATTACTAAAAACCCAGTGTATCATTCACGTTCAAAACATATTGACATTCGGTTTCATTTCATAAGAGACTGTTATGAAAAGAAACTGATAGATGTTGTGAAGATACACACAAACGAGCAACGGGCAGACCTCCTAACCAAGGCCTTTGATAAACAACGTTTTGAGTATTTACTCAAATTAAATGGGATCAGGGTCATGGGAGAGGTAATAAAAAATCAAATTCCTTCGTAATCAACTTTATTGAATTAACATCAGATTTTTCTTTATTTTTTATGTTTTAGTTTTTAGGGGGAGAAGTATTATAGAAAACACAAAAACATTAAAAAATAAAAATCTGAGAATTTGATTCAATAAAGTGAGAAATGATAGTACATTATTTGCATTTGGAAATATGTCTGTTTGTGTTATTAAAATTATAAAAGTAATTACAAGTACTAAGAATGATGTGTTGGTAGGTTTATTACTTAGTTAAGAAAAGTTTAAATAAAATTTTGATTATGTTTTATAAGAAACAGGTGCTTAGAATGCAGTACTTAGTTTTGTCCTGAAAGAGTGGTAATTTTCTGACAAAATGTTTCTTAAATAAAAAGTCAAAATACTAGTTTGATCATGTGTTTCATTTTCAAAAGAAATTAAAATTTTGTTTTTCTTTTATTTTAGTTTAAAACTGGAACATTCTTTGTGTATACTTACGTATCGACCTGAATGTTATAGTTTTAAACAATTCAAATTTGTTTTCTTAGTTTTGTTTAAGATTTGGACAATCTATGTGTATATGGGAATATCGATCTGATTGTTAAATCTTAAACTTAAATTATTGTTTAGTTCATTTTCAGGATCATTTGAGCATACGGAAGTATCAACCTTGATTTTAAGAATTTGAACAAGTTCAAATTGTTTTATTTTGTTATTTTCAGAAAAGAAATTCTGCTTTATTTTTACATGATCAGATTAGTTAAAATTGATATATTAAATTTTAAGAACATTTATGTTGGTTTAATTATTCACAAATCGGGGATGTGTTCAAGTAAATGGATTATTATAAAATGTTTTCAAAATTGTGTTTTAAACTGATTTCTTGATTAAGTAATAAATTTAAAAGGATAAGTATACTAACAATCATCTTAGTTTTGTGATTTGAAATTTAATTTTTTTAATAATATAAACAGATGTATTGAAAAGTGTAAAATAATATGATCTCTTGTTTTTGAATCTTTCTCAAACAAAAAGATTTTATTTTAGTTGAATTAGTTTTGTTAAATTGTAGTTTGTTTTGTTCTAAAATTTGAAAATTACAAAAAGATTTTATTTTTAAATCTGATGTTAAATTGATATTTTTTGATTAATTGTTTGACCTTGGACAATTAAACATGAATTTTATTTTGAAATTCAAATAAAAAAAATCAAGTTTTGGAATAGGTTCGTCTGGCTTGTGAGAAGGTTCGCAGGTATGGTTTGTTTGAAGGGTTCGCCATTTAGGTTCGCTAGCTAGGTGTGTAGCTAGGTTCGCTGAAATGGTTTGTAAGAAAGGTTCGTGACTATAGTTAGTGATTATAGTTCGTTGACAAGGTTCGTTAACTAGTGTTGAAAGGGTTCGTGGAAATAGTTCGCTGGAAGGGTTCGTGAGGTATAAATGCAGGGTTCGTTAGAATAGTTCGTCACTTTCATTTGATTCTGAAAACGACGAACCCTCCAGAAATTTTTTTAGATTTTCGATCTTGGACTTCCCAGACTTTTTCATTGTGATTATTAGATTCAGAATCATATCGTGAACATTTTTAGGTATAAATCTTGGAATTTGACCGAGTAATTTGAGAGATTTGAATGATTTTATAAGTTTTTAAATCGTATCTGTAAATTGACTTGAAATTGATTAAAATCTGAAAATTGAAGAAACTGCTTTCATTAAATATGTTCATCGATTAGTTTCGAACCTAGGTGTGTGAATTTTTTCAACAGATTTGAGATTTTTGTGTGTTTGATAAGATCTTGGTGATGAACAGGTTCGTTGAACGAACCTAAGGTTCGCCAAACCTTGAGGGTTCGTTTAGACGAATGGTTCGTCAATTCATATAGGGTTCGTTTAGTGAATGGTTCGTCAGATCATTTAGGGTTCGTTTAGTGAATGGTTCGTCAGATCATTTAGGGTTCGTCTAGTGAATGGTTCGTCAGATCATTTAGGGTTCGTCTAGTGAATGGTTCGTCAGATCATGTAGGGTTCGTCTAGTTTATAGGGTTCGTTTGTTAATCTAGGTTCGCTGCTTTTATTACTTAGAATTTTTTTAGTTTTATTTTTTTATATATTTTTTGTTTTATTTTTTTCTAATTGTTGTTTCTTTTATTTGTAGATATGGCGAACTTAGTATTTGGCGATAAACACAACATCTGTGCATACTTGGATCCTACAACAAAGAATGGTCAAGAGTTTAGACCGATGATTGAATTTCTTAGAAGATCAAGGGTATATCATGCTATTTCAAGTTCAGTTCAGATTTATCGATCACACATTCAAAGCTTCTGGGGTTCAGCTAGAGTGATTACTGTGGATGATGTTTACACTATTGATGCGAATGTGCTTGGACAAGCAATTCGTATAACTGAATCTGATATCAGAAGAGTTTTACATTTTGGAGGTGAACCAGAAGGTATAACTCTCATTCCTGAGAGTTGTATCAAAGGATGTTTTCTTCGGATTCGATATTTTGGAGATTATAATTCAATTTCTGTCAAGAAGGGCAAGTTACCTCTGCAATACAAGTTCTTAGCTCATGTTTTACTACATTGTCTGAGTATGAGGAATGGAACTTTTGATGAGCTGAGAGACTTTATGAGATCTGCTATGGTTGCTTTGATATTGAACAAACCGTTCAATTTCTCTGGAATGATATTCAGATATATGTGTGACAACATTACGAGGCTAAGGATAGATTCTACATGTATCCTAGATTCGTACAGATGTTGATTGATGAGAGGATGCCTGAAGGACAATTGCCTAGAGAAGCTGGTGATTTATTGAAGCTTAAACATATGAATGATTCTAGCTTGGGTCAAGTTAGAGTTTATCAGAGAACTGGAGATGCTGTGTTAGAGAAGAATTTGATAGCACATTGTGCCAGGGCAAATTATGTTGCACCTGAGAATGAGGCATGGAGGCATGTTGATTCAGAATCTGACACAGAAGATGTTGAAGCTGATGATACTCAAGTTCCACCTCCACCTCCACCAAGACAATCAAAGAAATCTTCTGGACAGTCTTCTAGATCTACTCCTCAAGTTCAATCGTCACAAGAACCGAGTTCTCAAGAACCTCTAGAAGTTGATATGTCTGAAATGCAGACAGAGACTGCTGCTGCTGATGATGAAAGTGAATCTTCTGATACAGAATCAGAATATGAGATGGTTCAAGAAGGAAACCAGATGGTCAAGAGAATGAAAAGGAAATTTGTTGAAAAGGCTGCTGAAGAGAAAGCTGAAAAAGATGATCCAATCTTTGAACCTGAAGAGCCTGAAACTTCTAAACCAAAGAAGATGAAAAGAATGGCCAAGAGAGGGCCTTATGAGAAAAGAAAGATTAAAGCTGCTAAGACCATTGTGTCTTCACCTGTTGTTACATCAGTTTCTGTTTCTACTCCTTCAGTGGTTACTTCTTTGTATTCATCTTCTGGTATTCACATTTCTACTTCACAAACTCCAGAGTTTGTGAATGTAGCTTCGTTTATATCTTCTTTTGTGGAGACAACTACTGTGACTACTTCTTTACCAGGATCTTCTATGCCTCATGAATCAGTTCCTAGAGATGATGTATTTTCAGGACTTGATGATTTGAGCAACATCAACTTTACTGTGAACTATGATGATACAGATCTTAAGCAAAGATTTGCTATTCTTTCAAAAGAAGTTGAGAGGTACAAGAAAGACAAAGAGCAGAAAGATGTTGAGATTGATAATCTGAAAGCTCAAATGGCTATGTTAATCAAGTGGAAAGAGGAGGATATAGAAGAGAAAAAGAAGCTTAAAGAGAAAATCTCTGAGTTAGATTTCTTTGTCAAAATGCATTATGAAGATATTGTTGATTTAAAGAATGACAATATGGATTTAAGGATAAAGCTAAAAGAATTGGAGTCAAAGACTATAAAGTCAGGAGCTTCAAGTTCTAAAATTGAGAAAGTTGTGATTGATATTGATACAGAGGAGAAGAAGGTGGTAGATGCAGAGAAGGTGTTAGAGGATGAGAAAGTAGAAGAAGAAGAAGAGGGTGAAGAAGAAGTTGATTTTGGTGATACTGATGTTGATGAACATCCGGATGATTTTGATTATCATGGTGATGATGAAGCAGGTGATGGTGCTGGTGGAGTTACTGGAGGAGATGTTGGTGGTTTGAATGCTTTGACTGGAGCTTTGGTTGTTTATAATCCTTCAAAGAATGTTACTGAAGCAGTTCCTGTTAGTGCAATATCAGATGATAGAGTCAGGGATTGTACTGAGATTGAATTTGAAGATTTGGATGAAATGGAAAATGACAAGACTGTTGTTGATTATTCTCTGCCTACTTTTCTTGACTTATTTAAAATGCATTCTGATGTTGATTTGCAGAGAAATATTGTTGAAGTACAGTTGGGTCAAGAAATAGAAGAAGGAGAGATTTTAGATGATTATTCAGTTCAAGAATATCAAAGTATATTTGATGATGTTGATGATGATGACTTGATCTTTGACTTTGAAAAAGATGTTGATGATGATGTGTCTGATTATGATAAAGATGTGATTGATGAAGAATTGTTAGCTCTGGATACTTTGAAGAAAATCTTTATAGCTGGAAGTATGTCAAGTTTTACCTTGAATCCAGTTAGAGCAAAGACTAATTGGGATTATTGGCAAGATTTTGAAGATGAAAGAAAGTACATAATTGCTCATTTACATTCTTTCAAGATTATGCGAGAGGTTTTTGAAGATAAGGATCCAGAAAACTTATCTAAACAAGTGAAGAAATTCAAAATTGGTTCTAAGTCTAAAATGAATGGAAAGATTATCAGTTATGGTTATTTTCACTACATTTCTGGAAGTTTAGTTGATAAAGGATGCTATGTGGTGAAGAGAACTGATGGATGTCAATACTTTGGAAAAGCAACTGATTTGATGACATTGCCAGTCTTTGAGTGTAAAAATCTTGCAAAGTTAAAGATGGTCAAGCCTATTCAGACTCGACATAATGAGATTTTTGAGAATTTGTTAAAGAAAGAGGCAAGGCATGGATGGAGTTTGTTATCTCCTCAGTATAGAGAAAGATTCAAGGATTATCTGAAGCCAGTTGTTTATAAAAGACCAAGACTCAGAAAGATTGAACAAGATTGGTATCATTATTTCAAGTTCTGGTTTTATGATGAACAAACTTCTGAGTGTGTGATTGTTCTAAAGCAAGATGATGATTGGAGAGTTATAAGATTGTTTGATCCTATATGGATTGTCAATTGTTCAAGAGATGATATTGCTTTGTTGGATTCAGCTCAGATATATGCTGAAGAAGGATGTCATGAGTATGGAGTCAGTTATAAAGATATGGCTATTCAATATCAAACCATTGCACAAATGTGTTTCACTTTGAAAATACATTCTGGTTGCAATTGGAATGATGTGAATTATCTTTATACTGAGTTGATGCAAATACAAAAGGAGAGAGATGATAGAGATTATAAAATGGAAGCAGAAAGACTTGCAAAGATACCACGTTCGGTAGTGATACGAGCGGTGGACAATGTAGTTGCTGAAGTTGGTGAATCGAGTGGATCAAAAGACAAAGTTGAAGAATCAATTGAAGACAAAGTTGAAGAAATAACTGAAGTCAAAGACTGAAGGTTTTGATAGCAAACATTTAGGGGGAGTTTGTTAGTGCATGTTTTGTAATTGTTTGCTATTCAAAAGTTGGTTTTATTTATTTTTGTAGAAGGTTCGTTGCTATTGTTTAGGTTTGTTTGGCCCACGAACCTTAACATTTAGCCGAACTATAGAAGGTGTAGGGTTCGGCGAACCTATGGTTCGTGAGTAAGGTTTGTCTAACGAACCCTAAGGGTTCGTTCACCGAACCTTAGGGTTCGGCTAGCGAACCTTATTAGTTGAAGGTTCGCTGGATCTGTAACTATAAATAGGTGTTTTATTTGTAGTTTCAGTAGAACTTTGATCAGAGTTGTGAGGAAATTCTCTGTGTGAGAATCTTTTGTTCTTGTAATCATTTGTTGATATATACAAGAGTGTTTATGGAATTGCATGTGTTCTTTGTTCTTTTACATATTAGCTATGGATTCCGCACATAGTTAGTAGTTCGTAGAGCTTCGTATTCGATCCTAATTTGGTTCTAGATCAAGATCACCAAACCAACAACAATGTAATTTAACTTTGTAATTCTATATCTATGTCATTTAGCATTTCTCATTTTATATCATGTGCCATGTAAACAATCTGATCATTTCGATTATTACACGATATCGCGCCCCGAGAACCTTCCGCCCGACGGGAAAGTCGATCCAGCCCGCCGGCTCGGGGTGTGACAGTAAATAATGTGGAAACGTGCCTGGTGTCCAAAGCTACTAAACAGCACACACGTTCATGGCACATGCGAATGGGACATATTCGCATTCAAAAAATGAATCATCTTGTACACAATCATTTAGTTGATGGTGTACCTTGAAAACATTTTAGACTTCTGGATGTGTGTGCCTTATGTAAAATGGGTAAACAGAAATGGAAGTCCCATAAAACAAAGAAACTCTTTTCTATTGACATGCCCCTTGAACTTCTTCACATGGATCTTTTTGGACCCATCAATGTGAAGAGCATAGGTGGTGATTCTTATTGTTTTGCGGTGACTGATGACTTTTCAAGATTTTCATGGGTTATGTTCTTGAAATTTAAATCAGAAATTTATGCAAATTTTGTTTTGTTAATTAATGGTTTGGAGACATTATATAAGCTGAGGGTGAGGCGTGTAAGATCTGACAATTGGACTGAGTTCAAGAATCCTCAAATGGAGGAATTTTGTAATTCGAAAGGCATCCAGCAGCAATTCAGTGCACCATATGAGCCTTAGTTGAACGGTGTAGCTGAAAGGAAGAATAGGACTTTGATTGAAACTGCAAGAACGATGCTAGCTTATTCTAAACTTCCTATTACTTTTTGGAGTGAAGTTGTGGCTACTGCTTGTTTTACCCTTAACCGAGTTTTAATTGTCAAAAGACACAATAAAACTTGTTATGAATTCCTTCAAAATCGGAAGCCCAATCTGGAACACTTGGAACCTTTTCGGGCTCCTTGTACAATGCTAAAGAAGGATTCAAAATTCAATTCTAAAGTTGAAGAGGGTTTCTTTCTAGGATATAATCTTCCAAACAAACGCTTGTTTAATAAACGTACGGGTGTTGTGGAATTGTTGTATCATGTGGATGTTCAACGACATACATCTATACCAAATGGGAAGGGTCTAGATTGGCTTTTCGATTACAATAAGTTGTTTGAGTCTTTTAATGTCTTTAACTGTTTCTGATGATGAGATAACCTTACAAATGTTGTATCATTTGCAGAATTCAGATGAACAAGGAATTTCTCATCAACCTGGAGATGAAATCATTACACCACATGGGGAAGGTACTTCAGGGGTTCATACTGAAGACTGGTCATCAGAGGATGACAACGAGGTTTTTGAAGATTCTATCTCCCATGATCAAGATCCTAATCAGAACATCAACAGTCTTGATCATGAAGTGGTTGTACAGCAAATGCCTATCACGCGTGTTCACGTCAATCATTCACTTGACCAAATTATAGGAGATCCTAGTGTAGGAGTGCGGACACGTCATCAAGTTACAAATGAAGAAAGTATGTATGTTGAGTTAGAGAAAACTCATGGCAGTTAAGAGCTCTGGATGCAATCAACATTTATTTCTCAAATAGAGCCAAAGACTGTGGATGAAGCTTTGCATGAGCCTGACTGGGTGGAGGCTATGCAAAAGGAGCTGAATCAATTTCGAAAATTGGGGGTCTGGCACTTGGTAGACCTGCCAAAAGGAGAGAAAAAGATTTGCACGCGGTGGGTGCTGCGATGCAAGCGAGATGAAAGAGGTGTAGTGGTCAGAAACAAAGCTCGCTTAGTGGTTCAGGGTTTTACACAAATTGAAGGAATTTATTATGATGAAGTTTTCGCACCTGTGGCGCGGTTAGAAGCAATTCGGCTTTTTCTTTCTTTTGCAGCCCATAAGAAATTTAAAATATTTCATTTGGATGTTAAATCTGCTTTTCTGTATTGTTGTTTGAAGGAAACAATGTTTGTTTGTCAGCCACCGGGTTTTGAGGATCCAATCTATCGGGATCAGGTTTATCTCTTGGACAAAGCACTGTATGGTCTTCATCAGGCCCCGAGAGCTTGGAATGAGACCTTATCGACTCATCTTATTGAACACGGGTTCAATATGGGTCAGATTGACAAAACTTTATTCTTTCGGGAAAAGGGCAAGGACATTCTATTTGTTCAGCTCTATGTGGATGACATCATCTTTGGATCTACCGATGAACAAATGTGTATGGAATTCAAAGAGGTGATGATTGATAAACTCAAGATGAGCGCGATGTCAGATATCAAATTCTTCCTTGGTTTACAAGTAGACCAAACCAATAATGGGATCTTCATACATCAAACCAAATATATTCAAGATGTGCTAAAACGATTTAGCATGCTTGACTCAAAACCAATTTCCACGCCCGTTCAGCCCAATCACGGGATTGAGCCTGCTATTAAGGGGGAGTTGGTAGATCCCACACTTTATTATGGTATTATTGGTAGTTTGATGTATCTGACTGCATCACGACCAGATATTTTTTTTGCTACAAGCATCTGTGCCAAATATCAATCTAAAACTAAGGTGTCACATCTGATAGCAGTCAAACAGATTCTTCGTTATCTGAAGGGTACACCAGACACCAGTTTGTGGTATCCTTAGGATGATAACTTTTCCTTCAATGCCTACAGTGACTCAGATTATGGAGGGTGTAAAACGGATGCAAAATCCACAATTGGTGGTGCAAATTCTTGGGGGAAAGACTGGTCTCATGGCATTGTAAAAAAGCAAACTTCAGTAGCTACTTCCACGTGTGAAGCAGAATACATAGCTGCTGCAAGTTGTTGTTCACAAGTGTTGTGGATACAACAGCAAATGAGAGACTATGGTTGGAATTTTCTTAGTACTCCTACACATGTTGATAACGAGGCTGCGATTGCCATTACCAAAAACCCAGTGTATCATTCGTGTTCAAAACGTATTGATATCCGGTTTCATTTCATACGTGATTGTTATGAAAAGAAACTCATTGATGTGGTGAAGATACACACAAATGAGCAACGCGCAGATCTTCTCACCAAGGCCTTCGAACGAACTTGTTTTGAGTATTTACACAAACTTAATGGAATTCGGGTCATGGGTGAGGTCATTCCAAATTAATTTCCTTCATAATCAATGCTTATTTAATCAACATCAGATTTTTTTAGCATTTTCTTGGTTTGTTTTGTGTTTTAGGTTTTTATGGGGAGAAAAAATTGAAAAATCAAAAACACAAAAACAATATAAAATTTTAAAAATACAAAAACATTGAAAAATAAAAATTTTAGAAATTGATTCGACCTAGTGAGAAATGATGGTACATTGTAGTAATTGGAAGCACATCTTAATCATACAAGAACTTAAACATGAAGAGCATTCACAATTACTATGTATGATATGTTGGTAGGTTTATAACTTAGTTGTGATAATTTTTGACAAAATTATGATCATACTTTATGTGAAACAATTGTTTAGGACACGGTGCTTGGCTTTGTCCTGAAGCGTGGTTTTCGATCTTGCAATGATTGATTCTTGTTCTAAGGTCACTTAAATGCTAGTATTTGATCATGCTGTTCAACTTTAAAAGAAATTCTAAATTTGTTTTTCTTTTATTTTCGTTCAAAGCTGAAGCATCGACCTGGTTGTTAAGGCCTTGAACAATTCAATTTTGTTTTCTTGCTTGGATTAAGTTTTGGGCAATCTCTGCGTATATGAGAATATCGATCTCATTGCTGAAATCTTAATCTTAAGTTATTGTTTCGTTCATTATCTGGTTCATTTGTTCATACGGAAGTATCAACATTGATTCCAAGATCTTGAACACTTTCAACTTATTAACTTTGTTGCTTTCAAAAGAAATTCTATCTTGTTTTTGCATGATCAAACTAGCCAAATATTTGAATTAAATAATCTCAAGAGTATGATTGTTTGGTTAACAATTCACAAAACGAGCATGTGTTCAAGTAAGTGAGAAACATAAAGTATGTGATTGGTTTGTTCAAATTGATCTCTCAACTAAGTGATTAAACTTAATTTGGATCTACATACTGACAATCAGCTTTGGATTGTGATTTGATAATTTAACACATTCATTAACTCAATCAGATTGTGCAGATGATTGTAATGCAATATGGTCTCACGTTTGGATCTTTCTCACCAAAAATATGTATTTGTCTTCATTCATTTTCATGTTTCTTTTCAGTTTTTCATTCAAATATAAAATTTTGGTGTGTTTTAATATAAATTTTAAAAAGATTCAAAAAGATTTTATGTTTATATCCGATGTTGAATCAATAATAATTGGTTGGTTGTTTTCAACTCTGAAACACCAAATTTTTGTTTTGTTTGGACTATTTATGGTTAAACCTGAAAATATCAAAGCGTTGAAGGTTCGTGAGAAATTGTGGAATAGGTGTGCCGAACCTATTTTAGGTTTGTTCATAGGTTCATCCAAGAAGGTTTCTTCACAGGTTCGTCCAAGAAGGTTTGTTCAGAGGTTCGTACAAAAGGTTTGTTAAAGGGTTCGTTTAATTGGTTCGTTCAAAGGTTTGTTCAAAGGTTCGTCTGAATCTTGTGGAAGTATATATGCAAAGGTTCGCTTATTTGATTCGTCACTTTTACTGTGTTGCTATAGACGAACCTCTGATTGCTCTAAATTGATTTTTCAAATTGTTGATTGTCTGAGTGATTGCCTATATCATTGGATTTGTATTGTTGTCGTGAATTCAAAACGGTATATTGATTGAAATTTCACCGACTGGATTTGTCTAGATCTAGGTTTTAAGTTCCAGTTAGTCGATAATCAAATTTAATTAAAGATTGGTAAAAAATGCTTTCATTAAAGTTGTTAATCGACTCATGGCGATCATATTGATGTGTTTAACTTGTTCTAATTCATAAAATTGAATTTTGATTTGAAAATCAAATAGGTTCGTTGGTTTACAGGTTCGTTTGACACACAAAGGTTCGTGCCGAACCTTTTCTTGTCAATGAACGAAACTTTAAATATTAGAGGTTTGTTTGACCAAAGGTTCGCATATGTTTGACTAGGTTTGTCTGAAACTCAGGTTCGTCAATGTGAAAATAGGTTTGTCTGGAACTTAGGTTCGTTCGCATTTTTAGCTTCGGCTAAGGGTTTAGGTTCGCTGGGCTTAAAACTTAGAATTTTTTTAATTTTTAATCATGAATTGAATTATGGTTTTGATTTTTTTTTAATTGCAGATGTGGCAAATTTGCCATTTGGTGAGAAACATAACATTTGTGCTTACTTGGGTCCAACAACCAAGAATGGAAAGGAGTTTAGACCAATGATTGAATTTTTGAGACGTTCAAGGATTTATTATGCGATATCAAGTCATTGTCACATCTACAGATCTCATATTCAGAGCTTCTAGGAGTTAGCAAGATTGATCACTATAGATGATGTTTATGTTATTTAGGCAAGTGTGCTTGGACAGGTGATTAGAGTTAGTGAAGCAGATGTTCGTAGAGTTTTGAGATTTGGTGGAGAACCAGAGGGAATGACTCTAATTCCTGAAAGATGTATTAAAGGATGCTTCTTGAGAATCAAATACTTTGGAGTATACAATGAATACTCAATCAAGAAAGGAAAATTGCCTCTTCAGTACAAATTCCTAGTACATGTACTGCTTCATTGTATGAGTATGAGGGGGGGTACATTTGATGAGTTGAGAGATCTTATGAGATCGGCTATGGTTGCATTGATTTTGAACAAGCCATTTAACTTTTCTGCTATGATCTTCAGATATTTATCTGATAACATTACGAAGGCCAAGGATAAGTTCTTGATGTATCCAAGATTTGTTCAGATGATTATTGATGAAAGATTTCCTAAACAAGGTTTGACAAGGGCTGTGGATGACAGATTAAAATTAAAACACATGACAGATTCCAGTTTGGGACAAGTAAAGACTTATAAGAAAAGCAATGATGTTGTGCTTACAAAAGATCTAATATGTCATTGTGCAAGGGCTAACTATGTTGCACCACATAATGATACTTGGAGAAATGAAGATTCTAGTTTTGAAAATGAAAATATGGATGACGATCAACCTCCACCACCTCCTCCTCCGCAAGATCCTCCAGTTCAACAAGCACATGAACAATCTTCTTCGGTTCATCAACAGGAACAATCAACACCAAGTGTTGAACAAACTTCATTGGAACCTCTTCAGGTTATATATTCAGATCAACCGTGTGTTTCTGAGCAAGCAACTGCTACTGCATCACCATCAAATGATGAAGGAGAAGATGTTTTTGATGAAATGGAACATGATTCATCCGAATCTGAGATGGAAAATGTACAAGTTGGGAACCGAATGGTTCATCTGTTTCTGTTACTACATCATCTATCCCTGTATCAATTGAAGTTCCAATGCCAAGTGCATCAGTTCATATTCCTGTGTGTGTTGCTCCATTTTTTGCATCATTTGTTGAAGCAACTACAGTTACAACTTCGTTACCAGAGACTTCTGCTTCAAGAGTTGATACGATATTTGAAGGATTGGATTATTTGGATTTGAATTTCTCTTTGGATTATGATGATTCAGATTTGAGACGTAGAATATCTCTTTTATCTCAAGAGTTTGACAAGTATAGGAAGCAGAAAGAGAAAGTTGATTCTGAGCAATCATCCTCCTCCATTCAGAGTGAAATTGATACAATGAAGCTTCATATTACTCAATTACAGAGATGGAGAGAGGAGGATTTAAGAGAAAAGGAGATTATGAATGATAGAATTGTTTCTTTGGAAAGAGTTGCTCGGGAACAGAATGAAAAGATAGTTATTCTTGTAGAAGAAAATCAGTTATTGAAGAAAAAGATAAATGATATTCAAGGAGAACCTTCTACAACTATTCACACTGAAGCAAGAATTGATGAAGATGTTGAATTTCATGTGTCTGGAGAGAATATTATTGATCTTGATGATGTCAACATGGAAGATGAAGATGATGAGTAGAAAGTATATTATGAGGATTCAGATTATGATGAACATCCTAGTTTTGATCCTGATCATGATGATGATGGTGGTGGTGATGATGGTGTAGCTGGTGCTAGTGGATCAAGTGGGATAAATTATGTTACTGGTGCGATTGTAATTTACAATCCATCAGAAATTTCATTAGATGTCAATCCGGTTTCTGTTGTTGATCCAAATCGAGTCAAAGACTTTCAAGAAGTTGAAATTGAAGATATCACTGATAAGGAATGTCAAAAGAAAGCTGTTGAAGAGACATTGCCTACACTTGCTGATTTGTTTAAACAAACAGGAGAGGAAGAGTTACAAAGAAATTTTGATAAACCAAGTAATGGTAAAGAACTTGAAGAAGGGGGGATTGAAAATGATTACACAAAGGAAGAGCCTGCAGGAATGTTTGGTGTTAATGTGAATGAGCTTCGAAATCAAGTATTTTTGATCAAATGTCTGTTGGAGAAGAAGGAATATCAGTTGAATTTGAAGATATTGGAACTTCGGAAGACAATTTGTATAACTTACCAAGTTTGGCAAAAATATTTGAAGTGGAAGCTAATGATAAGTGCAAGGTCGTGTTAAGTGAAAAGCTGAAGATCAAAAGAACAATGGAATTGTGGAGAGAGAATCAAGAGGAACAAAAGTATATTGTTGATAATTTGTTTATCTTGAGACAATTCATTGAGAAATATGATCAGCCTGTTCCTTCGAAACATCCAAAACATGCTTCAAGATTAAAGATGGGATCAAAATCGAAGATGCATGGAAGGATATTGAGCTATGGTTATTATCATAATATTCCAGGCGAGTTGAAAAACAGGGGTTGTTATGTTGTGAAGAGAGTTGATGGGTGTCAATATTTTGGAAAGGCTTATGATTTGATGTCATTACCATCCTTTGAATGTATGCAACTTTCAAGATTGAAGATGATCATGCCTTTTCAAACTGATTATAATGAAAGATTTGAGATTTTATTGAAGCATGAAGCGAAGAAAGCATGGAATTGGTTGGTTCCTCAATTTTCTGTTTTGAAGCATAATTCATATGTTTATCCAAAGCCTAAGGTGTACTCAAGACAAATGCTAAGGAAAATGGAACAAGATTGGACTCCATTATTCAAACTATGGTTTTATGATGAAAGATCTTCTGAAGCAGTTATTGTATTGAAAGAAAACAATCAATGGAGGGTTATCAGGTTACTTGATCATGTGTGGCTTGAAAATTGTTCTAAACAAGACATTGGAACTCTCGGTGAAGCTTTGATTTATGCAAAAGAGGGTTATCATGATGTTGAAGTCAGTTATAAGGATATGGCCTTAAAATTCCAAACCATTGCAAGAATGTGTTTTACATTGGGAATTCATTCAGGATGTAATTGGGAAGATGTTAGTTATTTGTATATGGAGTTGATGGCTTTACATAAAGAGATTGATGAAAAGGATGCTAGGATTGAAGCTGAAAGATTGGCAAAGATTCCAAGATCCATGATTGTGCGTGCAACAAACAACGTTTGTAGAGGTTAGTCATTGACTGGGACTCGAACTGGCGAATGAAGATTAAAGATCAAGATTTTGAAGACTTGAAGCGACTATTAAGGGGGAGTTTGTTAGTGCATAATGTAATAGGTTGCTTTCAAGTTTGTTTTAGGTAAGTTAGAAAGGTTTTTGCTAGGTTCGTCTGGCCGACAAACCTATGCATTTGTTTTAGTTCAAACAAACCTATTGTCTTGTATTGTAAAGGTTCGTTCAACAAAGTTATTGGTTCGTCTGGCAAACCTATGGGTTCGTGAAGGTTCGTTCATTATGATATAGGTTCGTTTGTCTTTTGTATAAATGTGCAGGTTTATTGTAATGTCAGTAGTTCTTGACAGAGTCTGATTTTGAGAACAGAGTGTGTGTGTAATTGAACTGTGTGTTCTCTGCTGTGTGCGTGTTGTAATTGATTTTATTATCAATGAGAATCATATTTACAAGCATGATTGTGTTTTCTTCAATTCATATAGGTGTTATCTAGATTCCGCATAGATAAAACTGTTAATAGAATTCATATTATACAGATCCAGAGCTATCAACAGATGTTATGATGAGGCGAGGGTGTGGACCTTACTTGGCAAATGTGATTGAGGAACGTACAGATACGACGATGTTGATGCATGAAATTTCCCTAGTTATATGTAATGTTCAATTACGATTGTAAAAAGCTTTAATTATCAATGTTTAATGAATCACGTATTTTGCATTGCATATTTGTGTTTAAACATGTTGACTTTGACTTTTGATTTCGTACAGGACCATTCGTACAAATTAACTTAAACATGAGTCAATTCGTACGAATGAACGCTTAACGAACGATCAGTTAAACGAAGGAATCACAATTCTGATTTGTTCGTACGAATGAATCAGAGACATGATTCATTCGCATAACTGTCACACCCCCTGCGCCGCGTGCAGAATTCACGGCGCGGTGACGATCGATGGTTGAATCATGCACAGGTATTGAATAAGAACAACCACAATGCATTACTAAGTTTCATAAAGTTTAGACCATTGTTTAGTTACAGACATTCTATCTATCTACCAAAAGAATGACAACTGCAGACCCAAAAATATTGTTTACAAAATAAGACTCAGACAAGACAATTAAACAATCAGGATTATGTGAGTTTCTAATCCATCCTAGCTTGTTTCTTCATCTTGTTCTATCTTAACTATGGTTTCCTTAGTTGTCCTTGTGAAGCTCTAAACCTGATTACCTGAAACACGTGAAAAGTAACTGTCAACTACAAAAGTAGTTGGTGAGAACAATAGGTTTAACATTTGTAAATATGAATCTGCATTGTAAAACATATGTATAAAACAGTTAATGAAAATAACATGGATAGTTGAAACCCAAACTAACATCAAGTAAGATTAACGTGTGCAAACAGTCTAATGACTGTCTACTAGAAAAGCCAACATATAATCAAGTCCCAAACTACGTTTGGAGTCAGAAAAAGTAGTCAGCAAACTCATTCAACACGAGTTGTACTAATGAGTTTACTCAGAAGACAAACTTCGTGTTGACGTACCCGGTCAATATGACCTATGCTGGTAAAGTTAATTAGCAGCAAATCCATATTACCGTAAAGCATCCAATCTACAGTTAGTGTTTAAAACAAATTTAAACGCTAACCGCAGCCTTGGCGTAACCAAAACGTGTCCCGCTTTCCCTTGTTGTGATCACCCAGTACTAACGTTATAAGAATAAGAATAAGGTTGAGTAAGTTTCTTGATGTGTGTATAAGTTTGTTCACAACGATGAACACCATGCTTTTATGTTTTTAAGATTTAATCCTGTGATTGAAAATCTTTGGTTGAATACTCATGATTGATTACCATGACTTTGAAATCCTTTGATTGAATACCACTATGAAAAGCCTTGAATAAATACCTTATTTGAAAACCTTGATTGAATCTGGTGATAGAAGACCCTTGTATAAATACAAGGTTTGAACGAAAAACATTTAATAAAACATTTATTTAGAAATACGGGTTATAGTTTAAAAGCTTGTAAGAGTTTGTAAAACTTAATCTTTCAAAGTGTTTAACCTTTATAAAACATCTTATATAAAACCGGTTGTAAAATAATTTATAAAACTCTTTTATAAAACTTTTTAGTATACAATATTTAACAGTTGTTAACTCTTTTAAAAATAGTTGAGAAATCCCTTAAATTTGTAAAGTGAACCTGTAATGGTTCAAAAGTAGCATGAATCCTGTGTATGAGATATGATTGTGTAAAGAGTGTTTTGTCACGTGTTCCAACCCAAAAACAGTTGAAAAACAGTAAAAGAGGGGCTAAAGTTCTCACCTGACAGCAGTAGACTCTGAACCTGAGCAATTGGCAAGTAGCAAACAACAAGCAACATGACTTCTAACTGTTTCCTATATTATTGTAATCATACATATAATATAAGATTTATGATATTGAATACATTGATTGATTGGTTGACTCATGTGGTTTGGTTGACTTTTGTTATCTTGTTATCGATTACATCTTGAATAACTTGTTCTCATGTCTCAAAATGTCATATGAATTTAGACATCATGATTGAGCCACTTGAATAATAATTGATTCATGAAAATGCGTCATGTTATTTTATACACAAACTTGTTATGCATAAAATAACATGTGTTTGTGAATTTGATAAACCCTTGGTTAACATGTGATTTAAAGAGAAGTTAGAGTGTTTTAGCCTTTGTGTTTATGACTTGATCTCATAATTAGGTTAAGTTAAACTTAAACTGAACGAGATCAATTCGTAATTACTTTAAGTCGTATTAGAGTTAGATCACTCTTAACGACCCATTAGGCTTAAATGGTTACTCGCATTTTTATTAGTGTTTGATGTTTAACAACCTGTAGGTTTAGAACCCATACATGGATTTAGGGATCTGATAAGGACAGCCTTTGTGTTTGGGTGACAATCAAAATTAGCAATATCGACCATCTAAGGCTCAAAAGAAAACCATCGATATTAACTTATTTACCCATCCCATATATGTAACACCCCGACCGATGGCGGAAACATCGGGGCAGCACGAAGTGTAGATTGTTCATAGCACAAGGTTTATGGTTGTACATAATTCAAACATCACATTCAATTCCTCATTAAATTCAATCATTCAATACATTTCTTAAATGCTCAAACCCTAGCTATTACATCAATTTAATTCAAAACCTAAAATCTAACCCAAGCTCAATAATTTGGCATCCTTACCTGAAACATGTTTAAAATCAAGTGTCAACTACGAATAGTTGGTGAGTTTCATAGGTTTAGTCATATAACAAAATAGTTTAATAATAAATAAGTTAACACATTTGAATACAAAGCAAAATGCACATAGATTGTAAATAAACAAACAATTGATCAGATAGTTAAGTTTGACCAATAGGTTACAATCACCGCGAGCTTTCCCCTACTGGGAAAGCCCATCCTGGGTGGGTGGTCAATCCAATGGATCCATTATTGCTACCAATAGATAAGTTGTGATCAATGCAATGTTCAATAGTTAAGTTCAATAGATAAGTTTAAAAGATAAGTTCAATAGATAAGTTCAAACAACTAAGGCCATTTAAGCTAAGTTCACATGGTTTAAAGATAAGTTAAGTTCAACATAACATGTTTCACCCCAAAAGTTCAAAACAAGTAAAAGAGGGGCTATGAATACTCACCTCGACGTGTGCGATAGTCTTTGTACTGTATTTCAGGTTATAGCTCACAAGTATGTTCAACAAGTTCAAAGTTCACCTAAATGGTTCATTTGGCATAGTGTTAACATAACTATGTCCCTAAGTCCTAAATAGATCAACGAGTTCGATTTGTTTTAACTTAAATTTTGTTATGCTTTATTTGTTAAATAGATGTAGTAATAATGTTTTATAACGTTTAAATTGCTTATGTTAACATAAAAATAGATCAAAAGTTTTGAAATTTTATTTGTTTCATGTTTAACCATAATATTATAGTTCAAATTATAATTAATAATTAATAATACTTTTTTTTAAATGAATTTATCAAACGATGTATCAATGTAAAAATTTATCATGACATATTCCAAATAGATAATTGAATTAATAAGTTGTAAATATTTTAAATAACGAAAACTTATTATAATGCGACATATATGTTTTTTTTTAATGTATAAGAATGGTTTATATAATTTGAAACATATATATATATATATATAACATAAGTGATATTTAAATTTATATGTCATAATTAAATCTTTTAAGTACAATTATAAAAATAAAATTATTTATTTTATAACGGGTAAAATTGTGTCGAACAGTATTAAATAAATTTTTTTAGGTATAAAATGAAATCATTTATTAATAATATACATATGTTTATATATATATATATATATATATGTATATATATTAAAATGAGATTTATATAATTTTACTAAAAATGATGAGATTTTAATAAAATAAATTTTCTGTGAAAACAGATTTAAAAACAAATTTTTAGTTTAAAAGTTATAAAACAAAAAAAAAATTATGGCTACAAAAACCCGGCCCAAAGGGCTCGAACCCGAGACCTAAAACACAGCCAAGTGCATGAATCAACCGGTTGATCTGGAGTACTATTCGCGATAGAAAACTGATTCAGAATGTTATAACACAAGTCCAGTCCCTTTCCCTTAAATCAGATTCAAATCATCCGAACCCTAATCCATTTCTCGACCAAATTCGATGCAATTAGAACCCGATAGCCTCAACAATCATAGGGCTATTGTTTGGGATTGAAAAACGAAGAGAATGGTGTATGAATCACCTACCTGTGATGTCGTTTGCGTGGAGTTCGACCGGTTAACAGAAGACGCACGAACCGACTTGTTTTTGGCATCTAATCGCAAGGAATGAAGCTCGTGACTTCGTTTTCGTTGTACAGAATGTTTCGTGATGGATGCACGGCTATGTGTGCGGGATTAATTTGATTTTTATACTGGTTTTGAACGATTTTGATAACCGCGTTTGTTGTTAGTATTTTTGGTAATGGTTTGATTTGATACGATATTAAATCGATTAATTGTTGATTGGGATAGATTAACGATGTCATTCCTTACTATAATTAAGGTTGATTAGCTGGTATCACATGAGATGAACTGGAATCGAACATGGGTCGAGAATGGGATGTGGATCGGGTTAGAATGAACCATGGGTGAAGATGGTGGGATTTTTGGGAATATGGCAGAAAAGGCCCTTCACGTTTTTCCCTTTCAATTACAGTTCCTGAAATGACAATTTTTACCCTCAACTTTATTTTAAACCTTGTTTTTAATTTATAAATTGGGTACAATATTTTATTTAATTAAAAACTAATAAAGTTGTTACATATATTAAAACTAAATCATTTGTATAATTTATTTATACACACATTTTTTTAAACAAGTTCTAAGTTTTTTTATGAGTTTTATTATGATTTTATTATTCTTTTTATGGTTTTAATTTATAAATAATCTTTTAAAATGTTAACTTGTAAAGATTTAAATAATTACATACATATTTAATCACATACATATATAAGTATATTAAAGATCTCAAAAATTGTTGTCTCATCTGTACCTAAAATTTTCAAATGACGTCATAATTAATTTAATAAATATAATTGTTTATTATAAATTATAAGAATGTTACAATATCCATGTTTTTTTTTTGTCCTAAACCACTTTTGATTAATTTGACCAAAATTATGCTAATCCATCAAAATAATCTTGTAATCTTTCATGGCTTTGACTTGTCCCATGCTGACATCGATTTTTTTAAGATCATTGTCCTAATATTTTGTCATATGTAATGGTTTTTGGTTTGGGTAATTGCTGGCTTGCCATGATTTGGTAATAAAGTTTGTTGGTTCCAAAGTGGCCCACCAATATTAAAATAACGATGGTTTCCTTGGGTTGTTGTTACTGTGCGCTTATCATGCCATCAATAATGAAGCTTTATGCCTACTACACAGCACATTTACAGCTAGATCAGATGGGCCAGTAAATCGAGATCAGGGCCTGCTTAATATTGATTTCAATTCAGATTATGGCCAAGGCTCCAACCCACCGATGTTAAGATCTTCGATATGTGATAATACCAACATTTCCTAGACCAACCAAGCTAATATCGATCCTATTAGCTATGGAACTCTTAAACCAAAATGTTCCAAGTGTTTCTAAGTTAATCCCAGTTCTATTTCGTGAATGGAGAGGGCTGAAAACAGGCTTTAAAAATGAAAGAGATGATGAACAGTAACATACCTTCAGCACCATAACTTCTCTCTAAGATTCCAGCCAAAATACTTCGAATCAGCTCCAATCCCTTGTACTTCTAGCTTCCTCTCGTCGAGACGGTCGTTTTGATATATTATATGCGCGATTTAGTTAAGAAACGAAGGAGTTATGGACGAATTTGTGGTGATGTTCTAGTGTGAGAAGCATAGATGAACATTTAGAGAGATATAGTGAAATGGCTGCTATCAAAAGAAGAAAGTGGGGAAAAATTATGGGTTTTATACTCCAAATATTTCCCCGCGTGTTCGGTCTCGCTCGATGTCGGTTTCGCGTATTATTACGTGCGTTTTATTACGATTACGAAATCAAACATTTTAAGTTGTAAACTAGTTTTTCTTGAACTGTTTTTTGATGAGTTTCAAAATTGTAAAACGTAAAATAAATATTTTACTTATTTTTATTTTTCGTTCGTAGTCAGACCGTTTAACGAATATAATTACGTGTATACCCGCAATTACGTACGTGTTTGGTCGTATTATTTATTTATTGTCGTTTATTCGTAATTAAAAGTTTGAAATTAATATCATCATGAATCGTCACCCATAATGATACTCAGTCTCGCTTACGCATTACGATTTGTTTAATTAATTTGTTTGTCATAATATCTGTCTGAACACTACGCACGAACACTATCCCATTACACCGAACACAGTATATGTATAGGGCATACTCAGAGTCCAGCCACCCGCCTTATCTGCCGCCGGCCCACCACTGTTTCGATATAATACAATACTGTTCTTGCCTAGCGTAATCGACTGTAAAATAAATAATACATACTTGTTCCTAATTAAGTAAGATCCTGTAACACACAAACACAAGCATGAACACATAAATCACGTTGACATATTGAATATGAATACATATTGTTCTATCACTGTTTACGACTACCATGACTAAATGCACAGATGTTACAATAACTGCTTCATTCGTGGATCGTGGTTCGCATGATCGGGTGATTCGTGTAACCCATTCCTGTGGACTGCTGATTACTATAAATAGCTGCAAAACAGACTATTTCTACACACCTGAACATTCCCTATCAATTCGTAGCTCTCCAGAGCCGTCTTCTTCATTCCAATTTTGTTCTCATCTCCGTGGTGTTCTATTTCAATCGAAACGTCAACTCCTCATCATCGGATTACCATGGGGCTCATTGATTTCGATTGGAAACCCCCGAATAGGATTCGAAACTATTCTTGGGTCTACCGAGCAGAATCTGTAAGGAACCGAGCCGTTCCATAGGTCCTACAAAGTGGTATCAGAGCTTTGGCTCTTGATTCTGCTTGTTTTTCAATCTAGATCATCATATTACAGGTTTTTGTGTCTTGTTTTCTGAAAACCCTGTTTTTCTTAGACTTAAAGTTACTGTTTCATTGATAAACAGTGAGTTTTTAGAGTTATTTTGAAAATGGCTAATTCCAGAAGCTTAGAAATGTCTTCATGAGTGTGTGTACCAAATTTGGTAATCAAAATCGATCAAGATTCAAAGTTAGAAGGATTTTCCTTGCTGCTCATATTCAGTTCATGCGAATGGGGTTTTCGGGCGAATAGATCCACGCACGAACCAGCGTCTGGATGAATTAATTTTCGTTCGTTTGATACACACGAGTCAACCATCTTGTTTGTGTAGTCTTTATACGAATGAACTCCTCATTCGTTTGAGTCTTTCGTTTGATCATTCATTCGTGCCCGTCATTCGTATTGTTCTATTTCGTTCATACCTGTTGTTAGTACATATTTTGTAATTGTTTGCTATTCAAAAGATAGTTTTATTTATATTTGTAAAGGGTTCGCTGCTTTTTGTTAAGGTTGGTTTGGCCCACGAACCTTAACAATCAGCCGAACTATAGAAGGTGTAGGGTTCGGCGAACCTATGGTTAGTGAGTAAGGTTTGTCTAACGAACCCTAAGGGTTCGTTCACCGAACCTTAGGGTTCGACTAGCAAACCTTATTGATTGAAGGTTCGCTGGTACTGTTAGTATAAATAGATGTTTTATTTGTATTTTCAGTAGAACTTTGATCAGAGTTGTGAGGAAATTCTCTGTGTGAGAATCTTTTGTTCTTGTAATCATTTGTTGATATATACAAGAGTGTTTATGGAATTGCATGTGTTCTTTGTTATTTTACATACTAGCTATGGATTCCGCACGTAGTTAGTAGTTCGTAGAGCTTCGTATATTCGGTCCTAATTTGATTGTAGATCAAGATCACCAAACCAACAGTGGTATCAGAGCGTTTGGTGAAGTTCTACACAATAATTTCAAAGATTTCATGCAATTGAAGTGTTAAAGAGATGAAGATCATCAATGGCTACATTCTATTTCTTCTTGATTGATTTTCTTGGTGTTTGAGGCTGTTTTTCTTGTCAATTGTTGTTGAATTGCAACAATTAAAGTTTTGGAAGTATTTTGGTAGAGTTTTGGAAGGATTTGTTGAAGATTTGAGAGATTTCCCGCTCAAAAATTTCAAATTTTTGTTACAGGTTCGTTTCACGAACCTTGAGTTGCTGTAAACAAAGGGTTCGCTGTTATTCTGGTTTTCCAGAAGGCTCGTTTGATAGTTCGGCAAGGGTTCGGCAATAGTTCGCTGAAGGCTCGGCAAGGTTCGTTCAAATAGTTCGCCTAGTTTGTGAGATAGTTCGGCAAAAGTTCGTCTAAGGGTTCGCTTGATACAAGGGTTTGTTAAGTCTTTGGTTCGTTTGTCCAAAGGTTCGTTTCTCAAGGGTTCGTTTCTCAAGGGTTCGTGACTCACAAGGTTCGTTGTTCAAAGCTTTGCTGCTCAAAGGTTCGGCTGAAGGAAAATTTAGTCCATAGGTTCGGCTAAGGTTCGGCTGAAGGTTCGGCTGAGACAGAATTTTATCTAAAGGTTCGTCTGAGGATTTGTTGAGGGTTCGGCAAGAGTAAATTTGACAAGGGTTCGCTGATAAAATTTTTTAAAAAATGTCTGAGATGTACGCGGCAATGGCAAGTCAGAACACGAAACTTCAAAGTATTTTAATTAGTGAAACTGAAGTGGGAAGCACAAATAAAGTTCCAAAGCTACTAGATTTATCCGATTATGATAATTGGAAAGGACGTTTTGAAACTCATCTCAATGGAACAGATACAAATTTGTGGGAGAGAATTTTATCTCCGTATGAGAGACCCAGAGTGGTTGGCACTGATTTGTATCAACTTTTGGAAAGACTTGATGTAGATGAAAGAAAGAAGTATGATTCAGAAAAGAAAGCTTACTGGCTATTGAGTCAAGCTATTCCAAATCAAATTTTACATCAGTTTGATGAACACAAGACTGCATATAGTCTGTGGAATGCATTGAAGGCCAGAGTTGAAGGAAATACAAATCTGAAGAAAATGAAAGCCACTGACATCAGAAAAGAGTTTGAAAATTTCAACATCATCGGAAATGAAACTCTAGATGCCTTGATTACCAGATACAGACATTTATTGACTGAAGTAAGGAAGTATGGCATTGAGTATACTGAGGATGAGAAGATAGACTGTTTAGCTGATGCATTGCCAGATAAGTGGAATTCTTTGGTGCTGATATTGAGAGAGAATTTACCTGGACTGACTTTGGTAGAATTCATTCAGAAACTAGAAGAACAAGAAATGAAAGATAAGCGTAAAGCAAGGAGAGTAAATGTTACTCAAGATCCTTCATTATATGGTGGTTCAGTAGCTACACCTCCTGCTGCATCTGCAAAAATACAGACTGCATTTGTGTCTAGAACTTCTGAAACTTCTCAGAGTTCTTCTGTATCTTCAAGTTCTAGTTCACATTGTCCGATCAATGAGAAAAAGTCTGAATCAACTTCACCACCAGTACAGCTGAATACTTCAAATTTGGGAAAAGTAACAGTTGAAGCAGTAAAAGATCACATGTCTATTTTATCATGTGTAGTGAGTGCATATGATGAGCAAGTAGCTGGAAGAATTGGAAATGCCAATTTAACTTTTGAAGACTATGCTCAGATAGATGAGGATGAGATGGAGCTGATAGATACTCAGTGGGCGCTGGCGAGTGTTATTCGCAGAATTAACAGATATGAGAAGAAAACAGGGAAGAAGTTTACTTTTGACCGGAACACAAAGTTTGGATTCAATCCAAAATCTACACAGTGTTATAACTGTGGGGAACATGGTCATTTTGCAAGGGAGTGCAAGAATCCCAAAAAGCAGGGAAATCTGAATCCTTTCAAACCAAGAGAAGAGAATCAGAAAAAGAAAGAAAAGACTGAAGAATCAACTTCTAAAGCACTTGTGAGTCAAGCAGATGAAGGCTATGACTGGGGTGTCAAGTATGATGATCTTATGGGTGCGTTCATGGCTTCTTTAGAAGAAGATTCTAGCAAAGGAAAAGAGAAAATTGAGGAGATGACTGAGGTACAAAGTGATTTATATGAGATGATAGATAGACTTAAAGAAATGAATTCTCAATTAACTTCTGATCTGAGGGAATGCACAGAGGCAAACAAAAAGTTGATTTCTAAAGAAAAGGCATTTGATAAGAAGATAATAGATCTTAGCAAAGAAAATGAAGACTTGAAAATCAAGGTTTTGCAAAACAATTATGCAGTTTCTGTACATTTAGACTCAGTTCAGAAGTTAAAAGTGGAATTGGCAGAAGCAAAAGCTGAAGCTGATTTAAACAAAGCCAAGCTTGAAAACTATCAGAATTCCGCATATGTCATTGATTATTTTGCGGCTTTGCAAAATTCACGTGATAGCTCTGGAATTGGTTTTCATGCTGTTCCACCTCCTTCTAGCTTTGTACCTAGACCACAACTTGAGCCTGATTTAGAAGTTGATCCTATTTCATTAAAGATGAGTGGATCTGATCATGAGAGTGATGTTGTTGACAATGATGCTCCTATCATTGAAGACATCACTGATTTAGAATATTCAGATGATATTCTAAGAATGATTGGTCATCAAAAGGACAAGTCTGTGGATAAGAAGAATCAAGTTGTTCAGAAATCAAAATCTGAAATAAAGAATGTTGGGAATTCTGGAACTAAAAACAAGTCTGTTTCAAAATCACACCTAAAAGTCAAGACTACTTCTAATGTTAAGCCAATTGTGTTTGTTGAGTCTTTAACAACACAAAAAGGAGAGTCCAGCAGTTCTTTTAACAAACAAAAGGGTATTTCTGAAAAAGGAGATAAAAAGTTTGTCAAAAAGATTTCAAAGGTTAAACAGAGTGGGATTGGAAACAATGGAAAACCAAGGATTTCTCAAAAGAGTGTTCAGATAAAATCAAATGGTTTGAGTCAAAAGATCTTATCTTCATCTGTAGCATCCAAGTCTTTGGATTCATCTAAGGGGTCTGATGAAAAACCAAAGAAAGTTTCATCAAGAAAATGCTACAGATGTGGGAAATTGGGACATGTAATTGTTGAATGTGATATGGATAATTGTAACAGATTTCATACTTTTACTCCACGAGAAACACGACAGTGTTTTACTTGTGGAGGAAAAGGTCATATTTCTGTTAATTGTCCAAATCATAAGGTCAAGAAGAAAACTTCTTCTACTGACAGTCGGGTGTTTCATTCGGATAGAATTCCTAGGAGGGTAAAGCCTAGTGAAGATGAGATGAGAATTCTCAGGAAATTTGATCCTGAGTGTATCTGGGTAAAAGAAGAAAATTTTCATAAAAAACAAGTTTTTGATAAAAATCAAAAAGGTAAAATGGTTTTAAACAGATCATCATTTTCTGATGATGAATTTTATGATCATTTTTCTCATAAAAATTTTTCAAAACAAAATTTGAATTCAAATTCTTGTTGGAAATCCAGATACAGGTCAGGTGATAAATTTGATGAGAGACATGATGAATACTTGGAAGAAGGGTCTTCAAGTAATTCATCAAGATTGAATGGCAGGAGGCTGTTCGGGGAGACTCAACGCCGAAAAGGCGGGAGTCATCCCTTTTGGTACTGATCATTTTTTTAATTTATGGTGCAGGTAGCATTCACGGGCCATATCAATAGTCGATGGATTGTTGATAGTGGATGCTCCAGGCACATGACGGGAGAGATCGGTTTGTTAAAAGATTTTCAGGAGATGAACGGTTGTTATGTTAACTTTGCAGGTGATAAAGGTGGTCAAATTACCGGGAAGGGTAGTTTAACCAATGGTAAAGTGTCTTTTGATAATGTGAATTACTGCAAAGAGTTAACTAATAATTTGTTGAGTGTGTCTCAGATAAGTGACAAAGGATATAAAGTGTTGTTTGATGAGAAGAAATGCTATGTGCTCAAGCAAGGGATTCAAATTCCTGAAGACTGGATTTTAATGACTGCTGATAGATGCAAGGATTTGTATGTTTTAGATATGGCAAAGGCGGAGACAGTTAACAAAGTTGAAACTTGTTTGGTGTCGAAGGCGACAGAGCAGGATACTCGGTCCTGGCATAGGAGAATGGGTCATATCCACATCAGAAAGATGAATCATCTTGTACACAATCACTTAGTTGATGGTGTACCGGTTAAACATTTCAAATTACCTGATGTGTGTGTGTCGTGTAAGAAAGGCAAACAGAAAAGGAGGTCACATAAGTCTAAAACTGTGTTTTCTATTGATAAACCTCTAGAACTTCTTCATATGGATTTGTTTGGTCCGATTAATGTGAAAAGTATTGGAGGTGAATCATATTGTTTTGTAGTGACCGATGATTTTTCTAGGTTTTCATGGGTGATGTTCTTGAAATTTAAATCTGAAACTTATGAAAATTTTGTTTTGCTTGTGAACAGGTTGGAGACTTTGTATAAATTGAGGGTTAGGCGGGTTCGATCAGACAATGGGACAGAATTCAAGAATCAGAACATGGAAGCATTTTGTGATTCTAAAGGGATTCAGCAGCAGTTTAGCGCACCGTATGAACCGCAAATGAACGGTGTTGCTGAGAGGAAGAATCGTACTTTGATTGAGTCTGCTAGGACAATGCTTGCTGATTCAAAGCTGCCCATTACATTTTGGAATGAAGCCGTAGCGACTGCCTGTTTCACTCTCAATCGAGTTTTGATTGTTAAACGATACAATAAAACATGTTATGAGCTTCTTCAAAATCGTAAACCTAATTTGGAACACTTGGAACCTTTTGGGGCTCCATGTACCATGCTAAAGAAAGATGCTAAATTCAATTCTAAAGTTGAAGAAGGTTTCTTTCTTGGCTACAGCCTACCAAACAAACGGGTGTTTAACAAACGCACGGGTGTTGTGGAACTCTGGTATAACGTGGATGTTCAACGACATACACCTATACCTGAGGGCAAAGGTCCAAATTGGCTTTTCGATTATGATAAGCTTTTTGAGTCGTTCAATTTGTCTCCTAATTGTACTGATGATGAGATTTCTTTGCAGTTGTTATATGATCTTCAAAATTCTGACTGTCAAGGAGTTTCTCAATCTTCTGAAGAAGTTGGTTCAACTGAGGAAGGCACTTCTGAACATTTGAATGTTGATTGGTCATCGGAGGATGATCAGGAAGTTTTTGAAGATGCACTTTCTCAAGATCAAGATGAAAATCAGAATATCACAAATCTTGATCATGATGTTGGAATTCCGCGAGTGCCAGTGACGAGAGTTCATGTAAATCACCCTGTAGAGCAGATCATAGGTAATCCGTCTGATGGAGTGAGAACGAGAAGACAAGTTGTATCGGAGGATAGCTTGTATGTTGAGCTGGAACGCAATCATGGGACTCAAGAGTTATGGATGCATTCTGCATTCGTTTCTCAGATTGAGCCTAAATCTGTAACTGAAGCTCTGCGTGAGCCTGCCTGGGTGGAGGCTATGCAAGAGGAGCTCAATCAGTTTCAGAAACTTGGAGTTTGGCATTTGGTAGATTTACCAAAAGGTGAAAAGAAGATTGGCACCAGGTGGGTGTTGAAGTGTAAGCGCGATGATAGAGGAGTGATTGTGCGAAATAAGGCACGTTTGGTTGTTCAAGGGTTCAGACAAATAGAGGGAATTGACTATGATGAGGTTTTTGCACCAGTGGCAAGGCTTGAAGCAATAAGATTGTTCTTATCTTTTGCTGCTCACAGGAAGTTTAAAGTTTTTCAACTGGATGTTAAGTCTGCATTCCTCTATGGTTCTTTAAAGGAGACAGTGTATGTTTGTCAGCCACCGGGCTTTGAGGATCCTATCCACCGGGATCAGGTCTATATCCTCGACAAAGCACTGTACGGTCTTCATCAAGCTCCTCGAGCTTGGTATGAGACTCTCTCGACTCACCTTATTGAACACGGGTTCAATAGGGGTCAGATAGATAAAACTCTGTTTTATCGGGAAAAGGGCAAGGATATTCTCCTTGTTCAGATCTATGTGGATGACATCATCTTTGGATCTACCGATGAGCAGATGTGTTTAGAATTTAAACAGGTGATGATTGAGAAGTTCGAGATGAGTGCAATGTCTGACATTAAGTTCTTTTTGGGTTTACAAATAGATCAGTCTGATGATGGTATTTTTATCCATCAGACCAAATATATTCAAGATGTGCTGAAGCGTTTTAGCATGCTTGATTGTAAACCTATTTCCACGCCCATC
Organism: Mikania micrantha; assembly: GCA_009363875.1. Classification (NCBI taxonomy): domain Eukaryota; kingdom Viridiplantae; phylum Streptophyta; class Magnoliopsida; order Asterales; family Asteraceae; genus Mikania; species Mikania micrantha. The sequence goes on from CM018695.1 coordinate 37,549,050, forward strand.
CAGCCCAATCACGGGATTGAGCCGGATATTAAGGGGGAGTTAATCGATGCTACATTGTATCGTGGAATGATTGGGAGCTTAATGTATTTGACTGCATCTCGACCAGATATTGTATTCGCTACAAGTATCTGTGCTCGATATCAATCAAAACCTAAGGTTTCTCATCTGATTGCAGTCAAGAGGATTTTACGTTATCTGAAGGGTACTCCAGACACCGGTCTGTGGTATCCTAAGGATGATAACTACTCCTTTCATGCTTACAGTGATTCAGATTATGGAGGATGTAAGACTGACTCCAAATCAACTACTGGTGGTGCTCAATTTTTGGGGGAGAGGTTAGTCTCATGGCAGTGTAAAAAACAGACTTCAGTTGCTACATCGACATGTGAAGCTGAATATGTAGCTGCTGCCAGTTGTTGTTCCCAAGTATTGTGGATACAACAACAGATGCGAGACTATGGAATTAATTTCTTAACTACCCCGATTCATGTCGACAACGAGGCTGCGATTGCGATTACTAAAAACCCAGTGTATCATTCACGCTCAAAACATATTGACATTCGGTTTCATTTCATAAGAGATTGTTATGAAAAGAAACTGATTGATGTTGTGAAGATACACACAAACGAGCAACGGGCAGACCTCTTAACCAAGGCCTTTGATAAACAACGCTTTGAGTATTTACTCAAATTAAATGGGATCAGGGTCATGGGAGAGGTAATAAAACATCAAATTCCTTCGTAATCAACTTTATTGAATTAACATCAGATTTTTCTTTAATTTTTTATGTTTTAGTTTTTAGGGGGAGAAGTATTATAGAAAACACAAAAACATTAAAAAATAAAAATCTGAGAATTTGATTCAATAAAGTGAGAAATGATAGTACATTATTTGCATTTGGAAATATGTCTGTTTGTGTTATTAAAATTATAAAAGTAATTACAAGTACTAAGAATGATGTGTTGGTAGGTTTATTACTTAGTTAAGAAAAGTTTAAATATAATTTTGATTATGTTTTATAAGAAACAGGTGCTTAGAATGCAGTACTTAGTTTTGTCCTGAAAGAGTGGTAATTTTCTGACAAAATGTTTTTAAATAAAAAGTCAAAATACTAGTTTGATCATGTGTTTCATTTTCAAAAGAAATTAAAATTTTGTTTTTCTTTTATTTTAGTTTAAAACTGAAACATTCTTTGTGTATACTTACGTATCGACCTGAATGTTATAGTTTTAAACAATTCAAATTTGTTTTCTTGGTTTTGTTTAAGATTTGGACAATCTATGTGTATATGGGAATATCGATCTGATTGTTAAATCTTAAACTTAAATTATTGTTTAGTTCATTTTCAGGATCATTTGAGCATACGAAAGTATCAACCTTGATTCTAAGAATTTGAACAAGTTCAAATTGTTTTTATTTTGTTATTTTCAGAAAAGAAATTCTGCTTTATTTTTGCATGATCAAATTAGTTAAAATTGATATTTTAAAATTTTAAGAACATTTATGTTGGTTTAATTATTCACAAATCGGGGATGTGTTCAAGTTAATGGAGTATTATAAAATGTTTTCAAAATTGTGTTTTAAACTGATTTTTGATTAAGTAATAAATTTAAGAGGATAAGTATACTAACAATCATCTTAGTTTTGTGATTTGAAATTTAATATTTTAAATAATATAAACAGATGTATTGAAAATTGTAAAATAATATGATCTCGTGTTTTGAATCTTTCTCAAACAAAAAGATTTTAATTTTAGTTGAATTAGTTTTGTTAATTTGTAGTTTGTTTTGTTCTAAAAAATTAAAAATACAAAAAGATTTTATTTTTTAGAATCTGATGTTAAATTGATAATTTTTGATTATTTGTTTGACCTTGGAATAATTAAACATGAATTTTGTTTTGAATTCAAAAGAAAAAAATCAAATTTTGAAAAGGTTCGTTGGTTGGGTTCGTTGACAAGGTTTGTTGAATGGGTTCGTTGATAAGGTTCGTGAAAGTAGTTCACAGAGGGTTCGCTGAGTTGGTTCGCTGAATTGGTTCACTGAGATGGTTCGCTGAGAGGGTTCGTTGATATAGTTCGCTGAAATAGTTCGTTGAGAGGGTTCGTGAATATAGTTCGCTTAAAGGGTTCGTAAGATATAAATACAGGGTTCGTGTAAATAGTTCGTCACTTTCATTTTGATTGCAGACGACGAACCCTCCAGAAGTATTTTTCGAATTTTGATCTTGGACCCCCCAGAGTTTTTCGTTTACATCATTAGAATCAGAATCATATCGTGAACATTCTTAGGTATAAATCTTGGAATTTGACCGAGTAATTTGAGAGATTTGAGTGTTTTTAGAAATTTGAAAATCGTGACTGTAAATTTGATTTTAACTTGATAAAAATTGGAAATTGAAGAAATTGTTTTCATTAAAATCATTCATCGGTTAGGTTCGAACCTAGGTGTGTGAATTTTTTCAAGAAATTCGAGATTTTTGTGTTTGGTAAAATTTTGGTGTTAACAGGTTTGCTGAACGAACCTTAGGTTCGCCGAACTATCAGGGTTCGCTGAATTCTTGAAGGTTTGTGGCGAACCTTTGAATTTCATTAGGGTTCGTTCATTGAATAGTTCGCCAATTCATTTAAGGTTCGTTCAATGCATGGTTCGTCAGTTTATTAAGGGTTCGTTTAGGGAATAGTTCGCCAGAACAAATAGGGTTCGTTTAGTTATAAGGTTCGCCATAGTATATAGGGTTCGCTGCATTTTATTACTTAGAAATTTTTTTAGTTTTATTTTTAATATTTTGTTTAATTTTTGTTTCTAATTTTGTTTCTTTTATTTGTAGACATGGCGAACTTAGTGTTTGGCGATAAACACAACATTTGTGCATATCTGGATCCCACTACCAAGAATGGTAAAGAGTTCAGACCGATGATTGAGTTTTTGAGAAGATCAAGGGTATATCATGCCATATCAAGTTCAGTTCAGATTTATCGTTCACATATTCAGAGTTTCTGGAGTTCTGCAAGAGTGATTACTGTAGATGATGTATATACTATTGATGCGAATGTGCTTGGACAAGCAATTCGTATCACTGAAGCTGATATCAGAAGAGTGTTACATTTTGGAGGTGAACCAGAGGGTATGACTCTCATTCCTGAGAGTTGTATCAAAGGTTGTTTTCTACGTATTAGATACTTTGGAGTTTATAACTCCATTTCAGTGAAGAAGGGTAAGCTTCCTCTGCAGTACAAGTTTCTAGCACATGTGTTGCTGCATTGCCTTAGTATGAGGAAAGGCACATTTGATGAGATGAGAGATTTGATGCGATCTGCCATGGTTGCTCTCATATTGAACAAACCGTTCAATTTTTCTGGGATGATATTCAGATATATGTGTGACAACATCACCAAGGTTAAGGATAGATTCTACATGTATCCTAGATTCATACAGATGCTGATTGATGAGAGGATGCCTGAGGGGCAATTGCCTAGGGAAGCTGGAGATTTGTTGAAGCTAAAGCATATGAATGACATTAGCTTGGGTCAAGTTAAAGTTTATCAAAGGACTGGAGATGCTGTTTTAGAGAAAAACTTGATTGCTCACTGTGCCAGGGCAAACTATGTTGCTCCTGAAGGTGATGCATGGAGGCATGCAGAGTCGGATTCTGACACTGAAGATGTGATTAGAGATGATACTGATGTTCCTCCTCCACCACCTCCAAGACAATCAAAGAAATCATCTGGTCAAACTTCTCAATCTACTCCACAAGTTCAAACTTCACAAGAGCCAAGTTCACAAGAGCCTTTAGAGGTTGATGATTCTGAAAAGCAAACTGAAGATGTTATTGCTGATGTTGATGAAGTTGAATCTTCTGATACTGAGTCAGAATTTGAGATGGTTCAAGAAGGAAATCAAATGGTGAAAAGAAGAAAGAGAAAGTTTGTTGAAAAGATGCTGAAGAAAAAGAACAAAAAGATGATCCTAATTTTGTTGTTGAAGAGCCTGAGAGTTCAAGGCCTAAGAAATTAAAAAGAATGGCCAAGAGAGGGCCTTATGAGAAGAGAAAGACTAAGGCTACTAAGACCAGTGTGTCTTCATCAGTTGTTACTTCAGTCTCTGTTTCTGTTTCACCAGTGATTGCTGCTGTTTCTGTTTCACCAGTGGTTGCTACTGTTATTTCATCTTCTGATATTCATATATCTACTTCACAAACTCCAGAGTTTGTGAATGTAGCTTCTTTTGTGCCTTCTTTTGTGGAGACAACTACTGTGACTACTTCTTTCCCAGGATCTTCTATGCCTCAGGAATCAATTCCTAGAGATGACTTATTTTCTGGACTTGATGATTTAGGTGATATTCATTTTACAGATTATGATGATTCTGATCTCAAAAGAAGAATATCTTTGTTGACTAAAGAAGTTGAAAGTTTGCAAAAGGAAAAGGAACAAGATGTTGGTTCTTCTGGATTGGATGAATTAAAAACTCAGATGGAATTAATGTTTAAATGGAAAGAAGAGGAGGCTGCTGAAAAGAAAGCAATGAAAGACAAAATTTCTGAGTTAGAGTTTTTGGTAAAGTTACAATTTGAGGATATTGTTGGATTGCAACATGAAAATTCGGAATTGAGATCTAAGATTGAAGATTTAGAAAAGAAAGTGACGAAATCAGAAGCATCAAGTTCTGGAATTGATAAAGAAGTTGTGAACATTGATGATGAAGAAGAGAAGAAAGAAGATGAAGATGAAGAAAAAGTTGATTATGGAGATACAGATGTGGATGAACATTTAGATGATTTTGATTATCATGGAGATGATGAAGCAGATGGTGGTGCTGGTGGAGTTGCTGGAAATGTTGGTGGTTTAAATGCTATGACTGGAGCTTTGATTGTTTATGATCATTCAAAGAATGTTACTGATGCAGCTCCTATTAGTGCAGTTTCGGATGATAGAGTCAGGGATTGTACTGAAAGTGATTCTGATGATTTGGTTGAAATGGAAAATGACAAGACTGTTGTTGATTACTCTCTGCCTACTTTTCTTGATTTATTTAAAATGCATTCTGATGTTGATTTACAGCGAAAGATCATTGAAGTTCAAATTGATCAAGAAATTGAAGAAGGAGAAATTGTTGGGGATTACTCAATTCAGGAATATCAAAGTGTGTTTGATAATGATGATGATGATGATTTGATATTTGATTTTGAGAAGGATGTTGATGATGATATGTCTGATTATGATAAAGATATTATTGATGAAGAATTGTTAGCTTTGGATTCTTTGAAGAAAATTTTTATAGCTGGGAGTATGTCAAGTTCTACATTGAATCCAGTTCGAGAAAAGACTAATTGGGATTATTGGCAAGATTTTGAAGATGAAAGAAAGTACATAATTGCTCATTTACATTCTTTCAAGATTATGAGAGAGATTTTTGAAGATAAGGATCCAGAAAACTTGTCTAAACAAGTTAAGAAGTTCAAGATTGGTTCTAAGTCTAAGATGAATGGAAAGATCATTAGTTATGGTTATTTTCATTATATTTCTGGAAGTTTAGCTGACAAAGGATGCTATGTGGTGAAGAGGACTGATGGATGTCAATACTTTGGAAAAGCAATTGATTTAATGACATTACCAGTTTATGAGTGTAGAAGACTTTCACAGTTAAGGATGATCAAGCCTATTCAGACTCGACATAATGAGATTTTTGAAAACTTGTTAAAGAAAGAGGCAAGGCATGGATGGAGTTTGTTATCTCCTCAATATAGAGAAAGATTCAAGAATTATCTGAAGCCAGTTGTTTATAAAAGACCAAGACTCAGAAAGGTTGAACAGAATTGGAATCCTTATTTCAAGTTCTGGTTTTATGATGAACAGAATTCTGAGTGTGTAATTGTTCTGAAGCAAGACAATGATTGGAGAGTTATAAGACTGTTTGATCCTATATGGATTGTTAATTGTTCAAGAGATGATATTGCTTTGTTGGATTCAGCTCAGATTTATGCTGAAGAAGGATGGCATGAGTATGGAGTCAGTTATAAAGATATGGCTATTCAATATCAAACCATTGCACAAATGTGTTTCACTTTGAAAATACATTCTGGTTGCAATTGGAATGATGTGAATTATCTTTACACTGAATTGATGCAAGTGCAGAAGGAAAGAGATGAACGAGATGCAAAGATTGAAGCTGAAAGATTAGCAAAGATTCCACGTTCTGTTGTAATTAGAGCGGTGGATAATGTGGTGACTGATATAGTTGAAGAATCAAGTGAAGTACAAGACAAAGCAGAAAATAAAGATTAAAAGATTTTGATAGCAAACATTTAGGGGGAGTTTGTTAGTACATATTTTGTAATTGTTTGCTATTCAAAAGATAGTTTTATTTATATTTGTAAAGGGTTCGCTGCTTTTTGTTAAGGTTGGTTTGGCCCACGAACCTTAACAATCAGCCGAACTATAGAAGGTGTAGGGTTCGGCGAACCTATGGTTAGTGAGTAAGGTTTGTCTAACGAACCCTAAGGGTTCGTTCACCGAACCTTAGGGTTCGGCTAGCAAACCTTATTGATTGAAGGTTCGCTGGTACTGTTAGTATAAATAGATGTTTTATTTGTATTTTCAGTAGAACTTTGATCAGAGTTGTGAGGAAATTCTCTGTGTGAGAATCTTTTGTTCTTGTAATCATTTGTTGATATATACAAGAGTGTTTATGGAATTGCATGTGTTCTTTGTTATTTTACATACTAGCTATGGATTCCGCACGTAGTTAGTAGTTCGTAGAGCTTCGTATATTCGGTCCTAATTTGATTGTAGATCAAGATCACCAAACCAACACCTGTGACAACCAGTACCTGATCGTCCGGCAAGTCCGTACGATACGTGTATTTTCACTATTTACTATGTGTAAATACAATGTGTAAACAGTTGTGCGAAAACAGGACTAAGAAAAAAAATAACAGTTGTAAGTGTTTAAGTGAAAACTTAAATACAGTAAATACAACAACTCATGAGAAACAACAGTGTGCAAACAAATGACAAAAACACATCGGTTGCGATCTGATATCCACAAATGACAGGAATCAGATGGCCGACAATTCAAGGAGAAAACAATGGGAATTCAATGATAACAATGTGAAAGTAGACAAGTTTAGTTGAGTCCGTCTGTGAGAAAATACAATTCAGTTTCGTTTACGAATGAAGAACTGACAGTGTGTTTGCGCGGGTGACGATTCACACAAACATAACTGTGGGTTCAACGTTCCGAATGATAACTGAAAAGTAGAAAACAAAAATCAGAAAGTGAAACCCTCGTCGTGTTCCTCCGGGTGACGATTCGAACGAATACGCGCGAAGGTGACGCGATCTGACGAAACATTAAAAATAATCGTTTTCGATAAAATAAATTAAGAAAAATGGATTTAAATGATTTACTAGGAATAGCCACCTTAAAAATCTAAGAATAAAACCAGTATCATTTAAATACGTAAAATACGCGTTTACGATTCGAAACCGTAACGGAAACGAAAACCGAGCAACCGAAACGAACCCGAACACCCGCGGAGTATAAAAACCCACCTTCAAGCATTTATTTCTCATAAATGCCATCACCTACACCTTTCTCTCTCTAGAATTCGGATTCCCTCTCTCTCTTTAAGATTTCAACCAAAAAATCAACAAGATCTCCTTCATTTCTTGATGAAATCTTGCAAACTTGGTGTCATATCGAAGCTATCATCATCCTCTACACGAAAGTACAACAGATCGGGGGTGAAAACCACCATAAACGAGGTAAAACGAGCTGCAATGTTCGGATTTTTAGGGTTTTGAAACCCTTTGTTCGAACACTTCACCTAACCGCCTTAAACCACCCTAAAACCCATAAGCCTTACACGAAAACACACTAGGATAGTGTAGGAGCAAGTGCCACTTCATGATTTGTTCATTTAGCTCGAAAAGGGTGGGGTTGTACTTAACTGGCCGAAACAGTCGAATGGTGCCACCCAGCCCGGCCGAAAGGCCAAGGGCCGAAGGGAGCTACTCGCCCAAGCTGAATCGGCTGAATGGCTAGGGATCGACAGGGATAGGGCCGAAGGGCTTTATGACCAAAGGGATCGGACGACCGAAGGGGTCACAAGGCCGAATGAACCTCCATTCGGGTGCACACCCACATTCGGAGATCTCAACTCATTCGGATGATAAGTCAAGTCCATTCGCATGAGCCATGGCCAGCCTTTTTCCTATTCGGTCTACATAACTTAATAACCTAAACCTTGTGATCAACACCATGAATCAACCTTATTGGAACAACATGCAACATGTGAAAACAATAATATTATGGATAACACATTTTACTACAAAGGTGGTGAAGGAAATTGTTGAACAACTTAACAACTACTCAAAATCTTTTATCATAAAGGTGTTAATTGATAAGATTTATCATTTGGAACACGCATTAAATTGTTCAAAAAAGGATAAGCCTTCTACATTACTACAACATGCAAAATCTTAACATATGAACCTAAGTCTTGTACTTAGAAAGTATTAGGGTTTTGAATGTTGAACCTAAGGTTGATAAGGGTGAATGAGACCAAACAAAAATAATGCGATATGCTAAGCTTAACCTAGTCGGTTAAGTGTTAGTATAATCCAACACAAGTGAATCGGGATCAATTGATAACAAAGAATCACAAGTGTTAGCCAACTTTAGGACTAACACACACCCACACCAATACCTATAACTTATACTCATAAGTTACAAACAACGTGAAATCAATACATGATCGTGAAAACAAACACAAGAACAACAGTGAGCGCGTGCATTTCTTGTTATTACTTAGTCAACCACTTCAATTACAAGGTGAGTTCATACGCCCCTTTTCAAATCTTAACTGATTTCTAATCTCGGGGCTGAGAAACATGCTAATTCTTTTAATTATTTAAAAGTTTTAGTACAACATATGGATTATACTATGACTTAGATAATATAGTTTATTCTTTATTTGTAACGACCCATTTTCAATAAATCCAACATGTTTGAGATAATCATTAATAAAATGATTATGATTGTTACAAATTGAAAATAGGCGAGAAATGATGAACGTGGGAGAAAACCGTGCGCGAAACGGAGTTACGGATTGTCCGGAATCGTGAAATGAAGAAAATTACAAAATATTATGCTGTGGGACTCTTCGCGGTACGCGAAGATGTTTCTGAGGTCCCTTCGCGGTACGCGAAGGAACAAAAATATCTGAAGAATCCCGAAATTCTTCGCGGTACGCGAAGGCTCCTTTTTCCCTCTTCGCGGTACGCGACGGATGGGGCGGCTGGATAAATTGTTGATCTTATCAGATTTCAACAGAGAGATTATATCTCTCTTTCTCTCGAGTTCTCCACAACAAACACACACATATATGAAATTTTATCATAAAAAATGAAGTTCTGAAGTTGCCAGAACGTCCGGATCGAGCTGGTATTTGATTCTACAAGTTTTGATCGTCGTTTTCATCCGAGAACTTCGTTCGAAAGGGTAACAATTCGATACCTTCTACTAGTTTGATATTTTGTGGATTAAACTTAGTTTTGAATGTAATACTATGATTATGGGTATTGATTATTGCCTAGTTGATAACTAGGGTTTGTTAGAAACGAAGAACTTGATATTTTGGTTGGTGAAATCTTCGTTTTTTAGCCGGGATAATGTCCGGTTGTTATGAAACCCATATCATGGTGTGATAACTAGTAGGATGAGTAAATGGTGGTTTTGAAATAAATATGGATTATGATCCATGGGTTAAATGATGATTTTGATGAATTGATGTGTTAAATTATTAACAGTTATGATCATAAATGAATTTTGATTAAAAGAAGTGATTGAGATCATAACTAATATAATGAACATCAATTATTTGTTGAAATGCCTAAGGGAGGCATGAAATATAATTAATTATGATAATTGACTAGAGCTTGCTAAATATAGTAAGATAAAGTCAATTATGTGAGAATTGACTTTGAGGAAGTCAAATCAGTCAAGTGCATTAAACTTGATTGTATGTGTTATATGTATTGAACATAGTTGTATATGTGTGAATATGCAACTAGGTGTTGGTGGTGAAAGTCAAGTGACGATTCACAGAATTGGAAAGGAGGTTGTAGGAAATGAACAACCGTATGAACCAGGTAAGTTACCCAACTTACTGTAACATTACATATAAGTAGTAGAAAGAGTCTACTTGAATGCTTGAAATATGTGAATGATGTTAAATATGTGATTGAAACTAATGGATGAGAAATCCTTTAGTTTGTGTTGTGAAGTTTCAATGAGAAACGTGTATGCAATATATTTGCATTAAAATAACCGGATGAACCGGTGATTAATCAATATGATTTTGGTGTTTATATAAATGATTGTAGTTATTGTTGTTGCATGATTCACAAGGTGTGTAAACATGTGGTGATCATGATTGTAGTTATTGATGTTGCATGATTCACAAGGTGTGTGAACATGTGGTGATCATGATTGTAGTTATTGTTGTTGCATGATTCACAAGGTGTGTGAACATGTGGTGATCATGATTGTAGTTATTGTTGTTGCATGATTCACAAGGTGTGTGAACATGTGGTGATCATGATTGTAGTTATTGTTGTTGCATGATTCACAAGGTGTGTGAACATGTGGTGATCATGATTGTAGTTATTGTTGTTGCATGATTCACAAGGTGTGTGAACATGTGGTGATCATGATTGTAGTTATTGTTGTTGCATGATTCACAAGGTGTGTGAACATGTGGTGATCATGATTGTAGTTATTGTGGTTGCATGATTCACAAGGTGTGTGAACATGTGGTGATCATGATTGTAGTTATTGTTGTTGCATGATTCACAAGGTGTGTGAACATGTGGTGATCATAATTGTGGTTATTGTTGTTGCATGATTCACAAGGTGTGTGAACATGTGGTGATCATAATTGTGGTTATTGTTGTTGCATGATTCACAAGTTGTGTGAACGTGTGGTGATCTACGAATGTGTAGATGTTGGATTGGTAAAGCGCATGTTTTGGATTCACAAGGCGTGTGAACAAATGGTGAATTGGAAATATGCACTTGTATGTGTGGTGTTAAATTATAATAATTGTACCTGAATGGGTGACTAATGGGGTTTTGGGGTGGAAACGACCCACTAGTGGATCATTTTGTAGGTGATTGAATATTGTTACCAAACTATATTTGGGACATCGGTAGTGTATCTGTAATGTGTTACGGGATACACTAGCTGGAGGTGTTAGGAGTTGTCTTAGATGGAAGGACCGGTGGGTGAACATCTTAAGACTTAATATGTGTATGATACCACCAATGTGTGGATAACCGTTTACACCGGAAATTGAATTGTTGAAACCACAGGTGTGTGGGAAAATTGGTTGAGCCAATGATATATATATATGTGGTGATTGTTGTGTTTTAAATTAGCAGAGATGCTGGTGATAAAATTGTATTGGATAATATATTATTATCTAGATATGATAAACATCCATATGATATGTATATGGATGTGTTAAATGAGTTGTGGGAACTCGGGAAGGGGTTACTTACTTAGTTCGTATGAACTAATGGTGACTTATATGTGATGTTACAGGTGAAAGATAGATATGCATCGGGCGATCTGATCGGGCATGTTATGAAGCAGAACCAAACGTTATGTAAAATTCTCTGATGGTATTAAACTTGAACACACTATTTTATTAATCATAAATGTAAATGATTTAAAATCAAGTGTGTTTAACTTATGAAATGTTATTTTTACGCTTCCGAACCAAAATTTTTGAGAAAGTTTAATCTGGGACCTAAAATGGGACACGTGTAATCGTGTGGAAAGTCTGGGTGTTACAAGTTGGTATCAGAGCAATGGTTTGAGTGAATCAAGTGCGTCTTGATCTCAAACTCTTGTGCTCTTGATATGAAAACATAACGTTTGATTCGAAGACCCGATCATGATGCCGAATGTATGAGGTCAGCATATCTACTTCCTGTATTATAATTGATAAATGTATTGTGAATCAGTACATATGAAATGTGATTAATTGAAACTGAAATCAATGTCTTGAGTATGAAATGAAGGAAGTAAGGAATTTGGCATATAATGAGTGAACTAGTATGTCTGGCCAACTTACTAGTGCAAACATGATATGAACAAGTTCTTTATGGGAATCATTTTATACTTAGATATTGAGATTAAGGTGAATTGATTATGAGTGATGGTTAGTAGTTGAGTCTACTATGTAATTGACCCATTGGGGGTATGGGCAATAATACACAATGAGTGTGTAAATCACAATGAGTGTGATGTAAATGTCTTAGGTGACAAGTGTTGACTAGTATTTGTGTTTATTTTGTGATTGACCCATTGGATATATGGGCATATATACACGACGGGCGTGTAAGTCTCACGGGTGTGACAGTAATGTCTTGAATAATATGTGCTGCATATTAAGTATGTAAATTAAACACAATGTGTGTGTTGAATTAAATGTACAAATAAGTGTACAATAAGATTGTGGTGGCAATCGTATTATCTACTAGTGAGTAGATCAAATTTAATAACCATGAGGGTTAATGTGTGTGAGGTGATGAAAATTGTTGGGTGGAGTTAACCCATTAACAATTTTTAATTACTTGGTGTTGACAATAACATGTAATAAGTATTTAAATTACTTAGTTATTGTGATTTGTTATGTTATAAGTGATATGGTGAGATAAGAATGATTCACAAGTGGTGTGAACTTCTTATTTGAAATTTGACTGAAATAGTCAAAGTAATTCACAATGTGTGTGAATGCAAAATGGGTTGAATCACAAGTGGTGTGATCTTCCCCTGGAGAAAATATGGAGTTAGGTAAATCACAGGTGGTGTGATTACCTATCTTGAGAATCCTTGGTGAAAAAGGAAGTCTCAAGGAAATGATGATTAATATTTATCATGTAAGACCACTGGTGAGTGGCATTGGGTTTAACATGTAAGACCATTGGTGAATGGCATTGGATTTATCATATAAGACTACTTGTGAGTGGCATTGTGTTAAATGTGTAAAACTATCTTGGAATGACATTGAATTTGTCATACAAATCCTCCTTAGTGAGGTATTGGGAGAACCCACATATGTGTGGATTGGTCAAAATGTGTTATGTGATTATGTTGGTTGAAACTACTTGTAATTGACTTGTAGTAATTGTAATAAATTGAATGGTAAATTGACCATATGTGTCATGAAATGTTGAAAATATGAAAATGAAACCACATGGTGGTGGTATTTAACTACTTGATAGATGTCTTGTAGTATTGAATAAATGTAATGTGCTAAATGCTTAGCTTGAAAGGTGTTATTAAATGATAATTTATAGTTGACACTATAAATTAATGATAATCCACATTGTGTGGAAATATATGAATATGAAACCACATGGGGTGGTATTCGAATTGTTGAAATTGATTAATGTTATGATAAATTGCATAACTAATAAAAGTGTCTTTATATGTTTAGAATAACTGACACAGATAATGGGTGACGTTTCACGTTCGTATGAAACTGATGTAAGACCATTGGTGCGTGGCATTAATATTAACATGTAAGTCCATAATGAAATGGCGTTGGTGTTTGTCATGTAAGTCCGCAATTTTTGTGGCGTTGGGGGTAAATCATGTCCATGTACATGATAGTAAGTCACCTGTTACCATTGAGTTGTTTAAACTTGTGATAATGAATCACAAGTCTTGTGATCATGTGTGTAAAACTCAATTGGTGAACATATGAATTGGGAGTGTATTGATGTAAACACAATTGAATGTGTTCAAATTGGGTGTAAGTACTCAGGTGACTGAATTTGTTGTTGTAGGAATAGGTGAGTCTACACTACAATGGTTTGTGCAATTAGTATATATGTGATTGGTTGTTTTAAGTGAAGCGGATGTAGAAGGTTATGGTTAGTGTCGTTATTGTAGTTGAATGATTTACGAGGTATGTGAACATTCAACTAGTAATAATGATTGAGTTGATTTACAAGAGTGTAAACAACCATTATAATGTAGATGTTATGGTGAACAAAAGATGATCTACAAGAGTGTAGACATCTAATTTCAAGAGTCAAATTGTTTAAGTTTGACTTTTGGGAAATATGATGCACAACTGGAATCTGTGTGTGCACATATGTGTTGTGTTAATTGACAATGGTTGAGCATGAATGGTAGATACGAGTGTCTATTTATATAAATGAATGAATAACGCGAATGTTAAGTCATTCGGTTGTAGTTGTGTGTTAAATACGTTATACATGATGTTTGACTTGAAAAAGTCAGAGTTATGCCTATTTGTAAAGAAATAGGATATTTATTATATGTAGAAATACACTTGAGTGTATAATTTGGCTTGGATGAGGAAAGTCAAACCAAATAATCAATTGTGGATTGATTATGTAAAATCATGTATAATGAGTACGTTCATTTATATATGTTAGAGAAGTGGTGTCTAGGCATGGTGTGCCTGTGACGATGATTTCTGATCAAGATATCAGGAAAATTAGGATCGTGGATAAGCACGGCGTATCATTCTCAGATTGATGGTCAGGTGAAAGGACTACTCAAATACTGGAGATATGTTACAAGTGTGCATAATAGATTTTGTGTTGTTAAAAGTCTCACCGTGGAAAGGTGTGATACGTTTTAGAAAGCAAGGGAAGTTAAGCCACGTTTTATCGAACCATTCTGAATTATAGCTCGGATAGGTAGTGTTACTTATCGTATTGAGCTACCGGAGGAATTGAATGGTATACATGATAGTTTTCATGTGTTATATCTGAGAAAATGTCTGGCTAATGAATCGGTTTACGTGCCACTAGAAGACTTGGAAATTGATGACAAGTTGAATTATGTGGAAAAGCCGGCAGTTATATTAGACAGAAAGGTCATACAATTGAGAAACAAATCCCTGAACCAGGTAAACGTTCAATGGAATAATATAAGGGAATTTGACGCCATGTGGGGGTCAGAAGATGAGATGAGGAATTCTATCTTTTTCTTTTAGTGTCTGAGCGGTTTCGAGGACGAAACCTTTGTAAGGAGGGGAGATTTGTAACGACCCATTTTCAATAAATCCAACATGTTTGAGATAATCATTAATAAAATGATTATGATTGTTACAAATTGAAAATAGGCGAGAAATGATGAACGTGGGAGAAAACCGTGCGCGAAACGGAGTTACGGATTGTCCGGAATCGTGAAATGAAGAAAATTACAAAATATTATGCTGTGGGACTCTTCGCGGTACGCGAAGATGTTTCTGAGGTCCCTTCGCGGTACGCGAAGGAACAAAAATATCTGAAGAATCCCGAAATTCTTCGCGGTACGCGAAGGCTCCTTTTTCCCTCTTCGCGGTACGCGACGGATGGGGCGGCTGGATAAATTGTTGATCTTATCAGATTTCAACAGAGAGATTATATCTCTCTTTCTCTCGAGTTCTCCACAACAAACACACACATATATGAAATTTTATCATAAAAAATGAAGTTCTGAAGTTGCCAGAACGTCCGGATCGAGCTGGTATTTGATTCTACAAGTTTTGATCGTCGTTTTCATCCGAGAACTTCGTTCGAAAGGGTAACAATTCGATACCTTCTACTAGTTTGATATTTTGTGGATTAAACTTAGTTTTGAATGTAATACTATGATTATGGGTATTGATTATTGCCTAGTTGATAACTAGGGTTTGTTAGAAACGAAGAACTTGATATTTTGGTTGGTGAAATCTTCGTTTTTTAGCCGGGATAATGTCCGGTTGTTATGAAACCCATATCATGGTGTGATAACTAGTAGGATGAGTAAATGGTGGTTTTGAAATAAATATGGATTATGATCCATGGGTTAAATGATGATTTTGATGAATTGATGTGTTAAATTATTAACAGTTATGATCATAAATGAATTTTGATTAAAAGAAGTGATTGAGATCATAACTAATATAATGAACATCAATTATTTGATGAAATGCCTAAGGGAGGCATGAAATATAATTAATTATGATAATTGACTAGAGCTTGCTAAATATAGTAAGATAAAGTCAATTATGTGAGAATTGACTTTGAGGAAGTCAAATCAGTCAAGTGCATTAAACTTGATTGTATGTGTTATATGTATTGAACATAGTTGTATATGTGTGAATATGCAACTAGGTGTTGGTGGTGAAAGTCAAGTGACGATTCACAGAATTGGAAAGGAGGTTGTAGGAAATGAACAACCGTATGAACCAGGTAAGTTACCTAACTTACTGTAACATTACGTATAAGTAGTAGAAAGAGTCTACTTGAATGCTTGAAATATGTGAATGATGTTAAATATGTGATTGAAACTAATGGATGAGAAATCCTTTAGTTTGTGTTGTGAAGTTTCAATGAGAAACGTGTATGCAATATATTTGCATTAAAATAACCGGATGAACCGGTGATTAATCAATATGATTTTGGTGTTTATATAAATGATTGTAGTTATTGTTGTTGCATGATTCACAAGGTGTGTGAACATGTGGTGATCATGATTGTAGTTATTGATGTTGCATGATTCACAAGGTGTGTGAACATGTGGTGATCATGATTGTAGTTATTGTTGTTGCATGATTCACAAGGTGTGTGAACATGTGGTGATCATGATTGTAGTTATTGTTGTTGCATGATTCACAAGGTGTGTGAACATGTGGTGATCATGATTGTAGTTATTGTTGTTGCATGATTCACAAGGTGTGTGAACATGTGGTGATCATGATTGTAGTTATTGTTGTTGCATGATTCACAAGGTGTGTGAACATGTGGTGATCATAATTGTGGTTATTGTTGTTGCATGATTCACAAGGTGTGTGAACATGTGGTGATCATAATTGTGGTTATTGTTGTTGCATGATTCACAAGTTGTGTGAACGTGTGGTGATCTACGAATGTGTAGATGTTGGATTGGTAAAGCGCATGTTTTGGATTCACAAGGCGTGTGAACAAATGGTGAATTGGAAATATGCACTTGTATGTGTGGTGTTAAATTATAATAATTGTACCTGAATGGGTGATTAATGGGGTTTTGGGGTGGAAACGACCCACTAGTGGATCATTTTGTAGGTGATTGAATATTGTTACCAAACTATATTTGGGACATCGGTAGTGTATCTGTAATGTGTTACGGGATACACTAGCTGGAGGTGTTAGGAGTTGTCTTAGATGGAAGGACCGGTGGGTGAACATCTTAAGACTTAATATGTGTATGATACCACCAATGTGTGGATAACCGTTTACACCGGAAATTGAATTGTTGAAACCATAGGTGTGTGGGAAAATTGGTTGAGCCAATGATATATATATATATATATATATATATATGTGGTGATTGTTGTGTTTTAAATTAGCCAGAGATGCTGGTGATAAAATTGTATTGGATAATATATTATTATCTAGATATGATAAACATCCATATGATATGTATATGGATGTGTTAAATGAGTTGTGGGAACTCGGGAAGGGGTTACTTACTTAGTTCGTATGAACTAATGGTGACTTATATGTGATGTTACAGGTGAAAGATAGATATGCATCGGGCGATCTGATCGGGCATGTTATGAAGCAGAACCAAACGTTATGTAAAATTCTCTGATGGTATTAAACTTGAACACACTAGTTTATTAATCATAAATGTAAATGATTTAAAATCAAGTGTGTTTAACTTATGAAATGTTATTTTTACGCTTCCGAACCAAAATTTTTGAGAAAGTTTAATCTGGGACCTAAAATGGGACACGTGTAATCGTGTGGAAAGTCTGGGTGTTACATTATTATCGCTTATCATTGTATGTATGCTTGTGTGATCATAACATAACTGAGACATCTAGGATGAAACATGATAATATGGTTTCATGATTCATCAACACAATAGAATAATACAAGTTGTAAGATTATATCTTATAACACCATATTATTCTTACATGAATGAACAATGAGATAATCGGTAGACAACACACTGACAATGACAACAACTAACAAGAACGATATGATGATAACATAATTTCACCATATCATTCACCACCGGAGTTAACTAAGTGCAGTAAGACTAGTTCTTACAACACTATGATTACAACTCGGTGAAGACTATGGGATACATGAGACAATTACTAATAAGAACAAGAATAATGATCATGATAACATAACTTCATGATATCATTCACCACCAGAGCTAACTAAGTGTAGTAAGACCAGCTCTTACAACACTGTAGTTACAACTGGGTGAAGGATATGTGATAACAAGAATGATGATCATGATAACATAACTTCATGATATCATTCACCACCTGAGCTAACTAAGTGTAGTAAGACTATCTCATACAACACTATAGTTACAACTGGGTGAAGACTATGGGATGACAAGAATGATAATCATGATAACATATTTGTATGATAACGAAATCATTCACACATTTACTAACATCGTGTAATAAGACAAGTTCTTAGAACACTTTGTTAAAGACTATGAGAACACATAACAATTGATTACTATTAAACTGTCTGTATTATATCACAACATTCATGTGTTCTTGAGATCATATTCCATTGTAAGTCCCTCCTAGAGAATCGTTTACCATTTAATTTAGTGCGACTAAACCGATGATAACGTAGTTGTACCATGGGTTTGACAAACCGCCGGCGAGTGAGGTCGGTACGTTGATCGTATTTTATCATTGGCCGGTAACATATGACCGGTAACAGGGCGACACAAGTCAGGTTTGGTAAACGACACATGGTGATATTAATCTACAGTAACTAATGGTAATTCAATCCTTCGATTCTATTGACTGTTAGACCGATGAATTGATTTTCTCTCGTGTCATATTATTAGTAATAGTTTCGTTGAAGGCTATGAGAACACAAATGTGATAGAGGTAAATTGGATACACTGTGATCTGATTACGTGAGGATCACAATGGATTCCTTTTAGGCTCTATGCATTCCAAGATGAGAACAATATCAATAGGTTAGCTATCACCCCTATTATTTGGAGTGAACTACAGTTAACCCTACAATGAGAGAATAATAACAAGGATAAGATTGGATAAATCTATTTTCCTTAAAACACTGAGGGTTTATCAACACTTCGGGTTTGGTAACTTAAATCCGTCATATTTTATTATTCTATCTTCATAACACATCGGGTGATGAACATAATCTTATGGGGGAGTATCAATTGGGATGAACACATGTGAGATAGAAATGGGTATCCATAGTTGTATCGTAAGTGGTGTTGAATTCTGTTAAGTATGTGGTGGGATGTCGGCTGGGGCTTGTTCCCCTACGTATGCCCTATATATGAGCATAACTAACGGGATGAAATACTATTTGTAAATATAACTATGGAGAGGCCATTGTGTGAGACAAATGAATCAGACCTCAATGAAACTTGTGTATGACATTGTGATTGTGAATGTTAACAAATCAATAGTTTTCAATTACTAAACTTATGAACTCACCAACCTAGTGTTGACTTTGTTTAAATGCGTGTTTTCTCAGGTGACGAACATGTTTAGTCACCAGCATTCATGGATTAAGCTAGTGGACTTTTAGAAGACCTAGCATCATTTTGTGTTGAGCATATTTTGAATGACAAACTGTGAAGCATCTTTTGTAAATCTTGTGCAGTTACAAGATAGAAAACTAAATGATTCTTTTGAGTAGTTTTACTTAGTTAAATTATGAACATAACAATGTAATTTAACTTTGTAATACTACATCAATGTCACGTTAGCATTTCTCATTTATATATCATGCGCCATGTAAACAATCTGATCATTATGATTATCAAATGATATCGCGCCCTGAGAACCTTCTGCCCGACGGGAAAGTCGATCCAGCCCGCCGGCTTGGGGTGTGACAGATTGGTATCAGAGCCATGGTTATAGAGAAATATAGGTCATGTTACTTAAACGGTTTGGCCTAGACTATAACCTAGGGACCCTCATGTAGAGAACTTCAGACATAGGATTCTATGTGCGTGCGTCTTCTGCGTTCGATCACTGCACTAACCGATTTTCTCTCGGTTTTGATCAGAATGCCGCCAAGAAGACCTCCACCATTGTTGCCACCACCACCGCATTCACCTCACTCCTCAACACCTACACCACCTACATCTCCTCATCCACCTCCACCTCCTCCTCCGCCACCACCCAACCATCAGTTGGATCCTGTTACTATTGCACTGGCCACACTGCTGACCAGTCAACTGAGGGAAGTAATTCCCAACATGATGAACATGATCAACTCTAGCAACAACCACACTAGCAACTCATCCGGTGAAGTCAGTGGCAACACCAGAAATCAACAAAACTACTCCTACAAGAACTTCGTAGGATGTAAGCCACACGTGTTTAGTGGCAATGAAGGAGCTCTCGGCTTGATCAAATGGATCGAGAAGATGGAGACAACTCTCGATATCAGTGGCTGCCCTGACCAGTATAAGGTGAAGTATGCTGCTGGCTTGTTCAACAAACAAGCACTGACTTGGTGGAACGCCCAAGTACATATCAGAGGAAGAGATGAGGAACTGTCTATGCCTTGGGAGGAATTCAAGACCATGCTGAGGGCAGAGTTTTTCCCGAGAAACGAACTGAAGAAGGTTGAAACGGAGCTACTGAACCTTGTTATGATTGGTGTTGGGCATCTGGCCTACACTACCAGATTTCATGAACTGGCTACATTGGCACCAAATATAGTGCCAACATTGGAGAAACGCATCGAGCGGTATGTCGGTGGACTACTGGCTTGTATTTAAGGGCATGTGATTACTGCTCACCCAACTACCCTAGAGATGGCTGTCACTCTGTCATCAACACTGACAGATGTGATGGTTACCTATGGGGCACTGAAAAAGGAAACTGAAGCAACAAAGGTTGGAAGTTCAAGAAAGCCGGATAAACGCCCGGCTAAGAAACAAAAGGTGGTCAAGAATTTTTCTACGACCACTCAAACACCAATGGCTAACCAACCACACCGCACCTTTGTGCAACAGCTGCTAGTATCTTCATCAACCAACTTCCCAGTGCAGACAATGCAACAACTGTGGGAAGCTTGGTCATTAGGCTACTCAATGCAGGAGCACAGGGGCTCAAAATAGGAACAACAATGCAACGGTTACAGCTGCTGCTACTAAAAACATGTCATGCTACACTTGTGGCAAACCTGGACACTTCTCGAGGGACTGTCCCAAGAGAACTCAACCGAGGGCCCAAGTAGCTAGAGGGCGAGCCTTTCAGATTGGAGTTGCTGCTGCTCGACAAGACCCGAATGTGGTCACGGGTACATTTCTCCTATCTGACTTTTATGCATCTATATTATTTGACACTGGTGCGGATCAGAGTTTTATCTTATCCGAATTTCATGCCAACTTAATCATGTTGAGGAATCATTAGACTCCCCTTATATCATTAACACAGTACTTAGGAATTGCCCACTAACACTTGGTGATCACGCATTTTCCATCGATTTGATACCGATGGAATTGGGCAGTTTCGATATCATCGTCGGAATAATCAGTACGTAGGGGAGAAGGGTAGACCCCAGTTTTTCAATCCTTTATTAGATACAGATGATGTATTGGTTATCTCTTAACAGAGTTGAATTCGTCTGTTCCGAAAAGCTATTACGTATTCCAGTGGAGAACAATCAGGTGTTGGAAATTTATGGAGATCAGGCAAATCGCAGTGTCAAAATAATATCCTGCATGAAGGCACGCAAGTGTTTGAGGAGACAGTGCATCGCATTCCTAGCTCACGTTGTGGAAAAAGACAAGAAAGCAATCAAGATTCAAGATGTACCGGTTGTGAAAGACTTCGCGGACGTGTTTCCGGATGATTTACCGGGACTGCCACCTGAGCGATCAGTGCAGTTTCGAATTGACTTAATTCCGGGAGCGGTTCCTGTGGCTAAGTCTCCTTATAGACTTGCATCATCAGAAATGCAGAAACTGTCCAATCAATTACAAGAGCTACTTGATAAAGGATTCATCAGACCGAGTTTCTCGCCATGGGGAGCTCCGGTTCTGTTTGTCAAGAAAAAGGATGGATCTTTCAGAATGTGTATCGATTACAGAGAACTTAACAAACTCACCATCAAGAATCAGTACCCGTTACCGAGGATTGATGATTTGTTTGATCAACTACAGGGAGCTCAGTACTTCTCGAAGATAGACTTGAGTTCAGGTTATCACCAGCTCCGGATTCAACAGGAAGACATACCCAAGACGAAATTTCGTACCCGATATGGTCACTATGAATTTATGGTGATGCCATTCGGACTGGCGAACGCACAGGCAGTGTTCATGGATCTAATGAACCGGGTGTGCAAGCCATATGTAGACCAGTTTGTTATCGTCTTTCTTGATGATATACTGATTTATTCAAGAAGCGAGAAGGAACATGAACAACATCTCAAGACAATCTTGGAACTCTTATAGAATGAACAACTCTATGCCAAATTCTCCAAGTGTGAATTTTGGTTGAGAGAAGTTCAGTTCTTGGGTCACGTGATTAACAGTAATGGTATTCACGTGGATCCTGCCAAGATTGAGGCAATCAAGAACTGGGACGTGCCCACAACACCGAAAAAGATCAGATCATTTCTAGGATTGGTGGGTTATTACAGGAGATTCATTTCGAATTTCTCTAAGATAGCCTTGCCCCTCATAAAACTAACACAGAAGAGTGAACCATTTGTGTGAACACATAAACAGGAAGAGGCGTTCCAAACACTGAAACAAAGATTGTGCAATGCTCCGATCTTAACACTCCCAGAGGGCAATGATCACTTTGTAGTATATTGTGATGCTTCCTATCTGGGACTCGGTTGTGTTTTAATGCAACGAGACAAAGTCATTGCTTACGCATCAAGACAGTTGAAGATACATGAGAAGAACTACACAACACATGACTTAGAACTGGGAGCTGTTGTCTTTGCTTTAAATATTTGGAGACATTACCTGTACGATACCAAATGCACTATCTTCACAGATCACAAGAGTTTGCAGCACATATTTGATCAAAAGGAGCTTAATATGAGACAGAGAAGTTGGGTTGAGCTCCTGTACGATTACGATTGTGTGATCAAATACCATCCGGGCAAAGCTAATGTTGTTGCAGACGCTTTGAGCCGGAAGGAAAGAATCAAACCCTTACGCGTTAGAGCAATGGGAATGACTGTGTAAACAAGTCTGAGAGATCAAATTCTACAAGCACAACAAGAGGCAGTGGCAAGAAACAATTTGAGAAACGAGCTCGACTGTGGAGCCGAGAAACACTTTGAGACAAAACAAGATGGAGTTATCTACTTTCAGGATCGTGTATGGATCCCGGCTGTTGATGAACTACGAACACTCATTCTTGACGAGGCACACAAAACACAATATTCTGTTCATCCTAGTGCTAATAAGATGTACCAATATCTTAGGTCATTTTATTGGTGGCTCGGTATGAATAAAGATGTGGCTACTTATGTTGGTAAGTGCCTCACATGTGCCAAAGTCAAAGCTGAGCACCATAACCGTTAGGTTTGCTGGAAAAACCGGAGATACCACAATGGAAATGGGAACAAATAGCTATGGATTTTATTACGAAGCTACCCCGTACTTCCAGCGGACATGATTCCATATGGGTCATCATTGACCGATTGACCAAGTCCGCTCATTCCAGTTGATCCGAGAAAACTACAAGATGGAAAAGCTAGCAAGACTCAATGTTAATTAAATAGTAGTACGACATGGGGTGCCATTATCTATTATTTCCGACCGGGACAGTCGATTTACATCGCAGTTCTGGCAATCATTGCAACAATCCTTGGGGACGAGTGTAAACTTGAGCATCGCTTGTCATCCACAAACGGATGGCCAGAGTGAGCGAACAATTCAAACCCTGGAGGATATGTAGAGGACATGCATCCTAGACTTCGGTGGAAGTTGGGACAAACACCTACCACTTATCGAGTTCTCCTACAACAATAGCTACCACAGCAGTATCGGATGTGCTCCGTTCGAAGAATTATATGGTAGAAAATGTCGGTCTCCAATTTGTTGGACTGAAGTGGGAGACAATAGAATCACTGGGCCTGAACTTATTCAGGAGACTACTGATAACATAGCCCAGATTCAACAAAGATTACAAGCAACACGTAGTCTCCAAAAGAGTTACGCAGAGAAACGACGAAAGACTTTGGAATTCCAAGTGGGTGACCGAGTCATATTGAAAGTGTCCCCGTGGAAAGGCGTGGTTCGTTTTGGGGCTAAAGGCAAGTTAGCACCAAGGTATGTCAGACCGTTCGAGATAACTCAACGGATTGGTTCTGCGGCATACAGAATCAGACTTCCTGATGAACTCAGCGGGGTACACGATGTATTTCATGTATCCAATCTTAAGAGATGTCTCGCTGATGAATCGTTAGTCATACCTCTGGAAGAGATACAAGTGGATGAACAATTACATTTCATTGAAGAACCTGTAGAGATTATGGATCGTGAGTTTACCTGGGAGCGTGAGGATCACATGAAGACAAAGTATCCCCTCCTGTTTGAAGAAGTAGTGCCCGGCAATGATGCTTAAATTTCGAGACGAAATTTCTTTAACAAGGGGAGACTGTGACAACCAGTACCTGATCGTCCGGCAAGTCCGTTCGATACGTGTACTTTCACTATTTACTATGTGTAAATACAATGTCTAAACAGTTGTGCGAAAACAGGACTAAGAAAACAACTAACAGTTCTAAGTGTTTAAGTGAAAACTTAAATACAGTAAATGCAACAACTCATGAGAAACAACAGTGTGCTAACAAATGACAAAAACACATCGGTTGCGATCTGATATCCACAAATGACAGGAATCAGATGGCTGAAAATTCAAGGAGAAAACAATGGGAATTCAATGATAACAATGTGAAAGTAGATAAGTTTAGTTGAGTCTGTCTGTGAGAAAATACAATTCAAATAACAATTCAGTTTCGTTTACGAATGAAGAACTGACAGTGTGTTTGCGTGGGTGACGATTCACACA
The DNA here is from genome assembly GCA_009363875.1 of Mikania micrantha. Classification (NCBI taxonomy): domain Eukaryota; kingdom Viridiplantae; phylum Streptophyta; class Magnoliopsida; order Asterales; family Asteraceae; genus Mikania; species Mikania micrantha. The sequence continues at coordinate 37,574,125 of CM018695.1, forward strand.
AACATATCGGTGGGTTCAACGTTCTGAATGATACCTGAAAGGTAGAAAACAAAAATCAGAAAGTGAAACCCCCGTCGTGTTCGTTCGGGTGACGATTCGAACGAATACCCGCGAAGGTGACGCGATCTGACGAAACATTTAAAATAATCGTTTTCGATAAAATAAATTAAGAAAAATGGATTTAAATGATTTACTAGGAATAACCACCTTAAAAATCTAAAAATAAAACCAGCATCATTTAAATACGTAAAATACGCGTTTACGATCCGGAACCGTAACGGAAACGAAAACCCAGCAACCGAAACAAACCCGAACACCCGCGGAGTCTAAAAACCCACCTTCAAGCATTTATTTCTCATAAATGCCATCACCTACACCTTTCTCTCTCTAGAATTCGGATTCCCTCTCTCTGTCTCTAAGATTTCAACCAAAAAATAAAGAAGATCTCCTTCATTTCTTGATGAAATCTTGCAAACTTGGTGTCTAATCGAAGCTATCATTATCCTCTACATGAAAGTACAAAAGATCGGCGGTGAAAACCACCATAAATGAGGTAAAACGAGTTGCAATGTTCGGATTTTTATGGTTTTGAAACCCTTTGTTCGAACTCTTCACCTGACCGGCTTAAACCACCCTAAAACCCATAAGCCTTACACGAAAACACACTAGGATAGTGTAGGAGCAAGTGCCACTTCATGATTTGGTCATTTAGCTCAAAAAGCGTGGGGCTGCACTAAGCTGGCCGAAATAGCCGAATGATGCCACCCAGCCTGGCCGAAAGGCCAAGGGCCGAAGGGAGCTACTCGCCCAAGCTGAATCGGCCGAATGGCTAGGGACCGAGAGTGCTAGGGCCGAAGTGCTTTATGACCGAAGGGATCGGACGACCGAAGGAGTCACAAGGCCGAATGAACCTCCATTCGGGTGCAAACCCACATTTGGAGATCTCAACTCATTCGGATGATAAGTCAAGTCCATTCACATGAGCCATGGTCTATTCGGCCTAAGGACTTTTATTCGGCCCAAGCACTTCTATTCGGCCTAAGCGTTTTTCCTATTCGGTCTACATAACTTAACAACCTAAACCTTGTCATCAACACCATGAATCAACCTTATTGGAACAATAATATTATGGGTAACACATTTTACTACAAAGGTGGTGAAGGAAATTGTTGAACAACTTAACAACTACTCAAAATCCTTTATCATAAATGTGTTAATCGATAAGATTTATCATTTGGAACAGGCATTAAATTGTTCAAGAAAGGATAAGCCTTCTACATTACTACAACATGCAAAATCTTAACATATGAACCTAAGTCTTGTACTTAGAAAGTATTAGGGTTTCGAATGTTGAACCTAAGGTTGATAAGGGTGAATGAGACAAAACAAAAATAATGCGATATGCTAAGCTTAACCTAGTCGGTTAAGTGTTAGTATAATCCAACACAAGTGAATCGGGACCAATTGATAGTGAAAACAAACACAAGAACAACAGTGAGCGCGTGCATTTCTTGTTATTACTTAGTCAACCACTTCAATTACAAGGTGAGTTCATACGCCCCTTTTCAAATCTTAACTGATTTCTAATCTCGGGGCTGAGAAACATGCTAATTCTTTTAATTATTTAAAAGTTTTAGTACAACATATGGATTATACTATGACTTAGATAATATAGTTTATTCTTTATTATCGCTTATCATTGTATGTATGCTTGTGTGATCATAACATAACTGAGACATCTAGGATGAAACATGATAATATGGTTTCATGATTCATCAACACAATAGAATAATACAAGTTGTAAGATTATATCTTATAACACCATATTATTCTTACATGAATGAACAATGAGATAATCGGTAGACAACACACTGACAATGACAACAACTAACAAGAACGATATGATGATAACATAATTTCACCATATCATTCACCACCGGAGTTAACTAAGTGCAGTAAGACTAGTTCTCACAACACTATGATTACAACTCGGTGAAGACTATGGGATAACATGAGACAATTACTAATGAGAACAAGAATAATGATCATGATAACATAACTTCATGATATCATTCACCACCTGAGCTAACTAAGTGTAGTAAGACCAGCTCTTACAACACTGTAGTTACAACTGGGTGAAGGATATGTGATAACAAGAATGATGATCATGATAACATAACTTCATGATATCATTCACCACCTGAGCTAACTAAGTGTAGTAAGACTAGCTCTTACAACACTGTAGTTACAACTGGGTGAAGACTATAGGATGACAGGAATGATAATCATGATAACATAATTTCATGATAACGAATTCATTCACAAATTTACTAACATCGTGTAATAAGACAAGTTCTTATAACACTTTGTTAAAGACTATGAGAACACATAACTATGAGAACACACAACAATTGATTACTATTAAACTGTCTGTATTATATCATAAAAATTATGTGGTCATGAGATCATATTCCATTGTAAGTCACTCCTAGAGAATCGTTTACCAGTTAATTTAGTGCGACTAAACCGACGATGACGTAGTTGTACCATGGGTTTGACAAATCGCCGGCGAGGGAGGTCGGTACGTTGAACGTATTTTATCATTGGCCGGTAACGTATGACCTGTAACAGGGCAACGCAAGTCAGGTTTGGTAAACGAGACATGGTGATACTAATCTACAGTAACTAATGGTAATTCAATCATTCGATTCTATTGAGTGTTAGACCGAGGAATTGATTTTCTCTTGTGTCATATTATCTGTAATAGTTTCGTTAAAGGCTATGAGAACACAAATGTGATATAGGTAAATCGGATGCATTGTGATCTGATTACGTGAGGATCACAATGGATTCCTTTTAGGCTCTATGCATTCCAAGATGAGAACAATATCAATAGGTTAGCTATCACTCCTATTATTAGGAGTGAACTACAGTTTACCCTACAATGAGAGAATAATAACAAGGATAAGATTGGATAAATCTATTTTCCTTAAAACACTGAGGGTTTATCAACACTTCGGTTTTGGTAACTTAAATCCGTCATATTATATTATTCTATCTTCATAACGCATCGGGTGATGAACATAATCTTATGGGGGAGTATCAATTGGGATGAACACATGTGAGAGAGAAATGGGCTTCCATAGTTGTATAGCAAGTGGTGTTGAATTCTGTTAAGTATGTGGTGGGATGTCGGCTGGGGCTTGTTCCCCTACGTATGCCCTATGTATAAGCATAACTAACGGGATGAAAGACTATTTGTAAATATAACTATGGAGAGGCCATTGTGTGAGACAAATGAATCAGACCTCAACAAAACTTGTGTATGACATTGTGATTGTGAATGTTAACAAATCAATAGTTTTCAATTACGAAACTTATGAACTCACCAACCTCGTGTTGACTTTGTTTAAATGCATGTTTTCTCAGGTGACAAACAAGTTTAGTCACCAACATTCAGGGATTAAGCTAGTGGACTTTTAGAAGACCTAGCATCATTTTGTGTTGAGAATATTTTGAATGACAAAACTGTGAATCATCTTTTGTAAATCTTGTGCAGTTACAAGATAGAAATCTAAATGATTCTTTTTGGTAGTTTTACTTAGTTAAATTATGAACATAACAATGCAATTTAACTTTGTAATACTACATCAATGTCATGTTAGCATTTCTCATTTATATATCATGTGCCATGTAAACAATATGATCACTATGATTATCAAACGATATCGCGCCCCGAGAACCTTCCGCTAACGATGGAAGAACTAGCGTTGATGGCAAATCAGAATCACAGGATTCAGAATTTATTGCTCACTGAAGCTGAGACTGGAAATGCCAATAAAGCCCCAAAATTATTATCATTGTATGATTATCCTCATTGGAAATATAGATTTGCGATTCACATTAAATCATAATATTGTTTTCCCCAGTCATATCCTTCATCTGCTTGACTGACTAAAGGTTTTGTTGATTCTTCAGGCTTTTCCTTTTTCTTTTGATAAGCTTCTTTTTTGCTTGAAAGGATTCAAGTTTCCTTGCTTCTTTGGATTTTTACACTCTCGAGCAAAATGACCCAATTCACCACAATTGTAACATTGTGTGGCCTTTTGATTAAATCCAAACTTTGTGTTTCGATCAAAAGTGAACTTCTTTCTAGTTTTCTTCTCATATCTGTTAATTCTTCTGATTGCACTAGCCAAAGCCCACTGAGTATCAATCAGTTCCATCTCATCATCATCAATCTGCTCATAATCTTCAAAAGTAAGATTTGAATTTCCAATCTTTCCAGCTATCTGTTCATCATAGGCACTGACAACACATGACAAGATCGACATATGATCTCTGGAAGCCTCCACAGTTACTTTTCCCAAATTTGTTGTATTCAATTGAGTTGGAGTTGATGAAGAGTCAGACTTCTTCTCATTCACTAAATAAGATGAACTTGAGCAAGCAGATGCAGATGGTACAGAAGTACTATCAGCAGTACTTGAAACAAAAGATGTTTGAATTTTTGCAGAAGACACAGGAGATGTAACCACATATGCACCATAGAGTGAAGGATCATGTGTTACATTAACTCTTCTTGCTTTTCTTTTATCTTTCATTTCATGTCCTTCTAACTTTTGGATAAACTCAACCAATGTCATTCCAGGTAAATTTTCTCTCAAAATCAACACCAACGAATTCCATCTTTCAGGAAAAGCATCCGCAAAACAATCAATTTTCTCTTCTTCAGTGTACTCAATTCCACACTTACGAACTTCAGTCAACAAATGTCTATATCTAGTTATTAAAGCTTCAAGACTTTCATTTCCAATATAATTGAAATTCTCAAACTCTTTGCGTAAATCAGTGGCTTTCATCTTCTTGAGTTTGGTGTTTCCCTCAATTATTGCCTTTAAAGCATTCCATAAACCATATGAAGTTTTATGTTCATCAAATTGATGAAGAATCTGATTAGGAATTGCTTGACTCAACATCCAATATGATTTCTTTTCAGAATCATATTTCTTTCTTTGTTAAACATCCAATCTATCAAGAGTTTGATCCAGATCTGTTCCCACCACCTTTGGTCTTTCATATGGTGACAAGATTCTTTCCCAAAGATTTGTATCAGTACCATTGAGATGTGTCTCAAACCGACCTTTCCAGTTTTCATAATCAGTCAAATCAAGTAGTTTGGGTACTTTATTTGTGCTTCCTGACTCAGTTTCACTAATCAAAATACTTTGTATCTTAAAATTTTAACTTCACGACCTAAGTAACATGCGAACCTTCTCCAAACCTTGATCTTCATGAACCTTATCTCACGAACCTGAGACAAACCTTGATCTCATGAACCTTATCCAACAAACCTGAGACAAACCTTGACCAACGAACCTCTTCAATAGAACTTTGACCAATGAACGTTAGTCAAACGAGCCCTAATCAAACGAACCTCAGCAATAGACAAACCTTGAGACGAACCTCTTCAAAATCTCTACATGAACCTCAACAAAAATCACTTTTAACAGCGAACCTCTGCTTCAAAAAACACCTGAGATATACCAAGGTTCGGCTAACAAACCTGTCTGCAAAATTTGAAAATTTTGGAGGGAAAACCTTCAAAATTTCAAGAAGAAACATTCAAAATCCACAGATTTCAGCCACAAATTTCTGAATTTTGATATACCATAATAGTAGATGATGATAACACTATCAACACAGCAATCAAATACAAAGAAAATCAAATTCTAATCCATCTCTTGATCTCTTGATCTACAAAATGATTGAAAATCTTCAATTAACTTGTATAGAACTCCTCCATGGCTCTGATACCACTGTAGATTAGCTCTAGATCGATCAATGGAATTCTATTAACAATCAAATCTATGCGGAGTCTAGATAAGATCTATATGAATCAAAGATACACAATCATATATATAAACACATCATTTCATTGATCAAAACAATCTGATTACAATGAAACTTGAACACATAGTTCAAAGCTATAACACAGGTTCTCTCACTCTCAGATCTGTGACACACACAAAAACTACCAAACCTGCTAGACAAACCTACTATATATACATAACAAACTGACGAACCTAGCCAAACCCTTAGGTTCGCCAGACGAACCTTGAGGTTCGCTGGACGAACCTTTACACTACAAACCCTAGGTTCGCCGAACCTGTACAAAACCTTCCCTAGGTTCGTGGGCCAGATGAACCTTAGCAAAAACCTATATAAACTTATACATTTAGAAAAGCAAACTATTACAAAATGTCCTAACAGCTTAGTTATTACTGATGAGTACTCCAGATACTCATGGGTATTTTTTATGAAGGAAAAGTTAGAAACGTTCGAGTCATGTATGCAGGTTCTGGTTACCAAACTTGAATCACTTTACAAGCTCAAAGTTAGGATGCTCAGAAGAGATAACGGGACGGAATTCAAGAATCATAACATGGAGACTTTTTACAATGAACATGGTATTATCCAACAGTTTAGTGCTCCATATGTCCCACAGATGAATGGTGTTGCTGAGCGAAAGAACAGAACGTTGATTGAGGCTGCTCGGATTATGCTTGTTGATTCATCCCCACCGGTTCAATTTTGGAATGAAGCTGCTGCTAATGCTTGTGAAGAGACATGGAAATACTTTCTTTGAATTGCTACATAACAGAAAGCCAAACCTTAAGTATCTTGAACCTTTTGGTGCTCCATGCACAATGCTTAAGAAACATGAGCAAGGCAAGTTAAATGAGAAGGTGGAAGAATGATATTTTCTTGGGTATAGTAATCCTAACAAAAGAGTATACAACAGATCAACTCGTAATGTGGAGGAGTGGTACCACGTGGATGTTCAGAAATACACTATGCCACCACCTGGAAAGGGTCCAGAATGGATGTTCAATTTTTCTGATTTGTTTTACTCTTTTAATATGTCTCCCATGTACTATGATGAGGATATTGCTGTTCAAATGATGTATGATGTACAAAATGCACCTGATGAACCAGTGTAACCTTCATCATTTCCAGCTCCAATGCAGACACATGATGACAATTCAGACTCAGATGATCATCACTCTCATCCAGATGTCCCAGAACCTGATGTTGAAAGCATTGTACATGCTCTTGAGGCTCTTAACCTTAATAATCTTGATCCAGAAGTTGTTGTTCCTGCTTGTCTAGTGGGAAGAATTAACAACATGCATCCTCAGATGAATATTTTTGGAAATTTGAATGATGGTGTGAATACTAGAAACTAGTTATCTTTATGTGGTCTTGCTGACATACTTGACTTTGCCGATGTAAAGTTTTGTGCCCATTCTTGTTTTATCTTCCAAGTTGAGCCCAGAACCATTACTGAAGACTTAAAAGAAGAATCTTGGGTAGATGCTATGCAGGAAGAGTTGTTGCAATTTAAGAAACTTGGAGTTTGACACTTGTTGATAGACCTAAAGGTGCGACAGTCATTGGCACAAGATGGGTTCTACACTGCAAACGTGATGATCATGGTATTGTGATAAGAAACAGAGCACGTTTGGTTGTGCAAGGTTTTAGACAAATTGAAGGGATTTACTACATATAAGTATTTGCACCGGTTGCTCGTCTTGAAGCAATCAAATGTTCCTGGCTTATGCATCTTACAAAAGGTTCAAAGTTTATCAGATGGATGTTAAAAGTGCATTTCTTCATGGTGTGATAAATGAAGTTGTGTATGTCAGTCAACCTCCCGGGTTTGAAGATCCATTACACCGTGACCAAATCTACAAGCTTGACAAGGCCTCATATGGATTGCACCAAGCTCCACGAGCATGGGATGAGACACTTTCTACTCACCTTCTGAACAACGGGTTCAGAAGACGTGTCATTGACTGCACTTTGTTCATTAGAGAGATGGATGGGAATTTGCTCTTGGTACAAGTTTATGTGGACGATATCATTTTTGGGTCCACAAATGATGTTCTGTGCAAAGACTTTGAGAAGGTTATGAAAGACAAGTTTGAGATGAGTTCTATGGGAGAGATGAAAATTTTCCTTAGATTGCAGGTGGATCAGTCTGAGGCAGGGATCTTTATTCATCAAACCAAATATGTTGGTGACATTCTGAGCAGGTTCGGTATGTTGGATGCAAAATCTGCTGGTACCCCACTGGCTGTTAATCACGGGATTACACCAGATGAAAAGGGGGAGTTAATTGATGCCACTCTGTATCGAGGAATGATCGGATCTCTTATGTATCTCACCGCCTCTCGGCCAGACATCATGTTTGCTACTTGGTTGTGTGCACGATATCAATCAAAGCCAAGAGTCTCCCATCTTATTGCTGTGAAGAGGATTTTGCGTTATCTGAAGGGTACTCTGGATCTAAGCTTATGGTATCCTAATGACGATAACTTTGACCTAACTGCTTATAGTGATTCAGATTATGGTGGATGCAAGAGAGATTTTAAGTCAACATCTGCGGGGTGTTAGTTCTTTGGAAAACGCCTGGTTACCTGGCAATGCAAGAAGTAGACGTCGGTGTCTACTTCCAAATGTGAAGCAGAATACATTGCAGCTGCAAGTTGTTGCTCACAAATCATCTGGATTCAGCAACTCAGGGACTATGGGTTACATTTTTCTAACACTACTATATTTGTTGATAATACTGCTGTCACTAAAAATCCAGTCCAGCACTCAAAAACAAAACACATCGACATTAAATATCACTTCATACGTGATTGTTTTGAAAATAAACTAATTGATGTTGTTAAAATTCACACCGACCACCAGAAAGCCGATCGTTACACAAAAGCTTTTGATAAACCCAGATTTCTATATATGTTATCGGCTAATGGTGTTGTTCAGAAAGATTAAGTCATTCCTTCATCTGAATCAAACAAATGATCATTGTTCTTAATTTTACTTTTCTTTCTATATACAGTATTTATGTTGTTTTTCTTTTGCTTATTAAAAAACCAAAAAGATTTTCTGTTTTAGGTGTTTAGGGGGAGAAAAAGTAGTTTATTGAAAAACCAAAAACATTTAAAAAAATATTGTAAAAACGAGGAAGTCTAATTTGGGAAATTGATGTATTAACTAGTCATTTTTTTAAAGCAAAATTGAATGTACATATTGAAAGCATATGGGTATTATGATTTGATGTACTGATAGGCCGATTTTACAAGTTTATAGACTATTGGTATTTGCTTAGAATGCCTGATTTGTGGGATCCAGTCTAGAAAACTGATTTAAGGTATAAGCATGTTATAATTCAAATCAAGCATAGACCTTGTATCATAGGATATTTTGAGGTTTCCAATGATTCATGAGTTCAAGTCTGTACACGTGCCACATTGCTGGGTCGCAGTCTAGCTGAAGCCGTCCATTCAGATAAGAATGAATGAATCACATGAAAATAAAAGTTAATCCGATTCAGTACACATGCCACATTGCTGGGTCGCAGCCTAGTTGAAGCTGTCCATTAAGATAGGATAAGCTAGAAAAATACAAAAATAAAATAAGTTCGATTCCATACATGTGCCACACACTGGGTTGCAGCCTAGTTGAAGCCATCCATTTGGATAGAACCAAACTCTTGATCAACACAGTTCTAACATTTGCCATATTGCTTTGTAAAGACCTAGCAGAAGCCATCCATGAGAATGTGTTGAGATTGAGAAATTGATTATAAGAAAAATGCAAAAATATAATAAATTGGAACCTTATGGAACTTATGATCTCCGGTTTTAAGATGTGTATAGATGAATTATAACTTAGTTTATACCTGTTTTGGTTGACTAAAATGGGAAACTCAGTCAGAAGATATGGGTGATCACTGTTGTGTTTACAAACAAGTATGGTCTGGTTTAAAATGGACAAGTATAGCAGTGGTTGCATTATAAACCCAACGTGTCATAAGTATAACATTCAAGGATGCCGATTTGAAATGGCCTGGTGTATATGTTACTCTCCTGAAAGATTACTAACAAAAATATGTGGTTTGATTGTCATAGTTTAGTTGTACAGTTATCTTCTTATCAGAAAAATACAAAAAGATTTTCAATTTTATTTTTAGATGATCATTTGTCTGTTCAGGTGCTTAATTGTGTTTAAAAAATTTTCATCAATACTGATAAAAACTTCACAACTGTGGTGTTTGAGTGCATGTTTTGAAATATGTTTAAAATGAATGTTGTTGACTCGTTCACACGAATGAACCACTTTGATTGTTCATGCGCGCGAATGGTTCACACGAATAAATGGATAATTCGTCTAAACATCATTGACGAATGGAGTACACGAGCTGTTTCGTATGAATCTCATTGACGAACGAATCCTTCATACGAATGAGACTTCGGCACGAATTAGTTATGTATTTATACTCTCTGTTTCGTCTGAAGTCTCATTCGCCCCTATTTTGATTCGTTAACTGTGTGTGTCTCCGTTCGTCCGACCAAGAGTTCTTGGTGATCGCCACCTTTTTAACCGTGATTTTGAACTTTTCTGATAATAAATCCTATCTACATTGTTTCAGGTATTGTATGGATCAGATTTCATCCTTAGCAAATCAAATTTTAGGCAGATTAGATTGGTGGTTTAGGGTTATAGGTTTCGAACAGATGGCTGTAAAATAAACCATTTAACCATACTCAAATCGATCCAAAACCGGTTCGTATAGTTTCATCGGCATTGTCTGATAACAATGTGACCATTTTTATGCCTCGATCTTGGATCCTACGAAAATAGGGTTTTAGGATTTATAGACAGGTGAACGAACTGTTTGTTCGTGTGACTTGTCACACGAAGTAGTCAATTCGTTTGAGAGGTCTAATGAATGAACATGTCATATGACTAAGCTTGTTCGTGTATCTCATTCGTGTATCATGTCAATTCGTATGACTTCTTGATTCGTCTGAGCCTTTGCTCGTGCATATTTAGTCTAATAACCTATTCATTCGCATGAAAGAAATGTTTTTGGTTAAGTGTTTCGTATGTCTTATTTCTGTCAATCTAAATTGAATTGCCTATTTTACTATTTGCAGGATGACTGATCTAAGAGCTTTTCCAAAGAGCAACATTTGTGCCTTTTTGGACTTGTCATCACAAAATGCTGAGCACTTCTCATGGATCATCTTCTTTCTCAGACGATCTCGTATCTTCACTGATATTTCGACTGTACATGTTCCATACTTCTCACATAAGAAGTCTTTCTGGGAGTCCGCTGATATTGATTGTACTGTGGAACCGACAGTCATTAGGGGAGTTGTAGGAGGAAGGGATGTGGTTGTATCTGCAAAACACATGAGGAGAATCTGTGGGTTTCAGGATCTGCCTGAGCACCCAATTTTGTTGGATAAACACCTTGTAAGAGGTTGTTTCTTGAGATGAAAGTATGGAGGAGATCTCACCATTGGAGTGCTGAACAAGGCGTACCTTAGTCCACAGTTCAAGTATCTATGCCATGTTCTTCTGCACTGCCTGGGATCCAGACGGGGTGGATTTGATGAACTAAGAGAGACTCTGCAATATGCTTTTGTAGCTTTGATCCTAAATATTCCCTTCAATTTTTCTGAAATGGTCTTCATGCACATGAAGGAGAATTTTAGCTCAAAAGGAGACAATAAATATCTCATGTATCCTAGATTCCTCCAAATGATCTTTGATGCACAACTGCCTGATCTCCCTAAGGTCAATGCAGATATTATCCGGTTGCAGCATATGACCGATACAACGCTCAAGAGTGTCAATTATTACAGGTAGAAGGATGCCAGGCCTGTAGATCGTAGTCTTTTTGGACATCTCCTTAATCCAGAATATGTGGCACCTGCTAGGAGGAGATGGAGACATGATGACTCTGATTCAGATGTTGAGGATATGATCGTTCCTCAAGTAGGCAAAAAGTAAATTTTCGTCGTTTGTGGATCACTCGAATAAATGCAGCAATTCGCGAAAGGGGGGTATGCTATAGTTATAGTAGATTAATAAATGATCTGTACAAGTGCCAGCTGCGTCTTAATCGTAAAATACTTGCACAAATAGCTATATCAAATAGGAATTGTCTTTATATGATTTCCAATGAGATCATAAAAGAAGTAAGTTGGAAGGAATCCACTGGTTAAACGGAGTTGCCCGGAGAATGAACTCCGGGAAGGTCGAATAAAAATGAATAGAATATGATAAAATATGAGAAAGTAGTCAAAATAAAGTAGTCAAAATAAATATGAATCAACACGTTCAATAAAAAAATTTATTCTTCCCAGATTATTCTTTTTTTTCTTACGACACGAGAATTCAATCCGGATTCTTGGATTTTTCCAACAAAATCTCAATCCGCGTTTGAGTTCGGTGGGGATTTGAATTCAAGTGAATAAAGAGTAAACCTATCTTTTTCTGGCTCTAAGACTAGGAGGTCTAGTGGTTGACTCGGTTCTTTCAAATTGTTTCTCATTATTAAGAAAAGGTAACAAAGATAAAATACGAGCCTGTTTTATAGCAATAGTAATTAATCGTTGTTGTTTCAAGGTCAATCTATTTACTCGTCTAGATAATATTTTTCCCTGTTCACTAATAAATCGACTAATTAAACTCATGTTTTTATAATCAATTCGATCCCCCGATTGGATCGGGGGCAAACGCTTCCAAAAATAGCTTGGATTTAAGAAAAGTTCGCTTGGATTTATCCATGGTTTGGTTAGTTTATTTCTTATCCCTAAAATCCTATTTCAGCCGGATCTCTAATTAGAATAAATAAATAGGATTTGGTTTGTTTATAATTATCTTTAACTATGTTAAATATGTTATATATATATAATGTCATTTTTCCCTTTCCTTGTAAGATGTAAGATAAGGGCGCAAGTGCTCGCTTCAATCTATTTCTTTATCTCCCCGTGAATCGTATGTTTGTAACAATACGGACAGAATTTTAGTAACTCCAATCGATTAGACGTATTATGCTGGTTCTTTTGAGTAATATATCTGGAAATGCCCGTTGATTCCTTATTAACACCGTTTCGAACACAAGCGGTACATTCCAAAAGAACCGGTATTCGTACATCTTTACCCTTGGCCATGAACCTCCTTTGGATTTTTCATTTACTCAACTCTTCCTCTTTCAATCCGAAACTAAAAAGAAGAAAGTAAAAAACAAAATAGAATTTGTAACTTGCTATCCTCTTATGCAAGATTTCACTACAATCAATATAGGAAATAAGATAGAAAGATTTCTTTCAAATCACAGTACAACATTTCATATGAGTATCTTGTATAATACTCTTTTCCTAGATCCACTGTTTGTATTCGACTTCCATAGAAATTTCATATTAATTTCATTTCAACCTGACCCCGAGTCTCACAGCTGTTGAATGCACTTTTATTCTTTCTCTTTCCTCCCTTATTCTAAAAAAGGGAAAAAAGAGAAAAGAGGGGGCTGGTATTTAATTGTATCTCTAATCTTCTTTATTCCTTCCCGCGTCAATAACTAGAATGAAAAACGGGGAACGTCAACGCATCAGGGAAAAAACGATTAATCTCTATCAATAAACCTGCCAAAGCACCGAACCATAGAGTACTTAGTACCGGTGCCACGGAAAGATATGTTTTTAGATCTCGCATTGAAAAACCTCCTTCATTTTATTGTAATACATAAGATAATACATATTGAAATGTACAATGATCTAGTAAATAAGATTTACTTTTTGTTAAATACAGAAAAAACGTCCTTTTCTTCCCCAAAAAGACTCAGTTATTTTTCCTTGGGGTTCCGTTCCATATTTCATATAGATAGAAGTATTTTACTATTATTATATGTTAAATGAGACCAAAAAGAAGAAATGGAAATCAAATTTATAGATTTTTATAGAGGAGATAACGATGTGGAAAACAAGACAGGAATTCTCTACAATGACACTGTAGACCAATGGAAGGGATGTAGCGCAGCTTGGTAGCGCGTTTGTTTTGGGTACAAAATGTCACGGGTTCAAATCCTGTCATCCCTACCTATTACTGCTCCTTTGAGCAGTAACGAGGGATTTTTTGAGATCAACTCACATTGGACATATCATATAGAATCTTTCATTCTTCTGATACTATATAGTATGCATACAAGATGTATTGGGACCAATCCTTTTCTTTATAGTCTTATCTTTTATGATAAGAAAACGCTCTTAGTTCAGTTCGGTAGAACGCGGGTCTACAAAACCCGATGTCGTAGGTTCAAATCCTACAGAGCGTGATTCGGATCTTCTTCGATCGAATTTGACTGAAACACTTACTGGAACTGGAACAACAATCTTAATTTGACCTCCTGGATATTAAAGAAAGGAGGAGGTCAGTCAAAAAAAGAGATGTTAATTAATCAAAGGTCCAACTGATCGCCACGCCTGTATTGTAAATATGCAGTTACAAATAATCCAGCCAAAGTATTAGGAATTAGACCTAACACGATTCCAAATAGAAAAACTTCAACCATTTCAATTTGTTTGAAAGGAGAAAAAGAGGTAATATTTATACCTAAATATTAATCCGAATTACCATGAATCTCAATGACCAAGAATTGGTAATTGACACGATAAGTAACTAGAAAAATACATAGAATTTCACGGAAAGATTTCCTTTTATAAATTGTGCAATTCATTTCAAATAAGTCGTATCTTGCTCAGACCAATAAATAGAGCTGAGGTTATAGTTAAAGCCGTTAGTAGAAAAACGAAATAACTAGTTATGATAGGCATCAAGGAGCTAAATGAAATATGTTCTTTTTATACATATGTTTATAAAAAAGCACTTACCTGAGTTTCCTTTTTTACAAAATAGGAGAGAAACAAAAATACCAACTGCAAGTTTTTGATTCAGATATCATTATAGACTTCTAGTAATGATGATGGAGATGATGGTGGTGTTGGTGATGTTGGTGCTGACGTTGATGCAAGTGTTGGTGTTGGTCGACATGTTGATGAGGCAGGTGTTGCTCATCATGATTTAATTGTTTCTGTGGCCACTGTTTCTACTCCTTTGGAGATAGGTGCTACCATAATTCTAGATGAGGAGGAGGATGCTCAAGAGTCAAATCAAGAAAATGATGAGGGTGGAGATGAAGTGGGCTCTGATGAGTCAGACTCTGAGAAAACTGATGATGAGTTTGAGACTATCATGGTCAGATCACAGCCTATGAAGAGAAGGAAGAGACCAAGAGAGTAAGAACAAAATAGGGAAGAGATTGAGGATCCCTCATTTGCTGCTGAGTTTGATTTCTCTCCTACTACTCGTACTACTACTTCTACTGTTTCTGCTGCTCAGACATCATCTTCACCTGCCGCCTAGAAAAGAAGGAATAGATTTGTCCCATAGAGAAGGACATTGTCTGTTTCTGTTGCAGCCTCCACTACCACACCTGCTGCAACAGTTACGACTTCTTCACTGTCTGGGTCTAGGGCTATTCCTACACGTTTCACTGCCTTCCCTCAGACTTCATCTGCTGCTGCTACAGCTGTGTTTACAGTTGCTTCCTCTGGTCCCTCCACTATGCGCGCAGATCTTTATATACCGATTGTCTCAGTTGCTGAACAGCTTAGCACACTGAACAGTCTGGTTCTTCGACTAATGGAGAGGAACCATGATCAAGATCAGGCCATCTCCCAGCTGACAGATCGATTGAATGAACAGGATGCTCTACTGCTTCAAGCTGCTGATCAGACCGTTTGCTCAAGTCAATGGACAAGCACAATCAGCTTGCCTTGACAGCATATGCATACAACGAGAGGATTCTCGCCCTGAAGGCTGACAACCTGCGTCTCACTAAGCAGGTTGAAAGCTTAAAAGACAACACTCCTAGGATCGAGGCATCCGAACCTGTCTCCGATGATTCAGATAAAGAAGAATAAGATGATGATGATGATGATGATGATGAAAAATCTAATGAAGAAAATGTTGATTATGACAGTACTGATGATTATGATGATAATGGTTCAAATGATAATGACGGAGCGGGGAGTGCCTCTGCCAGTTCTTCCAGTTCTCCGGAGCAATCTCCACCTAGAGAAATCAGAACTAAGAAGAAACATGATAAAGCTCCCAAGTCATCTCAAAATCAAGCTGAAGAACCGAAAGCCACTGAGGAAGTTGATGCTGTGCCTGTGAGACGTCTTCTTGATGACAAGTTGACTATGATTCTTGACGCTCAAGGCATCATACAACATTCAGTGAGCTATGACAAAGAAGAAGGTGAGATCATTCATTGCCTCACCAAGGAACAGATAGCAGAGCTGTTCAGGTTAAATCCTGATGATGTGATTTTGGATGACCCTACTGTTCCTGCTTCTAACCTTCCCACTCTAGAAGCTTTTGATGATATTGATGAAGTTATTTTGGAGGACCTTGATGAAGAAGAGAACATCAAGTACACTTCTACTGAAGAGGAATTGCCTGCATTTACTGATCTTTTCAGGTTGCATTCTGAGGAGGAACTGAAAAGGAAAATAGACGAGAAGGTCAGTGGCTATGAATCTACTACAGAAGACACTCAGAAGAGTAAAGAAGAATGGGCTGTTTATTGGGAAGGGTTGAAGAAAAGCAGTGTCCCTCCTACGCCAACTCCACACACCAAGGTGTACAGGACCACAGGATAGAGGTCTGGAGGTCAGATTTTGAGTTGGGCATATTTTGTAGACCTACACTGCTATGCTGTCAAAAGAAAATGAGGAATCCAGTATTTCAGATTTCCTCATGACTTCAAGATGTTGCCTGTGACAACTAGTACTAAACCGTACGGCAAGTCCGTACGGTGTGTGTACTTTCACCATTTACTGTGTGTAAATACAGTACGTAAACAGTTGTGTGACAACAGAATTCGGAAAACAAGTTACAGTTGTATGTGTTTAAGTGAAAACTTAAATACAATAAATGCAACAACTCAAGAGAAACAACCGTGTTCAAACGAAGAACAATAACAAATCGGTTGCGATCTGATATCCATAGATGACAGGAATCAGATGACCGACAATTCAAAGTGACAGCAAAGTGATAACAGGATGTTCAGTTGAGTCCGACAGTGAGGGAACACAATTCAAATCAGATTCTGCAGTGTCGTTTTAGAATATTAAACTGACAGCGTGTTTGCGTGGGTGACGATTCACACAAACATATCTGTGAGTTTAACGTTCTGAACGATAACTGATAATTAGGAAACCAAATCAGAAAGTGAAACGTACGATCGTGTTCGTACAGTTAGCGCTCTGTACGAAGACGCGCGTAAGTGACGCGATCTGACGAAACGAAAACGCGACACGAACTATAATAAATTTAATAAAATTGAATAACTAACATTTTACAATTTTGAAACTCATCAAATAATTAAAATAAACCCTTCTTTTATTTATAACAGTTAAAATACGCGTAATTTTCCGAACACGCGACCGAATTACGAACCGAGCAACAAAAACGAACCCGAACTCACTCGGGGTATAAATACCCACCATGAGTTCATTTTTACACATTTAACACTTCTCCTTCCTCCCACTAAACCCTAAATCCGGCCACCACCACACGACCACCAAAAACCACCTTCTCTCTTCCATATCTCCCTCATTTCTCCACCAAATCACTCCATCTTTGGACCAAATTGAAGCTCTTACTCCCCTCTACGCGAAAGTACAAAGGATCTGTTCCAGAAATCACTAAACCGAAGGTAATCTGAGCTAGAAAATGGCGATTTTTAGGGTTTTGTATCCTTTTGTTCAAACCCATGACCCAACCGGCTCCACACCTTCTCACTCGAACCCTACACCTGCGAAGATGGTTCTAACATGCACAACCACTAAAAAACCTTCATGGAACCCATGTGAAACTTCGAAGGAGCACCTGGGCTGCGGCGGCTCATGGCTGGCCGAAAGGCCAACGGCCGAAAGAGAACCAGGTCGAATGGGTCCCCAGCGAACCAAGACTCATTCGCATGGGTGATGTTCAGTCGTGGTTAAGCCATTCGCAGGCCAGCTATTCGGTCACCTCCCCACCTACATTCGGCCGACAAACCTCATTCGTGAGACCACTTTCATTCGGCAAATAACACACCTTCGGCCTAAGGAACCATATTCGGCTAGGGCTACCCATACGGCCAAACTCACAGCAAATCTCATTCGCCCAAGCCAACCCCTTATTCGGCCATGCATCCTCATTCGGTTCACTTTCTACCCCCCATTCGCTGAGCATATCCTATTCGGCCAAGGTAGCCACGAAAGAACTGGCATCTATATTCAGACCAGCCTATCTCAAATTCTTTGGCCCAATAGTGTTTCAAATGTAATAGTAGACCCAGTGATGCAACTCTCACTCACTGTTAAGGCCCAGAATTTGTGTTGGGCCCATATCACTGGTTCGACCCATGTGCCACATTCATGCCAAACTGAACTGATTAGGCCCACTGTTAATTCAGGCCCAAAACCAATTAGCCCACCTCATGATGATTAAATGGCTCAACAGAATCATTTCGCATTTATTGTATTTCACCCTTGAAATTGATAATCAAATGATCAGATTGTTTACATGGCACATGATAAATAATGAGAAATGCTAAATAGGTAAATCTATTCCAAAAGAATCGTGTAGTTTCTATCTTGTAACTGTACAAGATATGCAAAATAGATTCACAATGCCATCGAAATGTATGCATCCAAAAGTAAGCTAGGTCTTCTAAAAGTCCTCTAGCTTAATAACTGATGCTGGTTAACTAGACCTGTCCGTCACCTGAGAAAACATGCATTTAAAACAAAGTCAACACTAGGTTGGTGAGTTCATAAGTAAGTAAATTGAAAACCTTGAAATGTTCGTGCACACAGTCACAATGTCATACGGGTTAATTGTAATGATTGATTCACCTGTTCCACCCAATGGCCTTTCCCTAGTTATACGTACAAGTAGAGTATCACCTGATCAAGCATGCTTATATATAGGGAATCACGAAAGGGTCGAGCCTAGACGCTATCCCACCACATACTCAATCAAGTTTCACACCACTTGCGGTACAACTAGAGATATCCATTTCCCATTTGTTCCACGTGATTTCACCTAGTCTCATCGCGTAGTCTCATATAGTCTCATTCCCTAGTCTCATATAGTCTCATATAGTCTCATCACATAGTCTCATATGTTAGTGCATTTTCTGTGTGAAAGTTGCATTTACTGTGTGAACCTGGCTTGTTGTATATGAAATCACAATCTGTTGTATATGATCAAAGGTTCGGCTAAAGAATCAAGAAGGTTCGGCTGTGATTGATGGCTAAAGGTTCGGCGAACCTATGATTTGTATTGTATAGGTTCGTCCAGCGAACCTTATGGTTCGGCTGGCAAACCTAAGGGTTCGGCTGGCACAAGGTCACGAACCTTATCAATGTTCGTGGAGGTTCATGAGTAGAACCTATGTGGCGAACCTATGGATGTGGCGAACCTTTGCATTAGAAACCTATAAATATGGTGTTGCTTTGTTCATTTGAGTTTTAGAGCTTACAAGTTTACACACACTCTCTCTCAAGATTCAAGTTCAAGACTTCTCTTCATCTTAGCTTCTTTCATATATTCAAGTGTTGTATTTCATGTTTGATTGTTGTAAACACTTGAATATCAATGAGAATTTCAGATTCATGACATATTATATTGTTCTTGTTGATCCAAATTTAATTGTAAACGGATTCCGCACGTTTATGATCGAATCGTAGAATTTCGTGATCGATTCTTCAAATCTACAGTGGTATCAGAGCATCAGGCTCGATTCTACGACTATTTGGACATCAATCTCAAGTAATTTGATCAGAAAATTCATCATCTTGGAGGTGTTCTTGAAGTTTTTCACGTTTTTGTCAACAAAAAGTCAGATCTGCGAAAAATTATCAAGTTTTTGCAAGTTTTGATCCGATAGAAAGATGCGCCTCGAAAAAACGAAAATTTTGACTACTCATAGGCCTTCTAACTCCAAAAAATGAAGATTTTAGAGCCATTTTTGTGAAGTTCAGATCTGTTCGTTCGATCAGACGAACCCTTGACGAATCTGATAGCCGAACCTGTCCAGGTTCATCCAGGGTTCGTGAAACGTCCAGGTTCGTCAGACGAACCCTTGACGAATCTGATAGCAGAATCTGTCCAGATTCATCCAAGGTTCGTGAAACGTCCAGATTCAGACGAACCTTGACGAACCTTCGTCCAGATTCATCCAAAGGTTCGTGAGAGTGTCCAGATTTATCCAAAGGTTCGTGGGAGTGTCCAGATTCGTCCAGGTTCGCGAGAAATTGACTATTTCACGAGAAATTGCGAGAAATTGACCTAGATTCACGAGATTTTGGTTGGGGTTCGCGAGATTTTGATCCTTATACATTATAAAGGGTTCGTGAGCTTCCAAGACTGATAAGGTTCGTGAAAAGGGTTCGTGGCCTATTTTTAAAGGTTAAAAAGCTTCATTTGAGCCAAAAAGACACATTATTAAAGTTCAAGTAAATCTTGTTTACCTAATTTGGGCCTTCCGGATCATTTGGGATAGGTTTCAAGACCTAATTCGGACGTTAAGACGAGGTTTGAGCTGTTTTGTTTTGAGAGGTTAAATTTTGACGTTCTGAACATAAAAATTAAATATGACATACAAGAACTGGAACGTGGAATGGTTGGCTAACAATGGACTTGTGTTGGACAATTTGGAAAATTATCCGAACTGGAGATCAACATTCGAAACGTTTATTGCTAAAGCGGATGAAAATTATCAGAAGTTATTGTACCAACAATACAAGAAACCATGTTTGAAACTAAATGAAGATCAAATGTCTGAATTTAATCAAGAAAGAGAACTGTGTGACTTGTTTTCAGTGATCATTTCTGAAGATATTAAGAAGACTGATTTTGAACAAATGCCACATTCATGTGCAAAGTGGAGTTTGTTACAACTTGCATATAACAATCATGTTGCAAAGAAGATCAACGATGCTTATGATCGTCTTTTACCACTTATGCAAGAATTGAAATATTTTCAGTTTGATATCACTGATGGGCAAATAGTTGAGAAGTTTACGCAATTCTTACCTTATCGATGGAGTGATTTTGTTGAAAGAATGAAGGAAACTGAAATCATTCATCATATCAAATTAATGAATTTCAAAGATGTGGTTGATAAAATGGAATCGGAGATAAGGCGAAACGGAAAATGGATTGTGAAAATTGTTGATTTCTCGTGGATTGATGAACAAAGAAACATGTTAAAGGCAAGTATGAGTGCTGAGAAAGAAAAAGAAGATCATGAAGGAAAGGAAGATGATCTGAAAACTGAAGATTGTATTGAGACAAGTGTGAATTTGAAGATGGAAAGTAGTGATGAAGAAAAGAGTGAGGATTCTTCATTGTCAGAATCTGATAAAGCAATTGAACCTGAAATGTCTGAAGATAGCAAACACATGAATGAAGTTGTAGATAAGAGATGTAATGTAACTGAAGATACACACATTCTTGATGATTCTGATATCAAAAGTGAGATGAAGAAGTCTGAAGATGATGTTTTGAAGTCAAAGGATGAAACTTCAAGTGATGATGTGATGTCAACAGAGGATGAGAGTGTTTATGAAGACGCCTTTGATGATTTGTCTGAAACAACTACTATCATTAGTGAAGATCATTGTCATGCTATTTCAGATAAAGAGGTAAGTTCAGGTACGTTTTCTAAACTCTCATGCTCTAAATGTTTAAATCCTAAGGGAAAGTCTCCAATTTGTGCTGATAACAACATTCCTCCGATCATTGAAGATTGTACATTAGAGGAATATGATGAGGAGACATTGTACAGATGTGGGTTGATGGATGTACATAAGGATTATGATGATTCTCACACTAATATCTTTGATGATGTAAACTCATGTGTTTCAAATTCTGCATCATCATCCAAAAAGAAAGTTTCTTTCAAAACCCCATTGGTTGAAATTAAAAGGTTTTCAAAGAATGAAAATTTGAATTTTTCAAAACAAAATGGTTTTTCAAGTTCAAAACCTAAACGTCAAATTCAATCAAAATGGGTTGTGAAATCATCATGTGCATCAAATAGAGTGGAATCAAAATGTGATACTTCAAAGTCTTGGAACAAAGATATGATTTCACTCAGTCCCACAAGATGTGAAAAGTTGAACTTTGAGTCTCCCACGTCAAGTGGTAAGAAGTCACATTTGACTCATATGGGTTCAACAAGTAATCAAAGATTGGTTTATGGTTCACCAGTGGTAAATCACCAAAACCATAGGTTTGTACAAAACTATTCTCCTAGGTTTGTGGAGAGGAGAATATGTTTTGAGTGTGGAACAAGAGGGCATATCATTGCTAATTGTCCTTATCTGTGTGAGTTACAAGGACAAGTTAGTAATGCCAAGTCTTGTGTCACAGAGGTTTCAAAGTTCATTCCTAAAAGACATAAAATACCAAATCAAAACAAGGAAGAACTTGTGAAAGCCTCAGATGAAGAAAAGTTGAAACTTTCAAAACCTTTAATGACTAATTTGGTTTTTAACAACAATGTGGTGATTCAAGATAAGTATTATCTTAAGAATGCACTTGAACAGGAACAGTTGTGGATACCAAAAACAAACAAAGTTTCAAAGGAAACTTCATTAGTTTCAACTGGAAAATGGATTAAATTTCGGTATATGGATTTTCATGGAAAACTCAAGACCTCAAAGGCTTGGGTGACTAAAGATATCTAATGGTTTGTGAGCGTGTGCAGGAGGATTTCAAGAGGACCTATCAATTGGAGGAGAGCTCATTGATAGTGAAACTTCCTGGCGTGTATTTGGTAAAATCGTTCTAATTCTTTAACTGTCATATTACTCTGGAGAACTTGACAGGTTTGGAATTACATTGTCATATTTTCTTGATGTTTTCAAGTCACATTGATCATAATGTTTTACAAAGATTGTAAATCATATCGGTTGTCAATTTTCCGGGAATTTTGTTTTTTCTATATACTTATAAAATTCTAAAAATCAAAAAGATTTTCATTTTTAGCATTTTAGGGGGGGAAAATTAAAAAAAATCAAAAACAATATAAAATTAGAAAATTGAGAAATTGATTCGACCTTTGAGAAATGATTGTACATTGTAATATTCTGAAGTTTACTTGGTTCATACAAGATCAAATACAAAGCGATCACAATGCACTCAGTATGATATGTTGGTAGGTCTTTCAATTTGTTGTGATTTCTGTAGACTAATGCCATAATCATTCTTTGTGGGACACATCACTTAGAACACAGTGTTCGATCTTTGTCCTGAGTGCGTGGCCATTTGCCTCAGTGATTGCTAATTGTATTGGTACATATATTGGTTTGATCATGTGTTTCTTTTTCAAAAGAAATTCTGAGTTCATTTTTTCTTTTATTTTAGTTCAAAACCTGGACATTTTCTGCGTATACTTACGTATCGACCTAATTGTTATGTTTTGGACATTCTGCTTTTATTTTCTTGGTTTGTTTAAAACTTGGGCATTCTATGTGTATACGGAAGTATCAATCTGATTGCTAGGTTTTAAACTTAAATTATTTTTGGTTCAATATCTTGGTTTCATCTGCGCATACGGAAGTATCAATCTTGTTACTGGATTTTGAACATTCTGTTTTATTTTACACTTTGTTATTTCATAAAAGATATTCTGCTTTATTTTTGCATGATCAAACTAATCAAGAATTTGAACTTATAATTTACAATGGCATCGCTGTTGGTTGATGTTTCACAAAGCGGGGATGTGTTCAAGTGAGTGGGGAACACAAAGTCTTGTGATTGGTTTTCATTAATCCAAATTCACAACAAGTGGTAAGATTTAAAGTGGACCCATATACTGGCAATCGTCCTAGGCTTGTGCATCGAATAAATAAATCTCATTAACAATCAACAAGTAATGCTGAAGTATGATTACAATATGATCTCATGTTTGGATCTTTCTCATCAAAAACATATTTATTTTTTAGTTAGAATACAAATTTTGTAGGATTCTAGGATATACAATTTTGCAATTCATAGTTTTAGGGGGAGTTTATTCAAATCATTGAAAATTTTATAAATTTTTTTTTTCTATTTTCTTTTAGACTATCCGATGTGACTTACTACTTCTTTGTAAACAATATAATTGATTTACTGTTAATAAGTGACAAAGAGAAATTGGAATGGTGATGAGGCATTTAGTATGATTACATGTGAAGCAAAAGATTTATTTTTGTTTATGTATCAACTGATGCAGGTGATCTGGGTGACGAAGATCTGTGTGATTGAAGATGTCACTGCAGTCCTCAGCAGGTGAATCTTGGAAAAGAAAGACATAAGATGGAGAGAGAGAGAATTTAAGATTGAGAGAGTGAAGTGAAAACAAAGACACTGATGAATTCTATACAACAGCATTTGATACAACAACTACAACTGAAGTGGAGTATTTTGATAGCAAGGTTGTAGGGGGAGTATGTTGATAAAGATTTGTTCCCCGATGTACATAAAGTTTGAGCATATACAACAGCAAGGTTCAAGGGGGAGTATGTTAGTGCATTTTCTGTGTGAAAGTTGCATTTACTGTGTGAACCTGGCTTGTTGTATATGAAATCACAATCTGTTGTATATGATCAAAGGTTCGGCTAAAGAATCAAGAAGGTTCGGCTGTGATTGATGGCTAAAGGTTCGGCGAACCTATGATTTGTATTGTATAGGTTCGTCCAGCGAACCTTATGGTTCGGCTGGCAAACCTAAGGGTTCGGCTGGCACAAGGTCACGAACCTTATCAATGTTCGTGGAGGTTCATGAGTAGAACCTATGTGGCGAACCTATGGATGTGGCGAACCTTTGCATTAGAAACCTATAAATATGGTGTTGCTTTGTTCATTTGAGTTTTAGAGCTTACAAGTTTACACACACTCTCTCTCAAGATTCAAGTTCAAGACTTCTCTTCATCTTAGCTTCTTTCATATATTCAAGTGTTGTATTTCATGTTTGATTGTTGTAAACACTTGAATATCAATGAGAATTTCAGATTCATGACATATTATATTGTTCTTGTTGATCCAAATTTAATTGTAAACGGATTCCGCACGTTTATGATCGAATCGTAGAATTTCGTGATCGATTCTTCAAATCTACATCATATAGTCTCATTTAGTCTCAAGACAAATGATTATTACATTGTGATAAGACTTATCAATTTCAAGGGTGAAATAAGGCTCAACACACAATATAAAGACATATAATAACAATAATCTTCGACACATGAACCAAAGGCCGAATAATGACCGAGACTTACGCGTGTTAGCCAACTTTAGGGCTAACGCGAACACACACACAACTCAACTATAACTTATACTTATAAGTACAACAACGTGAAATCAATACAGGAACGTGAATACACAACAATTACAATCAAGAGCGCGTGCATTTTGTTTAAGCTAAGTCAACCACTACAATTACTACAAGGTGATTTCATATGCCCCTTTTCTTTAATCTTAACTGATTTTAAACTCTCGGGGCTGAGAAACATGCTTAACTTTTATTTATTGAAAAGTTTTATGTTTATCATATTGCTTACACTTTGATTAGAAAATATTAATTGAATTATTATTATTTATCATTGTATGCATGTGTGCTTGATCATGATATGACAGAGATAACTCAGATGAATATGATAATATAATTTCATAACTCATCGACACAATAGAATAAACTAGTTGTAAGATTATATCACACAACACATAGTTATTCTTACAT
This sequence comes from Mikania micrantha, assembly GCA_009363875.1. Lineage (NCBI taxonomy): Eukaryota > Viridiplantae > Streptophyta > Magnoliopsida > Asterales > Asteraceae > Mikania > Mikania micrantha. Next base: position 37,599,838 of record CM018695.1, read on the forward strand.
GATTAAACATTGAGATGAACATAGATAAACATGATGACAAGGAATAAAACACATGAATGATGTGAAGATGACACATCTTTATAACATCATTCAGCACTAGAGTTAACTAAGTGTAATAAGTCAAGTGCTTACAACACTTAGCTTGCAACTCGAAACATATTACAAGATAACATGGAACGACTATCAACTACCACCTGAGCTGATTAAGTGAAGTAAGGCTATCTCTTACAACAGCTTAGGGGCAACATGGTGACCCTATGGAATGACAAGGAATGATAATCATGATAATGCAACTTCATGATAACAACATCATTCACCACTAATACTAACGATGTGTGATAAGACTAGTTCTTATCATACATGGTCAAACACGAAAACATTTATCACTGAGAGCAGATGACTTATGAGACTACTACTTGTGACATCAAGGGTGACATCAGGAAAACCTAATTCCAAGATGTCATTCCCCATACAGGCTAACATTATATTATAAGACTTGATCTTATAACGCCATGCTTGTACTGTAGTAAAACCTATGACACTATACCGGTAATACCTATAAACAAAAAGGTGACAGTGTTAAGGTTAGATTAGATCCGATTTGTGTGAGACCATGAACTTGTGACTATGTAATTAAGAGGTGATATCTATATGAATTTATGCAATATGATTCTATATGTGCCTATGTGATGTGACTATATGAGCCTATGTGATGCGACTATATGAGACTATATGAGACTATATGAGACTAATGAGACTATATAAGACTATGTGATGAGACTATATGAGACTAGGGAATGAGACTATGTGATGAGACTATATGAGACTAAATGAGACTATATGAGACTATGTGATGAGACTATATGAGACTATATGAGACTAGGGAATGAGACTACGTGATGAGACCATATGAGACTAAATGAGACTATATGAGACTATGTGATGAGACTATATGAGACTATATGAGACTAGGGAATGAGACTATATGAGACTACGCGATGAGACTAGGTGAAATCACGTGGAACAAATGGGAAATGGATATCTCTAGTTGTACCGCAAGTGGTGTGAAACTTGATTGAGTATGTGGTGGGATATCGTCTGGGCTCGACCCTTTCGTGATTCCCTATATATAAGCATGCTTGATCAGGTGATACTCTACTTGTACGTATAACTAGGGAAAGGCCATTGGGTGGAACAGGTGAATCAATCATTACAATTAACCCATATGACATTGTGACTGTGTGCACGAACATTTCAAGGTTTTCAATTTACTTACTTATGAACTCACCAACCTAGTGTTGACTTTGTTTTAAATGCATGTTTTCTCAGGTGACGGACAGGTCTGGTTAACCAGCATCAGTTATTAAGCTAGAGGACTTTTAAAAGACCTAGCTTACTTTTGGATGCATACATTTCTATGGCATTGTGAATCTATTTTGCATATCTTGTACAGTTACAAGATAGAAACTACACGATTCTTTTGGAATAGATTTACCTAGTTAAATTATGAACACGTACTGTGTAATTTAACTTTGTAATTCTATATTATATGTCATGTTAGCATTTCTCATTATTTATCATGTGCCATGTAAACAATCTGATCATTTGATTATCACTCAAGATATCGCGCCCCGGGAACCTTCCGCCCGACGGGAAAACCCGATCCGTTCCCGCCGGCCCGGGGTGTGACATTGCCTGGGTTCGAAATGAATCAGCTGGCTCATCTAAAGATGTTATATAGTAAAGATTCGGGGTTGTCATCCAGGTTTGCTAGGCAAATCCAGTTTGAGTATAGAAAAAAGTGGGTGAACTTCCAGCCAAAGCAAGCAGAACGTTACTATCTACCAGAGATCGATGCTCATACAAGAAAACACAAAGATATTCTGAAGTGGCTAACGCCTAGAGTCATGAAGAAGAGTGCATTAAGGAAGATGCCTCAAGACTTCTTAGACAGCTTCAGATGGTGGTATTATAATGGTAGAACCGTTGAGGCTATGATAGTTCTTTGCAAGGAAGACAAATGGGATACTATTCGTGTCTATGATCCCATGTGGCTGACTAACCTGTCAATTGAAGATGTGAAGATCTTGTACAGGTGTCAGATCTTCTTTGATATTGAAGACATGGAACAAGCACTGCAATTTATGAGAGTCATCTGGTTATGCTTTGCATTTGACATTAATGTTGGCTCTGACTGGAAAGCTCTTTCCGAGAAGTTTTTGAAGGCCAAAGATGATATAATAGAGAACTAGGTCCAAGGGGGAGTTTGTTGATGCATGAAATGTCCCTAGTTCTATGTAATGGTCAATTATGATGGTAAAAAGCTTTAATTATCAATGTTTAATGAATCACGTATTTTTCATTGGGTATTTGTGTTTAAACATGTTGACTTTGACTTTTGATTTCCTACATGACCATTCGTACGAATTAACCTAAACGTGAGTCAATTAGTACGAATGAACGCTTAACGAAATATCAGTTAAACGAAGGAATAACAATTCTGATTAGTTCGTACAAATGAATCAGAGACATGATTCATTCGCATAACTGCTTCATTTGTGGATCGTGGTTCACATGATCGGGTGATTCGTGTAACCCATTCGTGTGGACTGCTGATTACAATAAATAGCTGCAAAACAGAATATTTCTACACACCTGAACATTCCGTGTCAATCCCCAGCTCTCCAGAGCCATCTTCTTCATTCCAATTTCGTTCTCATCCCCGTGGTGTTTGATTTCAATCTAAACGTCAACTCCTCAACATCGGATTACCAGGGGCTCATTGATTTCGATTGGAAAACCCTCGAATAGGATTCCGCAGTATTCGTGGGCCTACCGAGCATAATCTGTATGGAACCGAGCCATTCCATAGGTCCTATCGAGGATGATTGATGATGTACCAGTGGTGTGTAACTTCCCTGATGTATTCCCTAAGGAATTGCCTAGATTCCCGCCTGCATGGGAAATTGAGTTCCAAATCGACTTAGTGCCGGGGGCCCAATCTGTTGCCAAAACGCCTTATCGTTTGGCTCCCACCGAAATGAAAGAAATGATGACCCATTTAAAAGAACTCCTTGATAAAGGTTTTATACGACCAAGTGTTCCCAGTGGGGAGCACCGGTGCTGTTTGTAAAGAAGAAAGATGGAAGCATGAGGATGTGCATTAATTACAAGGAACTGAATACGTTGACCGTAAAGAACAGGTATCCACTACCTAGAATTGACGATTTGTTCGATCAATTGGAAGGTGCAAGCTGGTTCTTTAAGATCGATCTCCTATTCGGTTACCATGAGTTGAAAGTTCGAGAGCAGAATATTCCAAAGACTGCTTTCTGTACACGTTATGTACACTACGAATTTCTTGTTATGTCATTTGGATTGACGAATGCTCCTGCAGCATTTATGGATTTGATGAACTGGGTATGTTGACCGATGTTGGACCGATCGGTGATAGTGTTTATCGATCATATTTTTATTTATTCAAGAACGAGGGGGATCATGTTTGCCACGTACGTGAGGTATTGGAGATCCTAAGGAAAGAGAAGCTTTATGCTATGTTCTCCAAATGCGCCTTATGGTTACGGGAAGTACAGTTTCTGGGTCACGTGGTGACCCCAGAAGGCATTACGGTGGACCCAGCTAAAGTGGAAACGGTTATGAGATGGAGCCCTCCGAAGTCACCAACGGAAGTACGCAGTTTTCTTGGGTTGGCCGGCTATTATTGGAGATTTATTCAAGACTTTTCAAAGATAGTGATGCCATTGACGAAGCTCACGAAGAAAGATGTAAAGTACGAATGGGGTCTAAACTAAGAACAAGCGTTTTCAGTGCTAAAGGAGAAACTTACCCAAGATCCTGTTTTAGCATTGCTGGATGGAAATGATGATTTTGATGTGTATGCTGATGCATCACGACAAGGGTTGGGATGTGTACTGATGCAAAAGAGAAGGATGATAGCTTATGCTTCACGCCAGCTAAAGATTCATGAGGCTAACTACCCGAACCACGATCTCGAACTCGTTGTAGTGTTTGCATTGAAAATATGGAGACACTATCTGTATGGGATAAAGAGTACCATCTATACCGACCACAAGAGCTTGAAGTGTTTTTTGAGCAAAAGGATTTGAACATGAGGCAGATACGATGGCTTGAGCTGCTAAAGGATTATGATTGTGATATTTTATATCACCCGGGAAAAGCCAATATGGTGGAAGACGCGTTAAGTCGTAAGACCGAACATCCTGCCATACGAGTAAAACCGTATAGTTTCGTGATAACGCCAGACTTCTTGAACGAGCTCAAGTAGGCACAACAGAAATGGTTAGAGCCAGACAATGTGAGCTTTGAACGTGATTTTGGACAAGTGAAGAACTTGGAAGAAAATGACAATGGCGTGAAGGTTCGATTTGGTCGAATGTGGGTGCCCAGAAATGGTGACATTTGATCGAGGATTTTAGACGAAGCCCACAAATCACGTTATTCTGTACATCCTGGTGCAACAAAGATGTATCAAGACCTACGAAAAGATTATTGGTGGCCAGGGATGATGTTTAACATGATACAGTATGTGAACCGGTGCCTTACTTGTGTGCAAGTAAAGGATGAACACTAGAAGCCCTGCGGATATGTAAGCCCCAAAATCCACACACGTATGACACGTGTTTTAAAACACCCTCAGAGTTAGGTCCTTGATTTTTCAGAATAAACAAGTGCTTAATAACACTTTGATAACCGGTTTACATCCAAGTTCCAAAAGGTTTTATGTTAGTTAAACATTCGAAAACTCCATTTACATTAATACGATTCACAAAACCTTTGATTTTAACTAAAAAAATACAACCACAAGACACATTTCGATCCGAGTCCTTGAAAACAATCGGATCACGTCCGCCATCACCCTTTGCGTTTACCTACAAAACACCACATTTAAATCACCATTAGTTCGTTGGAACTAAGTAAGAACACCTATGTATACTTTTTGGTTCCTAACGGAAGTTTATTGGATCCCAACGCGATTAAACGACCAAAACGGGCAATTTTGGACACCCCCAGCCGTAGGCTACGACCTAGGCGTAGGCGACGGCCACTGGGACATAAATCCCTGGGCGTAGGCTACTGCCTAGGCATAGGCTACTGCGACGTGTGTGCAGAAATGCAGTTTTTTGCGTTTTACACTCCCGTGACCATCGCGAATCATTTTAACCTTTCCGTTACCTCCAAATACATCCCATAACACCTTTGAAACATAAACAACAAAGTTTCGAACATAATTTGACGATAACATTCAAAGTAAACACCACACAATTGGTTAAACGAGTCATTTTCTTTCAAACACATTAACACCTCCATTTCACCCAAACTCATGGGGATTCCCTTTTCACCAAGAATTCCCATTTGTACAACATTACCAACATATTCAACACATGGAAATCATATTCATAGCACTTTAAAACACCAATAAAGTGTTAGAACATATAATTCACCATTTAAAGACAAATTATTCACCATTTCCTTAAGACTTCCTTTTTCACCAAGGATTCTCAAGGTAGGTAATCACACCACCTATGATTTAGCTAAACTCCATATTTTCTCCATGGGAAGATCACAACACTTGTGATTCAACCCGTTTTGCATTCACACACCTTGTGAAATGTTTGACTATTTCAGTCAAACTTCAAATAAGTTCACACCGCTTGCGAATCATTCTTATTTCTCCTTACCACTTATAAACATAACAAATCACAATAACTAAGCAATTTAAACACCTATTGCATGTTATTGTCAACACCAAGTCACCCAATTTACATATTCACACCTCTTGTGAATTGTTTGTCAAACTTCGATGAGAAGTTCACACCTCTTGTGAATCATTCTTATTACGTCACATCAAATGTATACATTCTATATTACAATAACTAAGCAAATATAACACCTATTGCATGTTATTGTCAAACAACAAATGTACAAACACCAATTCACCAAATCCAACATTCCATGTATATTCCACATACATCTACTTACATATATACATATATGAGCATAACACCATTTAACAACATCAAGTATAATAGGTGGGTGACTTACCTTGTCCCGAAAAATTATCCACCACCACAATCTCCGTTTCGGGTTGTTTAGTTCCACTACCTCCACTGTCGCTTCCTATTATCACAACTAATAGGTTTTAATACAAAGTTTGACTATAACTAATTAAACTACATCCAATTGACCCATTGCCACCAATTTCCCTTACGTTATGATCAAATGACCTCCTAATCACAAAATTTTCATCTTTTGTGATCTTAGCAACTAATTCAGCTCACCAATAAACATAGAAATTTATTCTTTTAGTTACAAACCTCAATTGACATTTTATCAAACACTTCATATGCAGTTTTTTATTCACATATGCATATCCCCTATATAAATGTAACAACTGTAAGAAAATCCCAACACACTTAAACATATAATTATTGATTGAATACTTAGGCCTAATAAGGCCCAATAAGATATAAAAGCTCAACAAGTTGTGAAGGCCCAAATAGGCCCATTAAAACCCAATATGTTCAACTTAGGCCCAATAAGGCTCGTTAAAACAAAATATATCTGACGAAAAACATTAATAAATAACTAACTACAAATGTTGAGAATATTTAAAATACAAGAATATTATTCGGAGTGTGAAAATATTTAAACTAGTCAAATATGTTGAATACGCGATATTAACGTGTTTCAATGTAATTAATTAAACAAATAACTTTTAACAAACAAAATAAACATTCTAATATTATTATAATTTATTTTCACGTAAGTTAGGAGAGTCGGGTCGAGAATGATAAACGAAAACGAAATACGATCTCGAGACGGGTCGAATACGCGTTTAAAACCCTAGAATTAAACCCTAAGTATAAAAAGGGAGTAAACCCTTTTCTTTTTCTCATTTCACCAGCCGCAACACACCTTATGTGTGTGTTCAGCCGCTCAATAAACCGAGAGAAAGAGAGGGAGCCGAGGCCGGCCACCCACGGCGGAGCAGAGGCGGAGGCGCGGCGGTCCCACGGCGGTCCACGGCGGCGAGACAAACAAACCATATCACCGAACTCCTCTCGTCACGTTCTACAATCTTTTCTTCTTCAACCTCACTATATCTCGACTGTGAAAGGGTGAAAACAGAGTGAGAAATGGCGACGGCTAGGGTTTTCACCTCAAAACCACGGCGGCAAGAAGCTGAGATCTGGTTTCAGCTAAGAATCGAGGACCAAACGGTGGATGAGGACCAAAAGGGTGACAATGCGACGGCGGCTAGGGTTCCGCTAGGGCTGTGCGGCGGTGCATGTGAGTTCCGACCACTTTTCTCGCTACAAGCAGCCCTCGAAGGTAAGAAACGACTCTGTAATCCTCCGATTTATCCATGCATGACAATATCTTGGGGATTCTAGTTGTTTTACATGCGTTTTTGGAAAATCTTGTGAAGGTGGTCGTCGGATGTGGAGATAGGGAGGTTACCAGCGGCTGAATGATGGTTCACGGTGGCTAGAGAGTGGCTGGTTGCACGATGGTGGTGGTCTCAACCCACTGGTGAGTCTACAGCAACGATGGGTGGCTGTTAGGTTGAGAAATCGGGTAAGAATCAACTCTACTAGCTTCGATCTACACATGCAAGTCATTTTCTTCGTTTGTTATGAACTGATACATGTTTTGGATGGTTCTATGCGGTGGTGATGGTGTTGAGTAGGTGGCTGGTGGCGGTTGAGCAACTACCAAGGGAACCGGCGGAGGCCAAAAGAAGAGATGGAGGAAATTAGAGTTTTAGAGTCGAATAAAGCCTCGGTCAACAAAAGTCAGACGCGTATAGGGCTGGTCAAACCCGGACAGACTCAGTCAACAGGAAAATCCGACTACTCGATTTCATTCGTTACCCAAAAACGAGTTTAGAAACATTTTCGAGTTAAGAAACATGCGTACGATTAATTTAATCAATTTTCGATACGCGAAATGAATGAGTGGGAAGGTAAAACCGCGCGCCATTATCTTTAAATGTATGGTTAATATATTTAAACAAATAAATTAAAGTGGTTGAGCATTTGGGTTAAATAGGATAAAATCTGGTTCATAATAATTAGTTTATAATAAAAATGTTTAACGAAACCATATATCGTGTGTGATTTTGTTAGAGATTCGGAGACGTGTACGTAAATAATTATAATTACACATGAGTGATTTATAAAATAATATACTTAAGATACTTACACAAAAATATGTATATAAATATTTATACATTTGCTAAATATGTCAATACTTGACTAATGAATATGGTTTATGATTTAGTTTATCATTGTATATGTGATATAAATGATTAGAGTTTAATTTGAATGAATTTTATAAATTTTTTTAACCAACTAAGTGCTTAATCATAACAAGACTTTGAAAGTTAGAATCATTAGTTAAACATAATAAATTTTACAAAGTGTTAATGTGAACATTTGCATTTTATATGTACATTTATATATGATAAATACAAGTTAAATGGTTAATACAAGTCTTGATATCTAAAATGGATACATATTAGAAGTTGTATGAAACTATATAAAATGACTTAGAAACTTAAATTATAAGACATTTTATAAATGGAGAACTCAAAGTATGGGCATGATTCATATATTATTTATGTAGGTGTTAAATCATTAAATGTATATATATACATCTATAGGTATTAATATACAATAAATAATTTATGTATAATCGTATGTTTACGAGTATGTTTAAATCCAATATGTTAACAACTGATTTTATACAAGATAACAATCTCATATTAAGTCTCTAAATGATTACTAATTTGTTAGTTTTTATATTAAGGCTAATTACTTTTAAAAATTATTATTATTATTGCTATCAACGCCAACATTTTCATTTTTATTCTCTTAACAATATTAAAGGTCTTGCTAAATATTATCTAACACTTTAAACATATGCAAATCATAATCATTTAGGTTATTTAAATTATTGTTTATAAATAGTTACACTTAGCTTAAAAAAAAAACATTAATATTAACCTAACGTATGATATTACCTTAGTTATCTATTTTATGATTAACATTTTGAACTAAAAACGTTGTTAGTGAAATTAGTATGATTATGTTTATTGCTGTTAATGTTGTTAATATTATCTTTGATAAAAGTTTCTCTAGGAATGTATAATTTGATTGATACATAGAAATTAAATTATAAATATGTTTAAACATTCTATTATTCTATAATTATAACAATTATAATAGTTAGTATATTCAATGACTACAACATGTATAATATTTTTGATACTAATGATTTATTTGCAACTATCTTGTTACATATGAAATCCTTATTAGTTATATCTAATACTAATAAGTTAGGTGAATACATTATAATAATTATATGATTGTCTTGTAATAGCTTATGCATTACATCAGCTTATATTTAGAAGATCATAAACATACTAGTCACATAAGTAGCATACTAGTAGTTATACTAAACATCAAATAATACCAACATTTGCTCGTACATTTATACGTACAATATAAGGTAAGGATTTGTTATGTATAGTAATATAATGAAACTTTAAACTAGTGAAATTTAAACACATTAACCCAAAGAGCTCAACCACATTAAACAACCATAAAGTATGAAATCTACAACTTATACATATATACATAAATTGATACAAATAGGAGCTTGTGATGATGATAACTCTGGGAACGTAGCAAGGCATACATAGTGGCAATGATATAATTGTACAGGAACAAAATGAAGGCATTTAGCAACCAGGTGAGTTCATGTGATCCCTTTTCTTTTACTGTTTTGGGATACTGAAAGCATGCTCCAAAAACCGTTTATAAATTTATATTGATGTGATAATGAACGTCCGTTTCAAATATAATTGCTTCCCCTAGACATTAAACATAATTTACAGCCATTAACTCCGGAGGAGAGCCGGTGGGTATATGGGTAGTACTACTTGGGGAATCCCCCACGCACAGTGGCCCGAAAGGGTGGCCTTATAAAAATAGGGTTGAAACCCCACTGAGGTTAATGTCAACCGTTGTGGCATATATTCGCTTTGACACATTTACACCGAGGGCAGGAACGGGTCTCGGAATGGGAAGTAGATTAAAATGTCATGATACGGGCTAGCATTATAAGAGGCAAACGCTCGGCATGGCACAGGGTTGGTTGTATTGCTTTTGAATTATCACATGCTATTTATTATTGTGTCTGTAAACTAAAACTCATGAGCTCACCAACTTTATAGTTGACGTATTTTAGCATGTCTTTCAGGTAATTAGAAACAGGTATGGCTCGGATACTTGGTTGCTAGAACAGGAATACTGGATGTAAAACAGAAGAACTTGGCTAAAGATTAATATAGTGTGCTGATGCCTGGATGGACCCAATATCTCTAGAGAATCTCCCATTAGTTAAATCACATTTTAGATTTGTTGTAAACAAAATTTGATACTTAGTCTAAACCTTTGGTTAAATTGTAATATATTCATTTTGTCTTCCGCTACTTTGTGTTTTGAATCAATCGTTAGTCAAGCCCCCTGGTTGGGTTGTGACAATAAACTCCATAAAACACCATATCTTGATTTCAAAATCATTTAGATTCAACATTATTGCATATTTATCAATAACAATCTCATTTTAACATCTATTTCATATTTACACATCGAACTAAATCTCCAAGTTCTTATCCCCCAAGAACGTAGCAACACCCCATCAATACCATGACATCAAAACTCATAGAATGATCAAAATTTGTTTTTAGATGTAATATATATGAAGATTACTAACAACAAACACCATATAAACTCCCAATTTCGGATTTCAACCATCCTACCTACACCCCATGGGAGACCCACGAAGGTACACCCCAAAAATACACAAAATGTCTTACCTATGTATAGTATGAAGCAAGAACAACTTCAATCTATGATTGCATGAGAAATCCTTGCTAGTTTTGGTCTTTAGTTTTCGAAATTTTGATCTCTCTTCAACCTCCTCCTATCTCTCTCTCATCGCCCTTGCTTTCCATAAAAGAAGAGATGGTCTTTTGACCAATTTTGACCATCATTTTCCATATAAACCCCACCCTTTTATTAAGTTTCAGCAATTGTCACTTCTAACCCCTCAATTACAAGTTAAAACTAACTAGGTATGACTAACTTAGTTAAATGAGTTAACACCACCATATGGTTATATTTTAAATCAAATATTTATTAAAACACCCACCAAATAATATTTAAGATAGTTAAATCTTATAAAACACCCATCAATTAAAGTAAAACGCAATTATACTCCAATTACATTTTATTTATAATGCTCCCTCAAAATGGGTCGTTACAAGTTCTCCTCCTTACAAAGGTTTCATCCCCAAAACCTCGTTACACCTCAAAAAGAAAAGGATAAAATTTCCGCATTTCATTCTTGTACTCCCACGTAGAATCTGAACCCTACATGTTCTTCCATTGCACCATCACCTGATTAATTGTCTTATTCCGAAGTTGCTTGCCCTTTATATCCAAGATAGCCACCGGTTTCTCAATATAATTGAGCTTATCATCAATCTCCAAATCCTCCAATAGCACATAAGCCGATTCGTCCGCTAAGCACTTTCTCAAATAAGACACATGGAATGTATTGTGAATCCCACTCAACTCCTCTGGTAGCTCTAAGTGATAGGCAACCTCGCCAATCTGAGCTATAATTTGAATGGTCCAATAAACCATGGCCTAAGTTTCCCCCGCTTTCGAAAACGAATCACACCCTTCCAAGGAGAAACCTTTAGCAACACAAAGTCTCCCACTTGGAATTCGATTGGCCTCCTCCGTTTATTTGCATACGATTTCTGATGGATTTGTGCCGCCTTTAAATGAGCCTAAATTTGATCGATTCCTTCATTCGTCACCTTTACTACATTTTTGCTCGCGAGTTCCCTTGGCCCCACTTCTCCCCAACACACGGGAGTTCTACATTCTCCCATATAATGTTGGGAATTCGTGGTTACTTTTCATTTAAATGTTTTCAATTAATCACATTAATTGACAAAAATCAGTTTTCATAAAACTGGATTAAACAGACAGATCAGATCTGACACAACGGAAATGTAACATCTGTGCCGGAATCGTTACCGGAACAATAACCTGTACAGTAACTTGTACAGTAACTCAGATACAAACGAGGAGAAATACTTAGAAGCTATTAACATTCGATGCTAGACACAAACTATTATACTATGTTTCTGAAATACTGATTTAAACCTTATGGTTTAACAGTCAGAAACCCATCAGACAACAATGAACAGATGTATACATGTTTGAGTTGTTATTATTAGGTATAAACGTATGCGAGGATAAACAGAACAAAACCATAACGGTTGTTGTTACAGAACGCTAAACCGACGAATTATTCGTATAGGTGACGATCTGTACGAATAGATCTGAAAGTTTAACGATCTGAAATGATGACTGAAAAGTAGGAAACAAAATCAGAAAGTGAAACGTACGATCGTGTTCGTACAGTTAGCGCTCTGTACGAAAACGCGCTTAAGTGACGTTTTCTGACGAAATGAAACGAAGACGATTCGAACGGTAATAAATTTAAGGAAATATAATATTTCCTGTTTTACAATTCTGAAACTCATCAGAGATAAATTAAAACGGAATTATTTTAATTAAAACGCATAAAGCATGAAATACGCGAAAGAAATAACGAAACCCGTAAACTAAATATATTTCGATAAATAATTCAAGAGAAATAAATATTTAGTATTTATTTGGAATTACAACCTTTAAAATAATTTAAATTAAAACCATTTTATTTAAATTATGTAACTACGCACGTTACGATCCGGAAACGCGACGAGAACGTGAACCGAGCAACCGAAACGAACCCGAATACCCTCGGGGTATTTAAACGCCAAAAGATGGCATTTCTTTCATTTTCCATGCTCTCTCTCTCTCTAGCACTCTCTCTCGTTTTCTCTCTCTCACTAGAAGTTCAAGGCTTCAATCGAGCGTAACTCGCTCGTTTCTTGGCGGAATCACGTGTTCTTGGTGTCCACGCGAAGCTCTCGACATCCTCTACACGGAAGTACAACCGATCTGGAGTTTTACCCAGTCGATTTTGAGGTATGGAAGCTTTAATCTTCATGAAAATGGGGTTTTCTCTAGTCTTGATTTACACACACACACAACCGGGTATCTAGCTCATTTTCGAACCCCCACCAGCTCGAGCACTTAGTCGAATATATCAACAGCAAGGGAAGGATCAAACAGAAAAATCGAAGCTGCATAATAGTAAAAAACATGAACAGGTTCGTGGGGTATGCAGGAAGCCGAACCCTAGCAGGTGGCCAAACCCTCGTTTTCACGGCCGAACCATTGGAGGCTAGCCGAACCATTGGAGGCTAGCCGAACCCTCCTGGTCACGAACCCTTAACACCGAACCCTTTAGGTGACGCGAACCCCGATAGGCCGCCGAACCTTTGGTCCATAGGCGAACCTACACACTGCCGAACCCATGCACGACCGAACCTCGGCCGAACCTTCTCATGCAACGAACCTTACTATCCCCCACCGAACCCTTGGGACTTCACCGAACCTCCTTCACCAAGCCTCTTAAATCCGAACCATTTGGAAGTACCGAACCTATGTGTGGCAGCAAATTGCCGAACCCTTCATTACATGAGATGAACATGTGTTGGGTTTACATGGCCGAACCTTGTCTCAAACAACCCAAAAGGTTCGCTGGATTGGAGATCAACACACTCATTCGGCTCACTAGCTAGAACTTGGCCCATTCCATCAGCCCAAAATAATTATATTCGGCCCAACCCCACAACTTTAATCCACGAAACTCTTTTGGGCCCAATAGTTTGGTTCACCTACAAGCAAGGCCCAAATACTTCATTAGGCCCGATTGATGTTGGATTCGGCCCATAGTGGTTGAATTGGCCCGACACATTTATTCAGCCCACACATAGACTTATAAAGGCTCAAGTGAATTCCTTGGCCCACTTGAGCCATACGGCCCAAACAGGACCCCATTAGGCCCGCGCACCTAACCCTTGGCCCAAGGCCTTAGTTGGGCCCAAACCCAAATCATTCGGTCCAATTTCATTTGATAATTCGATCTATAATGTAGACGACTTATTTAATTAGTGTTGAAACAAAAGTATTTGATTAATTCTTAGACTTAATGCAAATCATGACATCTAGGATGTTACACCTCTCGGAGATAACTTTATTGTTATTTACCAATAAGTTCTTGCAAGATGATAAGGATTTATAACATTTAAACAAAAGAAACCTAAGTCTTTGTACTTAGAATCTCTTTGAGATGAAACTAAATCAAATTGAATGTTAGATTAATAACAAAGTGTTAATTCAATTGAGTTAAGTGTTCTAAAGTCACTAATAAGTTAACAGGTCCAAATGATGACCGAGACCCACTAGTGTTAGCCAACTTAGGGCTAACACATACACGCACACAAATCAACCAGAACGTATACTTATAAGTTACAAACAACATGAAATCAATACAGGAGCGTGAATACACCAACAAACGCAACAACGAGCGCGCGTATTCTTGTGTAAGCTAAGTCAACCACATCAAACATCAGGTGAGTTCATTTGTCTCTTTTCAAACTATTTTGTTTTTACTTCGGGACTGAGAAACATGTCAAATGTTTTGTATAAATGAAATATATAATTATTGCCATGTTTTATGAAATGCTTATTAACTTATGTTTTTAAAATTATTTATAAACTGTTAATTGTTGAATTGTTCATTCATTTTGTTTGTGCTAAATCTTTATGTCTTCAGTTATAAACTATCATGACTATAAGTCATGATTGTATCTTTACTCAAACATATACTTGTTCAAATCATTATTCATACAGTTTCTCAAAAGCATATTTCCTTAAACATATACTTTGTTATGCTTAAAACTATTACTCAAGACTCATGCTTGATACTTTTAACTCATCATTTAAATACTTACTTACTTAATGCTGAGTTATTTTACACTCGAATACTTTATGTTCATATACTTTAAATTTAGATACTTTGGATGCAAGTACTTCAAGTTAAATGCTATTGTTAAAATACTCAATACTCTTATTTAATGTCAATGCTAGTGATCAGTGTTCATAATCAAATACTCAATAATCAATACTCAATACACAATAAACTCAGAAACTCAAACACATTAACAAAAGGGGATTCAAGTGGGTAAACAGGTACATGTGCACATGGTATCAGAAAGGTGAAACATTGAATAATCAGCAAGGACTTCGTAAGACAGACTGATTGGCCATCGCGTGTTGACCTGTGGAGTCAACCCCTCCTAGTCATTCAGTGTTCTTCGTTGTCAGGACCTTGTAAGACAGACTGATTGGCCATCGCGTGTTGACCTATGGAGTCAACCCCTACTAGTCATTCAGTGTTCTTCATTGTCCATCCATGTTTTGTAACGGTGGCTAGGATGATTATGATAATATTAGTAGACTTTGTGCCTACTAATGATTATCCTCTAATCGCACTCCAAAGCAGATCGTTACACCCTAGTTGCTTCTGTAGATTGATACTGAATACCATTGGGAGTATCCTTTGGTGATGCACCCTCCAAAAATTCAGTTGTCCACAGAAGTGAACTCATAAACTCATTTTCAAACTCAAACATATGTGGTGTTGGTTAGGAGTGGAACGCTTAATTATCATCAACAACAATATGTTAAGCAGCCTGGTATGTGGTCGGACGGTGGCTGGGGCTTGTCCCCTACATATGCCCTATATATAAGCATACTTGGTTGGATAGCATAGGTGGTTGTTAGTGAGGTTAAGGTTGTCATTTCGGGGGAATCAAGGTGTATATACATATTCAGGGTAATCAAACGTTAAGGATCAATAGTGGGGAAAGAAATGCTTAATTATCATTAACAACAATATGTTAAGTAGCCCGGTATGTGGTGAGACGGTGGCTGGGGCTTTCCCCTACATATGCCCTATATATAAGCATACTTGGTTGGATAGCATAGGTGGTCGTTGATGATGTTAAGGTTGTCATTCGAGAAATCAGGGTAAACATTTACAGGGTAATCGAATTCTATAAATCAAAGGTTATGGAATCAAAGGTACAGGATGGAACGCTTAATTATCATCAGGAACAATATATCATGTGGTTTGGTATGTGGTGGGACGGTGGCTGGGCGGACGGTAAGTTCGACCCTACATATGCCCTATATATAAGCATATTGAATCAGATGGTATAGGTGGTTAATGATGAGGTTAAGTTTGCCATTCAAGTGGTTTTTCAAATATTTTTATATAAAACTACATGAACTCACCAACCATTGTGTTGACTTCGTTTTCTTACATGTTTTCTTAGGTGATGCGTAGGATTAAGCTAAGATTCAGGATTGCATGCTAGGATGCCCAGATATAGATCCTAGTTGACTTTTGGAGAAACACATCTTTTGATATCTTGTACAGATACAAGATAGAAACATTTGATTTTTGGATAGGTTTATTTAATTAAATTACTAAACATTGATAATGTAATTTAATTTTGTAATCCTAGCTTAATGTTTTATTGTGCTTTAATTATTCTTAACATTGATGCTATGTAAACAATCTGATCATCATGATTATCACTCACGATATCGCGCCCCGAGAACCTTCCGCCCGACAGGGACTTCGATCCAACCCCGCCTGCTCGGGGTGTGACAGATTGGTATCAGAGCTCATGGTAATAGAGAATAATAGGTCATTCACTTAAACGGTTTGGTCTAGACTATAACTTAGGGACCCTTCATGTAGAGAACATAGGAATTAGGAATTTACTTGCATTATGTCCTCTGCATTTGATCATTGCACTAACCAATATCCTATTGGTTCCGATCAGAATGTCACCGAGAAGACAACCATCACCGTCTTATCCTTCACAGGATATAAAACCAGCAGTTGAGGCACTCGCAACTCTAATCACTGAAGAGTTGATGACGGTTCTTCTTGGAATCATCACCCGGATCTGAAATAGTGAGGAATTCGCTAAGAGCTTCTCACTCTTTCCTGCAGAGAAGAAGGAACCGGAGAAAGGAGAAACCAGTAAGAAACCTAAACGTCGTTCTGCAAAAAGGCGAAAGAGAACGGTGAACTACACTGAAGCTGTACCTATCAGTCAAATTCTGCCAGATTTGACTACATGAGTCAATGCTCATTTTGAGGGAAAAACCTCTCTCTGTTCAGCTTGTCACTATTATCATCGGGCTGAACTTTTATGCGTACGATGCACACTCTGTGGGAAGGCGGGCCACTGGATGCAATAATGCAGTACACCAATGACCCACATTCCCCATCAATATGTTGGCATATATCCTAAATGTGCCACATGTGGTTTTCACCATGATGAGAAGAAACCTTATAGACACTGTCTGAATTATGGGAAATACGGACACTAGATCCAACAGTGTCGGTTTATTATCACTAGGAAACGGGAACAAAGAGCAAGTACCTCTGTTCCCTCACACCATAACCACAACTGCTACACATGCGGAGTGCTTACACATTTCGCTAGGGACTGCCCTAGGAGGATGCCTCCAGCTGACCCAGCAATCGCTGAGGAATTACTTGCTTTACCAGCTCCTGGAGATCACCCGGAGTCCGATGACTTCATAGGTATGCAAATTTCATTAAGTTACGATGCATTATTTATTGATGTATTAACTAGAAAAGCACGATCTGTGGTGACTTTAGAAACAATAAATCTAGGGTAACTGTACGCAAACTCGGTGCCGATAAGATAATCGAAATAGTAACCTAAGAAATCCTTAGGTCAAATAAGCGTTGAATGATTTAATGAAGAAGGGATAATTTTTGATTATAGTTTAACTACTATAATTAGAAAGAGGACCCTACCTATTTAGAACACTAAAAGCCGTAGAACGTCGAAATGCTAAGACTAGAGAGTAAACTGTCACTTCTCGCCAAGACCTCATAAAACTCGAAGTTACTTAATTTGGAGGACTTTGGTTCTAGGATGTTAGTTGAGGATGAATGTTGGAACTGTGCTGGAATCATAGTTAAGCTACATAAGTAGACAAAGAAAATCAATTATGGGTACAAGACAAAGACATGCCAAAGACGGGTACTGGTATGCGATATGCTTTAGACCATAAATACTCATTTCATTTTGATACTAGTATGCACAAGAAATTTAACTTGTTCCTATTAGTATAACCACATGAGTAATTTCATGGAACCTAGGAATTCTTTTATTGCAATATAACCCATGAAAGGATCCTTGGTTAATGCACATAACATACACAGGAAAACATAGCTACCACTAAGATTGTGTAACAGTTGATGCTCATATCAATTAGTTTTGAACAATAAGGTGTTAAAATCATATCAAGACTTAGCAAGCCGAAACAGTGAGACAACTATGAGCAATAAGATTAGCAAAACTTTGAGACATACATAAGAGATCCCAACGACCCAGAGTTTATTTAGGAGCGTAGAGACATCACACCAACAGAAGTCTTTCCACTTGTTTACAAAGAAAGTTGTACCGATAATAACTTTTTAAATTTCGGGCCAAAATTTCTTGAACAAGGGGAGACTGTAACATCTGTGCCGGAATCGTTACCGGAACAGTAACCTGTACAGTAACTCAGATACAAACGAGGAGAAATACTTAGAAGCTATTAACATTCGATGCTGGACACAAACTATTATACTATGTTTCTGAAATACTGATTTAAACCTTATAGTTTAACAGTCAGAAACCCATCGGACAACAATGAACAGATGTATACATGTTTGAGTTGTTATTATTAGGTATAAACGTATGCGAGGATAAACAGAACAATACCATAACGGTTGTTGTTACAGAATGCTAAACCGACGAATTATTCGTATAGGTGACGATCTGTACGAATAGATCTGAAAGTTTAATGATCTGAAATGATGACTGAAAAGTAGGAAACAAAATCAGAAAGTGAAACGTACGATCGTGTTCGTACA
Organism: Mikania micrantha; assembly: GCA_009363875.1. Taxonomy (NCBI): domain Eukaryota; kingdom Viridiplantae; phylum Streptophyta; class Magnoliopsida; order Asterales; family Asteraceae; genus Mikania; species Mikania micrantha. The sequence continues at coordinate 37,618,894 of CM018695.1, forward strand.
GTTAGCGCTCTGTACGAAAACGCGCGTAAGTGACGTTTTCTGACGAAATGAAACGAAGACGATTCGAACGATAATAAATTTAAGGAAATATAATATTTCCTGTTTTACAATTTTGAAACTCATCAGAAATAAATTAAAACAGAATTATTTTAATTAAAACGCATAAAGCATGAAATACGCGAAAGAAATAACGAAACCCGTAAACTATATATATTTCGATAAATAATTCAAGAGAAATAAATATTTACTATTTATTTGGAATTACAACCTTTAAAATAATTTAAATTAAAACCATTTTATTTAAATTATGTAACTACGCATGTTACGATCCGGAAACGCGACGAGAACGTGAACCGAGCAACCGAAACGAACTTGAATACCCTCGGGGTATTTAAATGCCAAAAGATGGCATTTCTTTCATTTTCCATGATCTCTCTCTCTCTCTCTAGCACTCTCTCCTGTTTTCTCTCTCTCACTAGAAGTTCAAGGCTTCAATCGAGCATAACTCGCTCGTTTCTTGGCGGAATCACGTGTTCTTGGTGTCCACGCGAAGCTCTCGACATCCTCTACACGGAAGTACAACCGATCTGGAGTTTTACCCAGCCGATTTTGAGGTATGGAAGCTTTAATGTTCTTGAAAATAGGGTTTTCTCTAGTCTTGGTTTACACACACACACAACCGGGTATCTAGCTCATTTTCGAACCCCCACCAGCTCGAGCACTTAGTCGAATATATCAACAGCAAGGGAAGGATCAAACAGAAAGATCGGGGCTGCATAATAGTGAAAAACATGAACAGGTTCGTGGGGTATGCTGGAAGCCGAACCCTAGCAGGTGGCCAAACCCTCGTTTTCACGGCCGAACCCTAGGCTGCATCACGAGGCCGAACCATTGGAGGCTAGCCGAACCCTCCTGGTCACGAACCCTTAACACCAAACCCTTTAGGTGCTGCGAACCTCGATAGGCCGCCGAACCTTTGGTCCATAGGCGAACCTACACACTGTCGAACCCATGCATGAGTTGCATGGGCGAACCTCGGCCGAACCCTCTCATGCAATGAACCTTACTATCCCCCACCGAACCCTAGGGACTTCACCGAACCTCCTTCACCGAGCCTCTTAGAGCCGAACCATTTGGAAGTACCGAACCTATGTGTGGCAGCAAATTCCCAACCCTTCATTACATGAGACGAACTTGTGTTGGGTTTACATGGCCGAACCTTGTCTGAAACAACCCAAAAGTTTCGCTGGATTGGACATCAACATACTCATTCGGCTCACTAGCTAGAACTTGGCCCATTCCATCAGCCCAAAATGATTATATTCGGCCCAACCCCACAACTTTAATCCACGAAACTCTTTTGGGCCCAATAGTTTGGTTCACCTACAAGCAAGGCCTAAATACTTCATTAGGCCCGATTGATGTTGGATTCGGCCCATAGTGGTTGAATTGGCCCGACACATTTATTCAGCCCACACATAGACTTATAAAGGTTCAAGTGAATTCCTTGGCCCACTTGAGCCATACGACCCAAACAGGACCCCATTAGGCCCGCGCACCTAACCCTTGGCCCAAGGCCTTAGTTGGGCCCAAACCCAAATCATTCGGTCCAATTTCATTTGATAATTCGATCTATAATGTAGACGACTTATTTAATTAGTGTTGAAACAATAGTATTTGATTAATTCTTAGACTTAATGCAAATCATGACATCTAGGATGTTACACCTCTCGGAGATAACTTTATTGTTATTTACCAATAAGTTCTTGCAAGATGATAAGGATTTATAACATTTAAAAAAAAGAAACCTAAGTCTCTGTACTTAGAATCTCTTTGAGATAAAACTAAATCAAATTGAATGTTAGATCAATAACAAAGTGTTAATTCAATTGAGTTAAGTGTTCTAAAGTCACTAATAAGTTAACAGGGCCGAATGATGACCGAGACCCACTAGTGTTAGCCAACTTAGGGCTAACACATACACGCACACAAATCAAGCAGAACATATACTTATAAGTTACAAACAACATGAAATCAATACAGGAGCGTGAATGCACCAACAAACACAACAACGAGCGCGCGTATTCTTGTGAAAGCTAAGTCAACCACATCAAACATCAGGTGAGTTCATTTGTCCCTTTTCAAACCATTTTCATTTTACTTCGGGACTGAGAAACATGTCAAATGTTTTGTAAAAATGAATTATATAATTATTGCCATGTTTTATGAAATGCTTTTTAACTTCTGTTTATAAAATTATTTATAAGCTGTTAATTGTTGAATTGTTCATTCATTTTGTTTGTGCTAAATCTTTATGTCTTCAGTTATAAACTGTCATGATTATAAGTTGTGATTGTATCTTTACTCAAACATATACTTGGTCAAATCATTATTCATACAGTTTCTCAAAAGCATATTTCCTTAAACATATACTTTGTTATGCTTAAAACTATTACTCAAGACTCACGCTTGATACTATTAACTCATCATTTAAATACTTACTTACTTAATGCTGAGTTATTTTACACTCGAATACTTTATGTTCATATACTTTAAATTTAGATACTTTGGATGCATGTACTTGAAGTTAAATGCTTTTGTTCAAATACTCAATACTCTTATTTAATGTCAATGCTTGTAATCAGTGTTCATAGTCAAATACTTAATAATCAATACTCAATACACAATAAACTCAGAAACTCAAACACATTAACAAAAGGGGATTCAAGTGGGTAAACAGGTACATGTGCACATGGTATCGGAAAGGTGAAACATTGAATAATCAGCAAGGACTTCGTAAGACAGACTGATTGGCCATCGCGTGTTGACCTGTGGAGTCAACCCCTCCTAGTCATTCAGTGTTCTTCGTTGTCAGGACCTTGTAAGACAGACTGATTGGCCATCGCGTGTTGACCTGTGGAGTCAACCCCTACTAGTCATTCAGTGTTCTTCATTGTCCATCCATGTTTTGTAACGGTGGCTAGGATGATTATGATAATATTAGTAGACTTTGTGCCTACTAATGATTATCCTCTAATCGCACTCCAAAGCAGACCGTTACACCCTAGTTGCTTCTGTAGATTGATACTGAATACCATTGGGAGTATCCTTTGGTGATGCACCCTCCAGAAATTCAGTTGTCCACAGAAGTGAACTCATAAACTCATTTTCAAACTCAAACATATGTGGTGTTGGTTAGGAGTGGAACGCTTAATTATCATGAACAAAAATATGTTAAGCAGCCCGGTATGTGGTGGGACGGTGGCTGGGGCTTATCCCCTACATATGCCCTATATATAAGCATACTTGGTTGGATAGCATAGGTGGTTGTTAGTGAGGTTAAAGTTGTCATTTCGGGGGAATCAAGGTAAACATATTCAGGGTAATCAAAAGTTAAGGATCAATAGTGGGGAAAGAAATGCTTAATTATCATTAACAACAATATGTTAAGTAGCCCGGTATGTGGTGGGACGGTGGCTGGGGCTTGTCCCCTACATATGCCCTATATATAAGCATACTTGGTTGGATAGCATAGGTGGTCGTTGATGAGGTTAAGGTTGTCATTCGAGAATTCAGGGTAAACATTTACTGGGTAATCGAATTCTATAAATCAAAGGTTATGGAATCAAAGGTACAGGATGGAACGCTTAATTATCATCAGGAACAATATCATGTGGTTTGGTATGTGGTGGGACGGTGGCTGGGCGGACGGTAAGTTCGACCCTACATATGCCCTATACATAAGCATATTGAATTAGATGGTATAGGTGGTTAATGGTGAGGTTAAGTTTGCCATTCAAGTGGTTTTTCAAATATTTTTATATAAAACTACATGAACTCATCAACCATTGTGTTGACTTCGTTTACTTACATGTTTTCTCAGGTGATGCACAGGATTAAGCTAAGATTCAGGATTGCATGCTAGGATGCCCAGATATAGATCCTAGTTGACTTTTGGAGAAGCACATCTTTTGATATCTTGTACAGATACAAGATAGAAACATTTGATTTTTGGATAGGTTTACTTAATTAAATTACTAAACATTGATAATGTAATTTAATTTTGTAATCCTAGCTTAATGTTTTATTGTGCTTTAATTATTCTTAACATTGATGCTATGTAAACAATCTGATCATCATGATTATCACTCACGATATCGCGCCCCGAGAACCTTCCGCCCGACAGGGACTTCGATCCAACCCCGCTGGCTCGGGGTGTGACAGGAAACTTTTAAATTTTATAACCATTCGATTCGAAATCGAATCAATTCCCAAATCAGGATCCAATTACAAATCGTTTAAATATCAATAAATTAAATAAAACAACCATAGTGGGTTTTAGAAATCGACCTTTTTACGAAGCGGTTCCAAATCCACAGGATGGATCAAGCAACGGTGTCGTTAGTTGACTCTGTACGATTTCCCGGTTCCCGATTCCGTCCTACGAATCATAAAAGGAACTCGAATCCAAATCCGGATCAACATGGCTCGCGATTCGGTCCACGGCTTGACGGTGCAACCCACGGCTCGGCTCGGCTCAACGGTGCAACCCATGGCTCACCACGAGTTGATCCGGCTAGTGGCTAGTTGACCGAAACACCAAAATGGTGGTGGCGTTGGGCGACGGCTATGGCAACCCATGGACAGGGGGGCGACGGCCACACAAGGGAAAGGGAAAGTGGGTGAAAGAGTTCTACACCAAAATGTGGGAGGTTGGATCTACATTTAAAGTCATATGTAGATCCACCTTTTTACGATCTAAGAATACCAATTCAAAATTGGAATTCCCACATTTTATTTCACATTTAATTTAAATTAAACTCTTTTAATTTGATTAAACTCTTTTAGTAATTAAACCATTTAATTGCTACTCTCCAATATTACTAACTAACAATTAGTTAGTAACATTTAATTAAATGTCTAAAGTTTAACTAATTCTCAATTTGTTAATTAACATTTAATATTATCCCTCATAATAAATTTCAAAACTTTATTTGTTTAACGAAATAATTATCTCTATAATTAACTCCCACCGATTATTATTTCATAAATAATGAAAGCCAATTCGATAAAACCAACAATTTGTGATCGTATAATATGTTTAACAGTTAAACATTAAGTCGTTGCCTTCCAAAGTTTAACTCTTTGGATCATACCTTTCATAGTAACGTTGAACTTATCGTTAATCGGACATCTAATATCCAACAGACTCCCACTTGGACGATTCATCGACTAAGTGATTCAACGTAGACAATGTTGGACGCCTAGTTGCATCACGCTGCCCCTAGTAAGCTACGACTTCTTCAGTCGACTGAAACTCCTTAGTTTAAGTAACTCTTTACTTTAACTAACAATTATAGTCTCAGATAACTTTTATCTGTATATCCTTTCAATTTAGACATTCCTTGAACATGAGACATGGATCTCTCTTTAATCTCATATATTGTTCAAGTATTCTCATTCTCGTTCTCAATTTAAAAATTATCCAACAAACTACTTTTAGTTTGAGCCTGGCCACGCGTTTACATCATTTTAAATCAACGAGGGCGGCATAGTATCTTCTCTTAGCTGTATAAGAGTATAGAATTCCTTTGGTAGCATATAACTCCCACTTAATCTTAGAAGTATTCCCAATCGTTACCCTTATAACTGCGTATTTTTCAAGACAGCGTTAGGTAAGATCAAAGAGTGATCTTTGATTAATGTTAGTTCAATATACTCCTTAGGTCTAAGGATATTTGTGTATATCGAATATACTTTAATATCAAAACATCTTATGACAACAATCCATGAAGAATGTTTTGAAGCGAGTTATGTCCGACATCATTCTCTAATGAATGCATGTTAATCTTGGTTCTCAACACTTGAGCTTTTATCTCTATAAACTAACCAAGCATTCAAGTAGTCTTAGTTCAAATTGATTCCCATGAATCTGATCGACTACAGACATTTAGAATACTATATTCAAGGATACTAAAATGTACAAAATTTCAAATTTAGAAACATTATTCATTTTTCCTTTAACCATTAAATCAAAATGAACATTCAATGTTTCATGTTTCGATTGTAAAACACCCAATACTAAAGTAAATCAGATTCCCTATCTAGAATATCTAATATCTATTTATCAGCCTTATCCTCATATTCAGCTTTACAAATAGATTTAGTGAACTAAATTGCTAGATTCTGATTTATGAATTTTATTTATTATTATGTCTTTCTTACAGTTCTTTCTCATAATGCTTCTACTATATAAGACTACAATTTCATAGTCTTAGCTATGCTGCATTGTTGTCATATGTTTTCTCAATCTATTCCTAGTCATTAGGAATCTTATTGAGATTAGTAATGAACTCTTTCATTCTAAGTATTCTGATGTGTTTAATTGTGTTCTCTAACCTTTAGCGAACACCTCATGCTTTGACATACACAATTTGCATGTGACTCTTCATCTTATGCAAAATTTATCTAAAGTTTCTTTTCAATCTCTATTGAAAATGCCATTGGATAATTCATATATTAACCATTAATATATATTCAATTTTATCAAATAAAATTATTACTTATTTCCTTTAACATCATATGTTAAAGTTTATGTCTTTATTATAGAAACCCCTTTCTATAATTTGTATGTCATCTACATACTTACAGAATGTTATCATTAGAACTTACTATGCTCCCATTAGCCTTGACATATATATATATATATATATGTATGTATGTATGTATGTATGTATGTATGTATGTATGTATGTATGTATGTATGTATGTATGTATGTATGTATGTATGTATGTATGTATGTATGTATGTATGTATGTATGTATGTATGTATGTATGTATGTATGTATGTATGTATGTATGTATGTATGTATGTATGTATGTATGTATGTATGTATGTATGTATGTATGTATGTATGTATGTATGTATGTATGTATGTATGTATGTATGTATGTATGTATGTATGTATGTATGTATGTATGTATGTATGTATGTATGTATGTATGTATGTATGTATGTATGTATGTATGTATGTATGTATGTATGTATGTATGTATGTATGTATATGTATGTATGTATGTATGTATGTATGTATGTATGTATGTATGTATGTATGTATGTATGTATGTATGTATGTATGTATGTATGTATGTATGTATGTATGTATGTATGTATGTATGTATGTATGTATGTATGTATGTATGTATGTATGTATGTATGTATGTATGTATGTATGTATGTATGTATGTATGTATGTATGTATGTATGTGTGTGTGTGTGTATGTATAACATCTTTGTCCTTTAGGTAAAACTAATCATCTTAGTTTCTTACCATGACAAAGATTCCCACTTGAGATGTTTTTATCAACCATGGATTTATCGCAACAAGTTTGCCATATTAGGATTTCAAAACTTTCTAATTACTTATAAGAATACTCAGTTAAGGTGTCCTTATGATAATTCAGTTTTGATATTTAACTACTTATCTGTCAAACAACTCTTGCTTACAGAATTTGTAGTATGCTAATGCATCCATGTTGATCTTTGTTAGTGCATAGAACGTCCCTAGTTCAGTATTTTGTATGATTTGATGTATAAAGTTGATATTATTAATGAAATTAGTCATTCTATATTGTTCGTACATGTTTAATTGAGTCTATTATGATTATATGTGTTTGACTTTGACTTTGACTATGTTACAGACCCATTCATGCGAATGATACCTAAGAATGAGTTCATTCGGGCGAATGAATGCCTAGCGAATGTCTTGGGCGAACGAATGAGTCATTTGCATGACTCATTCGGTCGACTAAGCTCATTCGGCTGAGTCATTCGCCGAATGAGTACTTCGCACTACTCATTCGCCCGAATAAGTACAAGTTATATATATAGCTGCAAACAGAATTTTACACAACTCTCTGAGCTCCCTCTTTCCCTTGTGCACTCCTCTGTTATACCCTTAGGGTTTTGAGCCGCTCCTTGCTGTCCAACTTCGATTCTCACCCCGTGGTGTTCGATTTCGATCAAAACGTTCACTCCTCATCGTCGGATTGCCACGGGGACTGTTGGTTTCGATTGGAAAACCCTGGAATAGGATTCTGCACTATTCCAGTGGCTGTTGAGTAGATCTCCAAATGAACCAAGTTGTTTCCTTGGGTTCCTTAGGTCCTACAAAGTGGTATCAGAGCTTTGGCTCTTGATTTTGCTCGATTTTCAATCTAAATCATCATATCTCAGATTGTTTGTTCGAGATTTTTGAAAACCCTAAGTTTCTTTGGCTTCAAGTTACTGTTTCATTAGAAATCAGTGTGTTTTTCTGGTTGTTTTGGTAAATCGATCATTCCTATAGCATAGTAATGTTTTCCTGAGGTTCCATACCAGTTTTGGTGGTCAGATTCGATCAAAATCATGAGATATCGAATTTTTGTTGCTGAAAACCCCAGTTTATGCGAATAAGCTGATCATGCGAATGACCATCAGGCGAATCTGTCATTCGGCCGAATAAGCCTTATTCAGTCCAAGTTTTCGTGCGAAGAACTCCTCATTCAGCTGGTTCAAGTTCATTCGGTTGTGAAGTCTTTCGGTTGACTTTCCATTGGCATTAGATCATTCATTCGGCCTAATCAGTTCATTCGAACTCATTCGGGCCCCGACATTCAGCCATAAGGACTTCATTTGGTCATCAGTTTCTAAAAATTTTGTAAGTGTTGGATCAGATTATTCTTGACAAGATGGAAGAACTAGCTTTGATGGCTAATCAGAACAACAGGATTCAGAACCTGCTTCTTGCTGAGACTGAGTCGAGAAATTCGAACAAAGCTCCCAAGTTACTTTCTTTAGATGATTATGCGCATTGGAAGTATCGATTTGAGATTCATATCAATGGAGTTGACACTAATCTTTGGATGATGATTGAGAGTGGGTACTTGAGACAACTAAGTGAAGATGGATCACCTATGCTTTTCGCACGGATGATAGAGCCTTAGAGAAAGTTATATGATTTTGAGAAGAAAGCCTATGTCATATTGTCCCAGTCTATTGCTACAGACATCTTTCATCAGTTCAGACAGTTTAATTCTTCAAAAACATTGTGGGATGCTTTACAGCAAAGGTATGATGGGAATGATGCATTGAAGAGCATCAATTCTAAAGCATTAAAGAAAGAGTTCAATAGCTTCATGTGTGTGGGGAATGAATAGTTAGATGACTTGATTGATAGATTTTATCATCTGTTGAGTGAGCTTTACAATCATCAAGTCAAGACAACTACTCAAGAGAAGATCCAGTGTTTGGCTGATGCTTTACCTCCCAAGTGGGAATCCTTTTTGATGGTTTGGAAACAGAGTGAGATGATTGCTAATATGGACATCAATGATTTCATTCAGAAGCTGAAAGAACAAGAGATTGAGAACAAGTGGAAGGCAAAGAGAGTTGCTCAAGTTCAAGATCTTTCATTATACTATTCTACTCCAACTGTAGAAAGAGCTTCTTCTCATTCTCCATTAAAGACAACTTTTGTCTCACAGAATAAAGAAGCTCCTGTTCCAAACCAGACACACTTCGGTCAATCAGCCACAACTTCTACTTCTTAAGAAGAAGATAGTCATCCTGTCACAAATTTGAAGACAGACAACTTTGATAAAGTGACTGTGGAGGTTGCAAAGGAGCATATGGGTTTTTTGTCTACACTTGTGAGTTCTTATGATGGACTGCTAGCTGGGCAGATTGGTAACCCTCATATGACAAATGAATATTACTCTAAGAATGACCCTGATGATTTGGAAAGGATTGACATTATGTGGGCTCTTGCAAGTGCAGTTAGAAGAGCAAAAGATTTTGTTAAGAGAACTGGGAAAGACATCAATATAAACAAAAACTCCAAGTTTGGATTTAATATGTCTTCGGTTACTTGCTACAACTGTGGGGACAAAGGTCATTTTGCAAGACAGTGCAAGTAGCCCAAGAAGATGGGTAATCACAATCCTTTTCAGAACCAGAGATTATGTGCCAATCCAGAGAGGAGATTAGTACCAATTGACACTCCTGCTCAAGCCAGATCATCCAATGCAAACAAGGCATTCATGGTACATAATGATGAGGGAGAAAACTGGGTCTTCAGATTCAATTCTGAAAAGGGTGGAGCAGATAAAGCTTGTGTTGCAGAGATCAAAGAAGATGTTGGATCCAGGGATGAAGATCATTTAGAAGAAACAAAGACAAGTCTGGATGAATCATCAGGATTAGAATCAGAAAGTACTTCAGATTCAAAAACTCAAGGAGAATCAGATGCTGAGTATGAAGAACAATCTGCTACACAGTTTGCTTTGATGGTGAATACTTCTGCTTCATCTCAGTCAGATCAGGTATATGATGATTGTTCCTCATCTCATTCTGATTGCTTGAAATGTGTTGACCTTGAAAGTAAGGTTCTGGCTTATCAGCAACACAATGCTGACTTGATTAGCGATCTCAACTAGTGCATCGAAGCAAACAAAATTTTAAAATCAAATGAAAAAGATTTTCAAGCTAAAATAGAGCTATTGAATAGGCAATTGCATGAGGCTGAGATCGTTGTGCTGAATAAGCAAGATGCTATTACTTCTTATCTCAAAACCATCAATGAGATAAAGAAGAAATTAGCTATAGTCAAGTGTGACTATGAAACCTTAAGTCAGAAGCTCAAGAGCTATGAAAGCTTGTCTTATATCATTGAGCATATGATCAGTAGAGGGACTGATCATAAGGGTAAGGGAAAAAAAACAAAATACAATCATTGCCCCCACTAGTCTTAAATTGCTTTGTCAATTCCCCAAATGACAAAAAGATTAAAGACTTTCAAGTGAAAACTCCATTAGTTATTGATCCTATTGGGATTATTTCTGATGAGGGTTCCTCATTGTCTGAGGAATCTTTTGTGGAGGGAGTGGTTGAAGATTGGGTCTCTGATTATGAGGATGAGTGTGATATTTCTCCTCCAGTGTCTTGTGTTAAGAATCAGACATCTAGTGTAACAAAATTTGACCCAATCTCATCTAAGACAAACACGTTTTCAAAGTTATCCAAAGCTATATGCTTTGTAAAGTCTTCACAGGATGGTGAAGCAAGTGAGTCCAACAAGGCTGACAACCTTGTTTTTAATGGGACTAAGGGGTTGGGTTTTAAGCAAAACATGACAAAACCAAATGTTTTTCATCAAAACAAACAGTCTTGTTTTAAAAAAAACAATTTCATCACAAAGATAAAAGGGCTTGTTTTGAGTGTGGTGCACTTGGACATATTGCTAGAATTTGTCCTCATCTCAGACCAAAAGGTGCACCACTCAGAAAACAAAATCAGCATGTTGTTAAAGAGGTCAAGTCTAGAAAGCCCAAACAACCCATTCCCATTAAGTCTTTGGATAAGGGTAAAGGGAAAGTTGTTAATTTGGATGTCCCAAAGGTTGTTAATGTCAAAACAATCCAAACCATCATCCATCTATTTGAAAAACTCTTTTTGCAAAAACACAATCTGGAAAGTTAAGTCTTCTGAGACTTCAGTTTCAAATCCTCCAGATAAAGTGACCCCAAATGGAAAATGGATTGATGTTTTAATCCGAGACTCATTGGGTCAACCCAAGACTGTAAAAGCTTGGGTTCCCAAATTGAACTAATAGTTTGTGTATGTGTAGGTTTCCCCAAATGCTGCTCTTAACAGCACTTGGATCGTTGATAGTGGGGCATCAAGGCACATGACTGGAGACATATCACTTCTTTCCGATTTTATGCTATTAAAGGAGGATATTTGGCTTTTGCGGGTGACAAAGGCGGGTTTATTACAGGAGAGGGTATTCTTTCAAATGGCAAAGTTTCATTTGACAAGGTCAGGTATGTGAAGCAGCTAGAGAACAATCTTCTTTCAATCTCACAGATTTGTGACAAGAAGTACAAAGTTCTATTTGATGACACCGGCTGTTACATTCTCAAGCAAGGCATTACAATTCTTGAAGACTGGATTCTGATGTCTGCTCCAAGAAAGCAAGATCTTTATGTACTCAACATGGCCACAGCTTCAACTACATCTTCTACAGCTTCATGTTTTATGTCCAAGGCTACAGAGAAAGATTCTATTCTTTGGCATAAGAAGATTGGTCATTTGAGTTTGAGGAAGATGAATCATCTGGTTCACAACAATCTGGTTGAGGGAGTGAGTCTGAAAAACTTCAAGTTGTCTGATGTCTGTGTTTCATGCAAAAAGGGAAAGCAAACCAAGCAGTCTCACAAACCTAAGAAGTATCATTCAGTTACTATTCCAATTGAGCTTCTCCACATGGATCTGTTTGGTCCTGTAAATCGCAAGAGCATAGTTGGAGATCAATACTGCTTAGTCATTACTGATGAGTACTCCAGATACTCTTGGGTGTTCTTTATGAAGGAGAAATCTGAAACGTTTGAATGTGTTCAAGTTCTTGTCACTAAGCTTGAATCACTGTATAAGCTCAAGGTTCGCATGCTCAGAACAGATAATGGGAATGAATTCAAAAATCACAATATGGAGACTTTCTGCAATGAGTGTGGTATTATTCAGCAGTTCAGTGCTCCATATGTCCCATAGATGAATGGTGTTGCTGAGCGAAAGAACAGAACATTAATTGAGGCTGCTCGGATGATGCTTGCTGATTCTTCATTACCGGTTCAATTCTGGATCGAAGCTGTTGCTAATGCTTGTTATACTCTGAACTGGGTATTGATTGTGAAGAGGCATGGTAAGACTTGTTTTGAATTGTTCCATAACAGAAAGCCAAATCTTAAGTATCTTGAACCATTTGGTGCTCCGTGCACGATGCTTAAGAAACATGAGCAAGGCAAGTTTAATGAAAAGGTGGAAGAAGGCTACTTTCTTGGGTACAATACCCCAAATAAGCGGGTCTACAACATATCAACTCAAAATGTGGAGGAGTGGTACCATGTAGATGTCCAGAAATATTCTATGCCACCACTTGGGAAAGGTCCTGATTGGATGTTCAACTATTCTGATTTGTTTGACTCCTTCAAGATGCCTCCCATGTATACTGATGAAGATGTTGTAGTTCAGATGATATTTAATGCACAAGTTTTAGATCTGCCTATGGCCAATGCAGATATTCTCAGATTGGAGCACATGAACGACACCACTCTTAACAAAGTTCTAGCTTATAGAGGAAAAGAGAGGAAGCCTCCCACTCGTAGTATGTTCATCCATCTCCTCAACCCTGATTACATTGCCACGGGGACTGTTGGTTTCAATTAGAAAACCCTAGAATAGGATTCCGCACTATTCCAGTGGCTGTTGAGTAGATCTCCAAAGGAACCGAGTTGTTTCCTTGGGTTCCTTAGGTCCTACAAAGATAGTTTCCGATGGTGGTATTATGATGGAGAACTGTTGAGGCAGTGATTGTGTTGTGAAAAGACAACAAATGGGATACGGTGCGTATATTTGATCCCATGTGGCTGACAAATCTGTCACACAAAGATGTGAAAGCCTTGTGCAGATGTCAAATTTTCTTTGAAGTTGCAGACATGGAGCAAGCTCTACAATTCATGAGAGTCATCCGGATATGCATAGTGTTTGGAATTCATGCCGGCACTGACTTGAAGGCTATCTTAGACAAGTATTTCAAGAAAGATGCTGATAAGTGAAGAACTAGGTCCAAGGGGGAGTATGTTAGTGCATAGAATGTCCCTAGTTCAGTATTTTCTATGATTTGATGTATAAAGTTGATATGATTAATGAAATTAGTCATTCTATATTGTTCGTACATGTTTAATTGAGTCTATTATGATTATATGTGTTTGACTTTGACTATGTTACAGACCCATTCATGCGAATGATACCTAAGAATGAGTTCATTCGGGCGAATGAATGCCTAGCGAATGGCTTGGGCGAACGAATGAGTCATCCACATGACTCATTCGGTCGACTAAGCTCATTCGGCTGAGTCATTCTCCGAATGAGTACTTCGCACTACTCATTTGCCCGAATGAGTACAACTTATATATATAGCTGCAAACAGAATTTTACACAACTCTCTGAGCTCCCTCTTTCCCATGTGCACTCCTCTGTCATACCGTTAGGGTTTTGAGCCGCTCCTTGCAACGCTCACTCCTCATCGTCGGATTGCCACGGGGACTGTTGGTTTCGATTGGAAAACCCTGGAATAGGATTCTGCACTATTCCAGTGGCTGTTGAGCAAATCTCCAAAAGAACCAAGTTGTTTCCTTGGGTTCCTTAGGTCCTACAATCTTGTCATTGAAATTCTATAATTTCAATTACACAATATATAAATGTTGTTAAAAAAAGTCTCTTACCTTGTTTTATTGCATCTTTAGTGTTTATGGTTCCAAACAATATATTATATTTATCAATCAACAGTTACACTTCTGCAAGTTTTGGGTTCACATTGATCCCGTGAGCTTTTGCAGATGTCATTTGTAACATTTGGTTCTTAAACTCATTTAAGATCCATTCAAACACTTTGTGTTGATTGAAACGTATATATTATATCATTGCATAATTGAACTCTTTCAATCTGCCCTATCTAATATTCAACCATACAGTTCCTTGCATTAGGAAGCAATTGATGAAAATTCTATCTATTCCATTTTGGGATTTATGATAACTATCTTTATCATTAATAAGGATCCAATTTTAAATAAATTGTTAACAACTCTTTGTTAAATCCTCAAACCCCAAATACGAATTTATACAGGTTTATTTTATAACTCTTTATATTTACCTATAATTAAAGCTAGTGTAGTAATTCATATGATTAGTTCATTGGGATATTCATTCATTGGATCATATTCAAGAGAAGGACACATTATGTATTGGTATTTATCAAATTACCTACATCATTGTGTACTTGGTTGTGAAACAGTTTCACATTATATGCATTAATTTGGTAACTTTTGGTTATATCTCATATATAACTATTGATGCTTTTAGATCTTCTATTTATTTAAATCTTCTTGGAACACTTTCAAAGATTTCATTAGGTTCATAACCTTATGAAAAATTCATATTTAATCTTTAGATATTTTATGCAAAAGAATTGCATATAAAAGATCATAATCTTTTTAACATTCCTTAAGCATGTTGTGTAATCATCAAACTTTTGTAACAATGAATTCCATTTTCAATTGTTTAGAGATTCATGTATTACACTTTTCTTTAAAGGTTAATGTTATCTAATTATAATTATTTAAACACTTTAAATTATTCTATTAATATGAATCATGTGTATTGCCTTTATTAGTAATTCTATCATATAGAATTCACCTTGCATTATCAATAATTATTATCAATTATGCTATCAAAACAATTTATCAAGCATAAATATAATTAGTCAATCAATGCATAAATAATACCAGAAGCAATATTCTTAGTCAAACTAAGAATGTCAAAATATTCACAATCGTTTTAAACAATTTAAACAATTAGTGAAAAATGAAAGAATAAAAGAACATTTATTCTATTTTGTCTTGTCTTCCATCCTATGGAATTCAAGACTCAAGCTCCCAGTTAATCAACCACCTTGAATACTTGCAAATAATTGAAATAGTTGTCGCACTCACATTATTATCAAAGATTTTCCAATTCAAGAAATATGTTGAATGAACAAGGCATACCAGAAAAATCCATGCGAGTCTGAACTCTTCAGACACCTAGCAACAATGCACCGGACCTCATTAACCTCGGTCAATGGTCTCTTCCTCACACTTCTCACCTATACCCTCATCTTGATTTTCTCAACCAAGAGCATCCCCTGGAGTTTATCAATTGTCCCTCCAAAGATATTTCTTTTGTAACTATTTACAAAAGATTCAAAAGGTAGGGAAATAAGGATGAAATCAATAGCAATCTCAAGGTTCATAGGATAGCCTAGTTTGCCAAGCCTATCAAAATAGCCTTACAACCTATAAACGTGAGCTCCTACGTCTCCACCCGGTCACAAACCCTTTTGGACCTCTTTAAGAATTTCAAATTGCCAAAACCTGTTTGGCAGGAAACTCTTCTTGATCTCCTCAATAATCTCATCACTGGAGAGATACATAAGTTGATCCACATATTTTGGAGACACCGAAGTCAATATGAGATATTTTATCTCACATCTGTGTCCAATGTGTTTCATCCTTTCAGATGTGGTGCAGCCTATAGGTGGCTCAGGAGTAATAGGGTTATCCAAAGCATACAACTTCCCTTCTATTCTTAGGACTTCTCTAAGGTGATGCATCCAAGTAGAAAAATTACTCCAATTGAACTGATTTCGAAAAAGACTTATCCTATGAGGTTTAGTAGCATCAATGAAAGACATCTATAAAATTCAAAAGAAAGGTTTTAGTATTTGATGCTTTATATAATCCCAAATTGATTATGACTCATCAACAAAATCAATTTAGAATTATAAGATCCTGTTTATTTAATGAACAGTGAATTGGCTAAGCTCTCTATTTATATTTCACAATAATACAGGGGGGCTACGATAACCAATTATGACAATCATAATCCTCATGTTTTGGGGTTTGTTAGAACACTGTTTCTAACTTTGTACATTTACCCCAACTATGCCAACTTGACTCTTCAAGTATACGCCTTACGATTTTTTGACTGAATGACAGGCCTAAGTGTATTAGGAATCGCGATCATTCCTTTTCAATAAAACCATAGACCTAGTGTAGGGTAAGCACTAACACTAGATGTTAGGTCAAATTGATAAAGTGTCTCAACTCTATGGTGGCATTTAAATCAAAATGTTTATCCTTTTCTAACATATATAAACCTATAGCAGGGTAAGCACTAACTCTAGGTTTACATTTTTAGAAAATAAACATCTTGACCAATGAGTCATTTAATTACTTTAATTAATCGCTCTTATGTTTCAAAAACATTATGGACAACTAATTTTAAATGAGGATAGTTGTGCATTTTATAAAATCTCTATTTTATTTATTCGCTATCTAATTGAAATCCTATTTCAATTTGACCTAATTTGTTTTAATACCTTATTAAAACTAAATTGATCATAATCGTGAATTTGTTAGTCTAATCAATCGTATTGACTTTATTGTTTTAGTTCAAAACTATTGAATGATTTGAAGCATGACACAAATCGTATAATTTCATATTAACAAAATCATATTTGTTCTTAATTTGCGATAGTTTGAAACTCCTTTCAACTCTCGACTCGATTAGTTTTAAATACCTTATTTAAACTAAGTCAGTAATTATCGCGAATCATTTTAAACTAACAAGTTCCAATTTTATAAAATAAACCTTTTATTTTATAAACTGATTTATTAAAATAAAACACTTTTATTTAAAAAACCCCTTTTAAAGTAACTACAACACTCCTTTTGTATTACTTCTCGTTTTGCAATGATTGTGAAAAATTTGTTTTTACTAGTTTTATATTTCTTAAATATTAAACAACCACAAACAACAAAGTGTAATAATGACACGAGCCAAAGTCTCATTTGTTCGGTTTAGTTCGAGTCATCAAACTCAAACCGAACAATACTAGGGTTTACAATTCAACGCCTTGAATCTTGTCTCCCACTTGATCCAAGATTTCCATCTTCATGCTTCCTGATTGTCTCTATCTTCTGTCTTGTATCCATTGCTTGATTACATTTGTAAAGTACAAATTACATTACAAGAATTGAAACCTAATCTATTACATCGGGTACAAATACCCGTAGAAATACAAGATTTCAAAACCAGCCAATCAAACAAAACAAAAGATACAGTCACATGGGTCGGATCCTAGGGCTCGAATCATAATCACAATCACAATCATCACATTCAAAGATTCGATCTTTTTGTCAAACAAAAGTTTTGACAAAACAACGAACAAAGATCGATTATTAATTGCATTTAAACTTTTGTAAAAGCCACTCTAATGCCACTGTTGGGAATTCATGGATACTTTTCATTTAATCGTTTTCAATTAATCACATTAATTGACAAAAATCAGTTTTCATAAAACCGGAGTAAACAGACAGATCTGATCTGACACAGCAGAATCTTTTAAATTTTATAACCATTCGATTCGCAATCGAATTAATTCCCAAATCAGGATCCAGTTACAAATCGTTTAAATAACAATAAATTAAATAACACAGCCATAGAGGGTTTTAGAAATCGACCTTTTACGAAGCGGTTCCAAATCCACACAATGGATCAAGCAACGGTCTCGCTAGTTGACTCTATACGATTTCCAGGTTCCCGATTTCGTCCTACGAATCATAAAAGGAACTCGAATCCAAATCCGGCTCAATATGGCTCACGATTCACTCCACGACTTGACGGTGCAATCCACGGCTCGGCTTAACGGTGCAACCCATGGCTCACCACGACTTGATCTGGCTAGTGGCTAGTTGACCGAAATACCAAAATGGTGGTGGTGTTGGGCGACGGCAATGGCAGCCCATGGAGAGGGGGGCAACGACCATACAAGAGAAAGGGAGAGTGGGTAAAAGAGTTCTACACCAAAATGTGGGAAGCTGGATCTACATTTAAAGTCAAATGTAGATCCACCTTTTTAGGATCTAAGAATACCAATTCAAAATTGGAATTCCCACATTTTATTTCGCATTTAATTTAAATTAAACTCTTTTAGTAATGAAACCATTTAATTACTACTCTCCAATATTACTAACTAACAATTAGTTAGTAACATTTAATTAAATGTCTAAAGTTTAACTAATTCTCAATTTGTTAATTAACATTTAATTAACAATCCCTCGTCATAAAGTTCAAAACTTTATTTGTTTATATCTATAATTAATTCCCACTGATTATTATTTGATAAATAATAAAAGCGAATTCCATAAAACCAACAATTTGCGATCGTATATTATGTTTAACAATTAAACATTAAGTCGTTGCATTCCAAAGTGTAACTATTTGGATCATACCTTTCATAGTAACGTTGAATTTATCATTAATCGGACATCTAATATCCAACATATTATACTTCGAAAGATTCTCCCATACATATCTCAAAATAAGGCATTATTATTGTATGAAACTCCACCAAAGGTAAGGAATCCTCACAACTACCTCCAAATCAATGATGCATGCCCGTAGCATACCCTCAAGCTTTAAATAGTCCTTTCACTCTAATCATCGGTTTGAGGAGGTATGCCATGCTCAAATGAAGTTTTGTACCAAATTCATCCATAAAGTTCTTCTATAAACAAGAATTGAACAAAGTGTCACGGTCAAACACAATTGTCACCGTCACCCCATGTCGAGATACCATCTCTTTCACGTAAACTTTTGGTCATCTTCTTCGAATATATGTCTCCTTGATCGATATAAAATGAGCACTCTTCGTTAACCTTCCCAATTTAACGCCTATGTGTCACACCCCTGCGCCGCGTGCGGAATCCACGGCGCGGTGACGTATGAACAGTTGAATCATGCACAAGTATTGAATAAGAACAACCACAATGGATTACTACATTTCATAATGTTTAGACAGTTGTTTAGTTACAGAAAATCTATCTACCAAAAGAAAGACAACTACAGACCCAAAATATAGTTTACAAAATAAGACTTCAAATAAGACAATTAAACAATTAGGATTTAGTGTGTTTCTAATCCATCCTAGCATGTTTCTTCATCTTGTTCTATCTTAGTATGGTCTCCTTAGTTGTCTCTGAGAATGTCTTAAACCTGATTACCTGAAACACGTGAAAAGTAACTGTCAACTACAGACGTAGTTGGTGAGAACAATAGGTTTAATCATTTGTAAACATGAGTATATGATATAAGGCATAGGTATGTTAAAGTAATAAATGATTCACATGGATGAGCTGCAACCCAAACTAACATCAAGTAAGAAAATGAGTGTAAACAGTCCAATCACTGTTTGCACAGGAGTCAACATATAATATCAAGTCCCAAAATCACGTTTGGAGTTAGATAATGTGTCAACAGTTTTGATAAAACCATACGTAACCGAAATCTGCAGTTGGTTTATAAAACAAATTTAAAAACTAACTGCAGCAATCGGTCTGCCCCAAATGTGTGTGTCCGCTTTCCCTTGTTGTGATCACCCAGTACTAACGCTAATGAATATGATACTTGATGCATTCATAAGTTTGTTTACAACAATAGACACCATGTTTCTGAACCTTACTTTAAACGAGCGTGTTAATGCCTTATGTGAAAACATGATTGAAAACCTTGATTTAATCCCATGAATTAAATCCTTAGTTTTTGAATACCGTGAAATGAATCCTCTGAATTGAATCCCATAAGTGAATCCCTTGATTTGAACATCACCATGAAACCATTGTTTGAATACCACGTTTGAAACCCTTGATTCAAATACCATGAAATGAATCTTTTGGTTTGAATATCATGAAATGTGACCTTGTATATTAACAAGGTTTTTAACAGAAAAGTTTATAAAATTCATTATTTAAAAGGACATATCATTTATAAAACCTTTTTAGATCAATAGTTCAATAGTTTAATAATCCTTTAAAACGGTCTATAACTTTTCTGAAACAGTTGATAAATCCCTTGGATTTGTAATATGAACCTGAAATGTTGATAGGAATACACACATCTTGTGTAATGAAATACAATTGTAAATGAAGAGTTTGATCACGTGTTCCACCCCAAAACAGTTATAAAACAGTAAAAGAGGGGCTAAAGTTCTCACATGTCTGCAGTAGACTCTGAACTAAAACAGATAGCAAGTAGCAAACAGGACTTCTAATTGGTTCCTATATCATTGTAATCATACATAAGATATAAGATTTATAGTTGTATAGACCTTGATTCATTGATTGACTTGTGTTCTCTTGAAATTGATTAACACATGATAACTTGATCTCATGATTATGATTGTTGTGAAAACTTGAAAGTTATGATTTGAATCACTTGATTGATCATGGGTCCAAGAAACGAATATGAAATGTTCCTTTGTGCATAAATCTTATGCATAAAATGATAATTGTTTGCGAATTTGATAACCATTGATTAACATGACTTATGAAAAGATGTTCCAATTGTTCAAGTTCTTGAGATTGTGACTTGATCTCAAGATTAGGTTAAGTTGTAACTTAAACCAACTAAGATCAAATTACAATCACTTTGAGTTGTGGCCTACAATGGGCCTTAAGCCCATAATTATGATAATAGGCTTAAATGGAGGTCCATGGGCCACTTAGGTTACCAATGGGCCAATTGAATGTGGTGTTGGGCCCAGTGAATGGAATGTTGGCCCAACATCGTGTATATAATCCTTATAACATGCCAAAGACAATATCAACCCAATTAAAATCTTAGTGGTCAAATAGAATTGAATTGGGCCTAAAGGATTTAAGTTGGGCTAAGAGATGTTTAGGTAGGCCACTTAAAGTTCCAAAGTGACATTGGTTCAACTAAAGACCTTAATGGGCCAAGCTATCTCAATTGCACTTGGGTTAAGTCCTTGGGCCGATTTGTTAATGGAATTGGGGCTTGTAGCATCGAGTTGGGCTGGATATAATTGAATTGGGCTTATTCTAATGTGGGTCGAGATAATTAAATTGATTGGGCCAAGGTACACAAAAGAAATTGAATGGTGTTGGCTCGACTACCACACTTGGCAGCGAACCTTTTAGGTTTTCTGGCCTAAGGTTCGTTGCATGCTAACCCAATGATGGTTCGTGGACTCCCTCACCTAAGGCTCGGCTAGTATTGGACGAACCATGCAGGGTTTGCTGCATGCCCGAAGGCTTGACCAATTGACTGGTTCGGCAACACTTGCAGCAGGGTTCGGGTAATCATGACATCATGCATGGTTCGTGGTTTCTACATAAGATTCGGCTACATGAAGGCTGTTGAGTTGGTTCGGCTAATGAATCTGAAGGTCCAAGGGTTCGCTAGTCTAGTTGAGTTCGGCTACACCCCAGGGTTCGTGACCGGAAGCAGGTTCGTCAGGACTAGGGTTCGGCCACGTAACCTTATAGTTTCGGCTGGTTTGCACCAGGAAGGTTCGTCTGATTAAGCCAGGGTTCGCCTTATGATGTCTGTTCAAAGGAAGGTTCGGCCGTAGGGTTGATCAGGGTTCGGCCGCCGAACCTGTTACCAGCTTCATCACCATCATCGAACACCTGGATTCAGACCTTGATTCCTGCTATCCTAGCATCAGGGAATGTCACCATGGGTGCGAAAATAGAAGTGGGTTGCTAGAACCGGCCAAGTGTCGGGTTTACACAAGAACACACAAGAAAACCCTATTTTTAAGAAACTTCTTTGGCTCGTACCTCAGATTTGGCTGGACAAAACCACTGATTTCTTGTACTTTCGTGTAGATAATGTTGAGAGCTTCGCGTGGACACCAAGAACGACGAAATCCGTTGAGAAACGAGTGAGTTACGAACGATTAAAGCTTGGTTTTTAGAGAGAGGAAGGCTTAGACGAAAATCTAGAGAGAGAAAGTGTTGTAGGTGAAATAAATGAGATAAATGATCTCATTCAAGGCTTTTATAGCCCGTGTGGTATTCGGGTCCGTTTCGGTCGCTCGGTTCGCGTTTCCGGAACGTAACGCGTATTTTACGCGGTTTTAAATAAAAGAGTTGTTAAACTCATTAAAATGATGAGTTTCAAAATTGTAAAAATATAAAATAATTAATTAATTTATTTTTACTCTTCGTGTGTTGACAGATCATTAAACATTCACAATTACGTGTATACCCGCAATCGCGTACGTTTTTCGATCGTATTAATTATTTAAAGTCGTTTAATCATAATTATAAGTTCAACATTCGTATCATTATGGATCGTCACCCATAACTATACTCAGTCTCTCTTACGTATTACGATTCTTGTTGAATTAATTGTCATAATATTCGTCTTAACACTACGCACCAACACTATCCTGTTACACCGAACGCAGTATATATAGGGCTCACTCTCGCTGCCCACCACTGTTTCGATATAACACAATACTGTTCTTGCCTAGTGAACTCGACTGTAAATAAATAATACCTACTTGTTAAATAATAAAGATTCTAACACACAAGCACATAATGAACACATGATTCACATTGACTGACTGAACATGGACACACACTGATCTAACACCGTTTACGACTATCATGACTAAATGTACAAATGTTACACTATGTTTGAACCATTTTAATTTGGTTCACTAAGTTCAACGTCACCAAAATTTTCACCGAGTTCACCCTAATGGGTGAATTTTTTTTGCTACCCAAGGCATACGTTTGCTTTCCTAATTGAAAGGGGATTTCACGATCGTAATTCTTGAGTAACCACCATCGCCACAATTTCCATATCATAAAGTAGTTAGTTAACCACATGAATAATAACTTTCCCCCTTTGCATCAAAGCACACACAACCACCACATACGACGCGTCAGATTAGACCATGGGATCATCCGGTCCATATGTCGCACCCCGAGAAATCCCGTCCCTTCTGGGGCGCGAGCAACAACAGATTGTCAGGATCGCAGTCTCCGGTCA
This sequence comes from Mikania micrantha, assembly GCA_009363875.1. Classification (NCBI taxonomy): domain Eukaryota; kingdom Viridiplantae; phylum Streptophyta; class Magnoliopsida; order Asterales; family Asteraceae; genus Mikania; species Mikania micrantha. Next base: position 37,642,398 of record CM018695.1, read on the forward strand.
CACAATGTTGCGAGACCTACATGTCTGGTTTCATACGTACATCCAATAACTTGGATAAAACAATTTAGTAGAATCAGAGTTGCGGAAGTAAAAAGTTTAAGTTATCAAAACATCATTATAATCATAAGTTGCGGAAGCATAAGTTTAACAATATTTAAAACTTAAAGAGTAGTAGTGTAGAAGATGTTTAAGTATTTAACATTACATAACAAAACAAATGTCAATCGTTATCAAATTGCCTATGACACTAAAGTTGATGCATGGGACTCCATCCTAGCATCCTATCCTTGTGTGCGTGCCTTAGTTACCTGAGAAAACATGCGAGTAAAAAGGGTCAACACAAAGGTTGGTGAGAGCACAGGTTTGTATCAGCAGTAAACATCAAAATGTTTAAAGTAGATGTTTTGCATTTTTATATATCATATGCGGGTTCGCAACCGAAGCTAACATGCTGCCTCCCGCCATGTCCATCCAACTAGACAATGGCAATGTTTATTGGTCAATTATGCACTGTTCCAACCTCCAGTCGGTGTGGCCATACGGCGCTCAACAGTGGGGCTTGTCAGGCCCAAATAGTACTATTCAGAATTACCACGCTAAGCGCTACGCGCTATTAACGGTCCGAGATGTGTTTAATGAGGACTTATCAGTTTTGTGCATGAATGCCGCACATATACATATACGATATTAGCATGTACAAATGTACCAAAAGTATGTATGTTGATCAAAGTCAGTTGTATGCAATGTTTTCTCCCCCAAAGGTAGAAAATGTAAAAAGGGGCCGTGAACTCACCTGATAAAGCAGTTTCGGTTTATGTGGTGTTTGCGACTGTGAAAGCTAGCAGTCCTGCTAGTAAGTTCCTATAATCATATAGGTGTAAGTATGTGTTCTGTGGTGTGTTGTAGTCCATACAACTCCAGGTGTTGGTGTGCTCAACCGAGTGTGTGTGTTGACTAATGAGACTCGACGAATCGTTGGTGACACGATTGTTGTGTTTATGTGCCCAAATAAAGTTTCCTAAAATGGAAAGTATCCGTTTAAAAGCTCGTTTTGACAAATCCAAGTTTCCAAATATGTTAAAAATCAATTCTAAGAATATTTCAATAACCCAAGTTTATCAAAATACTTTAAAACATCAAAAGCCCTCTTTTGATTTCTAAAAGTTTCCATAAATAGTAAGTTTCTACAAAACCAAGTTTTTGACAAAGTCAAATATCCCAATGTGTTTCTAGACACTCCAATATACATTTAACATCTAGAAATGTCTAACATGTCTAGATCATCACAAATTCAAGACTTGCAACATAAAAGTTTCCTTTTATGGCAAGTGTACCAATATAATTACCAAATCAAATAATAACTAAACCAACTTAAATCTAACATCACTAAACAATAAAATCAGTAAATCTATGACGATAACATATCAAATCACCAACACATCTGAGCACAATCATCATATAGAGTTGCATGTGGGTTTTTACCCATTGCATGTGCGATCTATCAACTAATAAACAAGTAAAACTACCTTAGAAGCTAGGATTTGATGGGAATGATGGCTGATGATGCAGAATCAGTGATTGATGGTCGTTTGTAGCTTCCTTGCTCCTTCCCCAAGCTTTCAATAACTCCAAGTGGTTCACCAATGCAAGGAATAGTCCCAATGATGATTCCAACAGGTTTGAAGACTAGGTTTCAGTGGTTTGGGTCGAGAACTGATGAAGAAAGTCGGAGAAATGGAAAGGAAACCGAGTGAAAATGAATTGGGTTTGAATATAAAGAAATTTTGATCTGCATGGCCTTCGCGTACCGCGGAGGCCGATCAAAATCTTTTATCGTGTACCGCGATGGAATTCGGGAGTCCCGACTCCCGGTTTGCTTCGCGTACCGCGAAGACTTTCACCAAGGGACCTTCGCGTACCGCGATGGGTCCATTTTCTTGTTTTTCGATTTCGATGATTCGATTTCGCTCGTGCTTGATTCCCAACGTTTATCCTAAACATCTAATGCATGTCTGGCACATAATCATATAATGACACATAGGTTTGATTGATCACCAACGTTCGTGAGACTCATGTGTGTGTTTCGATAATTTCTCGAATTATTTTTGACAGTTTGTGTTTGTGTGTTTACGAAGTGTTTGCACGCTTGATTAATCCTAATCAACGTGTAATGCACAATTCAATAATAATCCAAATTATTGATTTGTGTTTGTGTTTAGCTCATCTAATTAAACTCAATTAAATGAAATGCAACAAGTATGGATGTGAGATGAGTGTTGCAATTTACCCAAAATTGTCGGGTGTCACATCATCCCCTTGTTGAAAGAAATTTCGTCCCGAAATTTGGTTGTTGTTGGTAGTGTTTGAGAATGAAAATTTTAAAAATTTCTGGTTTTCACATCATCCCCTTGTTGAAAGGAAATTTCGTCCCGAAATTTATCCGTTGTTGTCGGCGTTTGACGTTGTCTGTTTGAAAAGATGGGGATATTTGCGCATCATCTGATCTTCACGTTCCCACGTGAATTTAGGTCCGCGTGTCGGGTTCCATCGGACCCTGGCAATCGGAATCCGACTCTGTTTAATTCGTTTGACCTCTCGGTCCATGATCTCTACCGGTTCTCCCGTGAATCGCAGTTGTTCATCCATCTGGATCTCATCCAGTGGGATCACAAGTGTCTCATCTGATAACCACTTCTTCCGATTTGAGACATGGAATACGTTGTGAACTCCATCGAGTTCAGCTTGTGGGTTAAGTTGGTATGCTAATGGGCCGATTTGCTTCAGGATTTCGAATGGCCCAATATACCGTGGATTCAGTTTTCCTCGTTCGCCAAAACAGAAAGGGTGATCGGCATAGCTCTGCTGACGATCACAAGCTGCTGCCATGCGGTTTCTAATATGTACTATCTTCTCGGTTGTTTCATGTATAAGTTTTGAGTCAGTGAGTTGACTGTCACCCACTTCTGCCCAACAGAGGGGTGATTGGCACTTCCTGCCATAGAGTGCCTCAAAAGGCGCTGCCTTGATGCTGGTGTGGTGACTGTTGTTGTAGGAAAATTCCAACAATGGTAGGTGAGTTTCCCAACTATTGCCGAAGTCTACTACGCATGCTCGTAGCAAATCTTCGAGAGTTTGTATTGTACGTTCGCTCTGGCCATCAGTTGGTGGGTGGTATGCAGTACTCATATCCAACCGTGTGCCAAGCGACTTTTGCAATGATTTCCCTAAGTTGGTAGTGAATCTAATATCTTGATCTGAAATGATGGAGATTGGCACTCCATGTCGTGAGGCCACTTTCTTGACATAACTTCTGGCTAGCTTTTCCATTTTATCGTTTTCCTTGTTTGCAAGGGAAATGTGCTGACCTGGTCAGTCGGTCCACAATAATCCAGATAGTGTCGCATCCACTAGGAGTATGGGGTAATTTGGTAATAGAATCCATGGAGATTTGTTCCTACTTCCACGTGGGGACGGAGGAGTGTTGTTCCTTTCACCGTTGATGCCCTAGGGAGAGGTATGCGCACAACCTTGTTGTGGCAAGTGATTTCAACCTGGTTTCTAACTACCTCAAAACTGCCGAGTGTAACCTGGCATGAGGTCGATCCTAAATTATGGTTTGCTAGCTTTAAAGTGCATTTTCTCAGAATGTGCTTAGTTAAAATCAGTTTATCATCAGTTAGCTCTACGGTGTATTCAACCTCTAAATACATTGGGGTTATGACAAGTATTTACTAAAGTGCTTAAATATAAGACTCTTCTTAGTTCCAGTATCACACAATACAGAAGCGTATTGATTGTTTAAGAGATACATACCTGTTGCAAGATTAGGATCATTTCTCGCTTCCTTAGCCCCAATTACAAGGGGTCGTTCCTTCGGACAGTTATTGTTCCTGTTATTGTTGTCGTTCTCTAGATATGGGCAGTCCTTCCTGAGGTACCCTGGCTTCCCACATTCGAAGCAACTCTTCGGTGCTTCATCCCCATTGTTTTCCGCATGGGGACAGTCCCTCTTAAAGTGCCCTGGCTTTCCACATCCGAAGCAACCTTTTGGTGCTTTGTATTGCTGCGGTTGAGGCTGTGGAATTTTGGTCACCAGTTCACCCCTGTACATTATCTAATAGCACACAGATTTTATAGATGTTCACACCACTTGTGAATCATCCTCATCAAATTCAAATATACAAGAACTATCTTTTATGTTCGAATGTAGTTTATAAGCTAATAGATTCATTTCCCCCAACCATAACGCATAAAGAATGTCCATTCCCCTATGGTTCGTCCTTTAGCAAAATCATATCTTTTAAAAGATACATTCAATTACTTGCAACATCAACATACATATACAAGTCATTTCCACCCAACTCCCTTCGAATGTTATGATACATACACGTATATATATAATCATAGATGTTCACACCACTTGTGAATCATCTATGAAATAATGATTTTAGCATGAAGGTTCAATTGAATAATTTACCTTCTAAATCCCTCTCGCAACCCAAATCAACTAATTACACCAATCAATAAACATGTAACATTTACAACTTATTTCAAGCAAAACACGCATATCAATATAATCACATGTTTATAGCCGTAACACCCCAGTTATGACACTATTGTTAAAACCTTAACATATCAAACTTTAATCAACGACAACATGTCATTATCAAGTTTTTATTCTACCTAAGGCATTCATCCCAAAACCCTTAGAGTCTATTTTCTCACCCAACCTCGTCCTTTGCCCAAGTCTACTAGCCGACACTTTCTTGTTGTAGCAAAGAAGCTTATGTATAGGGTATACGTAGGGCATACACCCAATAGCCAACGCACCACCTCTTTGATACAACATGATCATGCCTTAGATAGTGTTTAGGGATTTAGACGATTTATTTTCCATCACCATACAATTTGTCCATAATTTTTACCCATATTAAATGTGTTCATTTATTTAGGACTATACTCCACCACATGTATATACACCACCATTATACAATTATTTAAAAGATTTAAGAACACGTCATACAATACATACTTGTAGTGTGCACACTTTCTCCTGTTATTCACCGCATACTAGATCACATAAATATCTACACCATTTGTAGTTCATCTTGATTACCATTTAAAAATAAAGATGTTTACAACCTTGTAGATCATCTCATTTAGCAAATTCAAATGTCGACGTCTACACCACTTGTAGATCATCTCAATCAATATTTCAAATATAGATATCTACACCACTTGTAGATCATCTTAATCTATAATTTAATTATAGAACATTCATACATAAACCATTACTAACATTTCAAACTACCAAAAGCCCAAAGGCATTGTATTCGTTACTAATTTAATTCATCCATGTAATTTTTACCACAAATGCCATACAAATGTGGACTTACAGGTCAAATACCAATGCCACTCAAAAGTGGACTTACATGCCATTCCCCATACCATACCAAGATGAATTTACCTACCAATCCCAATGCCACTCACCGGTGATCTCACATGGGAAATCCCATGCCACATAACCATGAACTTCTAAATTTTCACCCGAAGGTGAATTCTCCCCATTGCCACACACCTGTGGACTTACATAAGTTTCACCCGAATGTGAATTCTCACCAATGCCACACACCTGTGGACTTGCATGAATTTTCACCCAAAGGTGAATTATCACCAATGCCACACACCTGTGGACTTACATGAATTTTCACCCGAAGGTGAATTCTCCCAATGCCACACACCTGTGGACTTACAAGAATTTTCACCCGAAGGTGAATTCTCCCAATGTCACACACTTGTGGACTTACAAGAATTTTCACCCGAAGGTGAATTCTCCCCAATGCCACACACCTATGGTGTTATATAAACTACCACACTAATGTGGATTCTCTCCAATTCTAGTGTCATTTATCAATTAACATACAATGACACTAATTCTAGTTATGCAACAACACATAACAATCAATAATTGCCACAACACATACCACATATCATTCACAAAGAGAATAAGTATTTACAACATACTTACATACCATTTGGTCAACTAGCAAAAGTTACTAATCCCTCATACTATTCCATACCATAAAGTATGAAATTGAAGGCATCGTAACAACAAACTCCTAGCACCTTACCTACTATTCATAATCATAGTATGTGTTGATTCCATTAAGGTCATATCCATGTCAAGAATATAATCTTATGTTGGCCAGACATAACATTATACACTTCACATGTCCATTCCCCTAACTTCACCTCCCCATAATATGACTAAGAAATTCGATTTAACAAGAAATTTCACAACAAACACCATTAAACATATAAAACTAAGGTAAACAACCACAAACTTGTTACCTTAACCCTCGGCTTCGTGATCGGATCTCAGATCGAACATTCTCTCCATATCAAAATCACAAGGATTTGAGTTCAAGTGTCCGCGACGCACTTGAATCCCTCAAACCATTCGCTCTGATGCCTACTTGTAAGCCCCAAAATCCCCACACGTATGACACGTGTTTAAAAACACCCTCAGAGTTAGGTCCCATATTTTTCAAAATAAACAAGTGCTTAATAACACTTTGATAACTGGTTTACATCCAAGTTCCAAAAGGATTTATGTTAGTTAAACATTCAAAAGCTCCATTTACATTAATACAATTCACAAAACCTTTGATTTTTACTAACAAAATACAACCACAAGACACATTTCTATCTGAGTCCTTGAAAACAATCTGATCACGTCCGCCATCACCCTTTACGTTCACCTACAAAACTCCACATTTAAATCACCATTAGTTCGTAAGAACTAAGTAAGAACACCTATGTATACTTTTTGGCTCATAACGGAAGTTTATTGGATCCCAAAACACGATTAAACGACCAAAATGGGAAATTTTGGACACCTCCAGCCGTAGGCTACGACCACTGGGATAGAAATCCCTGGGTGTAGGCTACTGCCTAGGCGTAGGCTATGGCAACCTGTGTGCAGAAAATGCAGTTTTTTGCGTTTTTCAATCTCGTGACCATTTTGGATCATTTTAACCCTTCCGTTACCTCCAAATACATCCCATAACACCTTTGAAACATAAACAACAAAGTTTCAAACATAATTTGATGATAACATTCAAAGTAAACACCACAATTGGTTAAACGGGTCATTTTCTCCCAAACCCATTAACACCTCCATTTCACCCAAACCTATGGGGATTCCCTTTTTCACCAAGAATTCCCATTTGTATAACATTACCAGCATATTCAACACATGGAAATCATATTCATAGCATTTAAAACACCAATATAGTTTTAAAACATATAATTCACCATTTAAAGTCAAATTATACACAATTTCCTTGATATTTCCTTTTTCACCAAGGATTCTCAAGGTAGGTAATCGCACCACCTGTGATTTACCTAAACTCCATATTTTCACCATGGGAAGATCACATCACTTGTGATTCAACCCGTTTTGCATTCACACACCTTGTGAATTGTTTTGACTATTTCAGTCAAACTTCAAATAAGAAGTTCACACCACTTGCGAATCATTCTTATTTCTCCATACCACTTATAAACATAACAAATCACAATAACTAAGCAATTTAAACACCTATTGCATGTTATTGTCAACACCAATTCACCCAATTTACATATTCACACCTCTTGTGAATTGTTTGTCAAACTTCGATAAGAAGTTCACACCTCTTGCGAACCATTCTTATTACGTCACATCAAATGTAAACATTCTACATTACAATAACTAAGCAAATATAACACCTATTGCATGTTATTGTCAAACAACACTATACAAACACCAATTCACCAAATTCACATTCCATGTATATTCCACATACATCTACTTACATATATACATATATGTGCATAACACCATTTAACAACATCATGTATAACAGGTGGGTGACTTACCTTGTCCCGAAAAATTATCCACCACCACCACAATCTCCTTTCTGGGTCGTTTAGTTTCACTACCTCCATTATCACTTCCTATTATCACAACTAATAGGTTTTAATACAAAGTTTGACTATAACTAATCAAACTACATCCAATTGACCCATTATCACCAATTTCACTTAGGTTATGATCAAATGACCTCCTAATCCCAAAATTTTCATCTTTTGTGATCTTAGCAAATCATTCACCTCACAAATAAACATAGAAATTCATTCTTTTAGTTACAAACCTCAATTGACATTTTATCAAACACTTCATATGCAGTTTTTTATTCACATATGCATATCCCCTAATAAGCTCCATAAAACCCCATATCTTGATTTCAAAATCATTTAGATTCAACATTATCACATATTTATCAATCACAATCTCATTTTAACATCTATTTCATGTTTACACATCAAACTAAATCTCCAAGTTCTTATCCCCCAAGAATGTAGAAACACCCATCAACACCATGATATCAAAACTCATAGAATGATCAAAATTTGTTTTTAAATGTTATATATATATGAAGATTACTAACAAATAACACCATATAAACTCCCAATTTCGGATTTCAACCGTCCTACCCAAACCCCATGGGAGACCCATGAAGCTACACCCCAAAAATACACAAAATGTCTTACCTATGTGTAGTATGAAGCAAGAACAACTCCAATCTATGATTGCATGAGAAATCCTTGCTGGTTTGGGTCTTCAGTTTTTGAAATTTTGATCTCTCTTCAACCTCCTCTTCCTCTCTCTCTCTCTCTCTCTCTCTCTCTCTCTCTCTCTCTCGTCGCCCTTGCTTTCCTGAAAAGAAGAAATGGTCTTTTGACCAATTTTGACCACCATTTTCCATATAAACCACCCCCTTTTTATTAAGTTTCAACAATTTTCACTTCTAACCCCAAAATTGCAAGTTAAAACTAACTAGTTATCAATAACATAGTTAAATTAGTTAACACCACCATATGGTTATATTTTAAATCAATATTTATTAAAACACCCACCAAATAATGTTTAAGATAGTTCAACCTTATAAAAAAACCCATCAATTAAAGTAAAACATAATTATACTCCAATTACATTTTATTTATAATATTCCCTCAAAATGGGTCGTTACAGGATATGTGCAACCTCTTGAGGTACCGGAATAGAAATGGGAACACATCACCATGGATTTCATCACCAAGCTACCGAGAGCATCAAAGCGACATGATACCATATGGGTGATTGTGGACTGGCTGACGAAGAGTGCACACTTCCTCCCGATCAGGGAAATGAATACATCCGAAAGGTTGTTTGATTTGTACGTTAAAGAATTTGTGGCCAGACATGGAGTTCTGTGTAACACCCCGACCGATGGCGAAAACGCCGGGATGCCACGAGGGATGTGTAGATTGTTCATAAGCTCGTGGGCATCTAATTAAATCATCACATAACAATTAATCAATCAAATTAATTACACCAAAAATCATGTTCATCATGAATTAGTTACATCAATTACACAAAAGATTTAGCTATCTAACTAAATTCTAGTCTTTAGAATTTCAGTTATTTAGCTAAGTCCAAGATCCTATGTGATGATCTCCCAAAAGAAAGTAGAGCTATCATGCCCTACTTAATTGCCTTCGTTCCCTGAAATATGTAATAATCAAGTGTCAACTTCAAAGTAGTTGGTGAGTAATCATAAGTTTTATGTTTCAAAATGTTTACAAGAAGTTTAAGAAAGTTTATAGCTTTTCTGAAATAATCCACATGGCACCTGTGAGATAATCCAACACATAACCCAACACATAAACACAAACATACAATCACATAATTCAGTTAATCATAGATAGTCAATAACGTATGAATTCAACCAATCTCAATCCTCAATATTCTCAATTTATATAAGTGACAATACATGCATCATTGTTTATGACCGAGGTCAATGACAACGACACACGGAGTTGTGCAAATCCGCATGACAATACATGCAATCATTACCGATAACCGAAGTCAAAAGTAACGACTCATGGAATAGTGACAATACATGCAATCATTGCGGATGACCGAAGTCAACTGCTACTATTCATGGAATAGTGACAATACATGCAATCATCGCGTATGATCGAAGTCAACAGCAACAACTCATGGAATATGATCATCCATAAATAAGAATATCATACAAATAAACAAGTGTCATCCATGTGTTATTAAGATAGTATGAAAATCTGGTATACATGTTGCACCTCCGAGTTTAAAATCAAAATGAATTAAAAGGAGGTTATGAGAACTCACCTGAGTCCTTAGAACCTGAATTCTTGTAATATGCGCGCTCGCGTATACGGACTCAAGTAACTCAACAATCTGTAATTATAATATGTTTTGCATTCATAAGTATTCACGCATAACATCATTAAGTTTGTTTTATTCCGTTTGCTCTTCAATTGCTAAGTGCATGAATTTCTTAGGTTTATTCCCTAAGTTAAAGTGATGTTCATAAGGACGTCCTATTCCCATGATAAGTTTACTTGTTAGTTAATTCATTACAATTTAATAATATGGTTGAACTGTAATTATGGAAGTTATATACACATGTTGTAAAGGTAGTTACTTTGTCCATCCATATGTATATACCCGTGATGATAATGCATGCATGGGTACTTGAGTTAGTCAACAAGTTTTCCTTTTGTTAAATTGAATTTTTGGTCTAAGAAAGCCACTTGAGCTATTCTCATTCCTTATTTACCTACATATATTCTTAGATTTAAAACATATTCTCATTACTACAAAAGTGGTAGCTTAGATGGCTCATGTATGCATCCAATATCATCAACATCTTATCCCACTCATTTAAATTTATATGTATCGATATAGCCCTTTTTCCTTAGTCCGTAAATATTGGGTTTTACCGTCCTAGGTCCGGCCCTAGGTTCGCTGCACTTGGCCCAATCCAGGTTCTGGTTCGGCTTAGCCCAATGGGGTTCGGCCCATAAGGTTCATGACCCACGATATTCCCAGCCAAGGTTCGCTGCAATAGGAAATGTAGGTTCGGCTCTAAGGTGGGAAAAAGGTTCGCTTGGTTAGGCCGCCTAAAGGCTCGGCCAAATAAGGCTGGTGGGCAACATGTTTGTAGCTAAAGAGGTAAAGAGGGTTCGGCCAGCAACTAGGTAAAGGTTCGTTCCTCGTGTGGTTCAGTGCATGTTCGTCACCCTCTTTGGGTTCGGTGCAGGTTCGTCACCCTCTTTGGGTTCGGTGGCCAGGTTAGGTTCGCCATACCTCTGCATTGATCAAACAAGGGTTTGGCTAAGTGAAATGAGTAAAGGTTCGTTCGTAGGGTTTCAGCCACAAGGTTCGGCCAAGGGAAAGCTTCGGCTGGCCAAGGTTCGGCCAGCCCAGGTTCGTGGTCAGCGGTCTGCATGGCAAGGGAAGTTCGATTCAGGTTAGCCCACCTAAGGTCAAGCCTTCATGAGGTTCGGCTTTCCCCACCCTCACGAACCCTGACCTTCCAATATCAGCTATAGTGCTCGCCGAACCTGTTGTTCTGGTCCATAAATCATCATCATCTTCATCTAAAGTTGTTCTAGGTCTTTTCCTAGCTTCCATAGATCACTACTAACCCGATTTAACATCCATAAACCCTAAAAATCCGTTAAGGAGATGGTTGCCATGTTCGAATAAGGTTTCTAACAAAATCCGAAAAGTAAAAACTCAGATTTACCTCGATAAGTCGACCAAATGTGAGATTTTCCTCTGTGTTCTTGTTCTCCTCGGTCTCACGAACACGTAGGCGCCAAGATCTTGAAAATCTGTTGAGTAACGAGCGAGATATCGTAGAGAGAAGTTAGAGAGAGAGTGGGGTGGCGGGATTTGTGTCTAGAGAGAGAAAATGGTTTGTAAAAATGAAGAAGAAGAAGGGAAACCTTCTTCCTTATACCGCACGCCGTCCCCACGTGCTCGGTCTCGTTTATTTCGCGATATAATAATTAAATGATCGGTTTTGCTCGTGATTATATTTAAAACATTAAAGTGTTTAAATAATCATGTTTCGTTTTAAATAAAAATGAATTTAAATAGAATCGTTTAAATATAATGCCTCCGTTTATGTTCATTAAATTAATTATTCAAATAAAATAATTCGTTCGTTTTCGTTTTAGGTTGTAATTCCTAATAACCATTTTTAGTTTTCATTTATTAATTTAACATAGTCAGATATTATTTCGTTATCTCGTCGAAACGCGTTACTTACGTACGTATTCGTAAAGATCGTCACATTTTCGAATCCGACGCTCGTATTGTATTTCGATTCGATTTAGGATTTATGGAATATCGTTTCAGAATATTATTCTTAATAATTATATTCGTGTGAATTGTCACCCACACGAATACATTCATTCAGTCAATATTTTTGAATTAATATTCACGCTTAAGTCATGTTCGTAACCTCACCAAATCGCGTAATCACTTCCAATAATACTTTCGTTCTTTAGTTATCTTGATCATTATCAATCCCAATCCAAAACCCACTAAACCAAATCACTGACACATCCGTGATAAACCGAAATATGCATATGTATAGGGCATATGTAGGGGTCAGTCGCAACCGCCCCAGCCACCGTCCCACCGCTATTTCGATAAACCATGACCATGTGTCCTTGACTATGTTTAGCAACCAAACACTAACAGACTCCAAACTCCTTTCCATTCCAAACCAATAACCCATATTTGTGAATTTAACTGCGACAAATTCTCTGGTTCTGTTTAGTTGTGTTTCAACTAAACTTCCCATGGTTTACGCGTATAGTAATAATATGTTCTCAATATGTATACCAATCATCAATAATATCATCCAATAATTTATTATCATTAATAATTATCATATCAGGTCGTAACAGTACAATCGTACATATGTACGGACAACCTGAAATACAGTGATGTTACATTCCGGTCTCTATTGTGTCTGATCAAGATACGAGATTTACTTCCAGATTCTGGAAGCAGTTTCATGATATGATGGGAACTAGACTGAACATCAGTACCGCCTATCACCCCCAGACGGATGGACAGTCTGAAAGGACTATCCAAACGTTAGAGGATATGCCACTTGCCATTGGTGGAGTTTTCGTATAATAACAGCTGCCACTCTAGTATCAAAATGCCTCGATATAAGGCTTTGTACGGAAGGCGATGTAGAACCCCTGTATTTTGGGGTGAAGTTGGATAGAAAGAGATAGGAAACAAGGTTTCCGTGATCGACATGGCAGAAAAGCTACGGGTGATAAAAGCACTAATGAAAGCCGCACAAGATCGCCAAAAGTCCTACGCAGACAAGAGCAGAAGACCAATAGAGTTTAATGTTGGTGATCGAGTGTTGCTAAAAGTATCACCATGGAAGGGAATCATTATATTCAGAAAGCGAGGAAAGCTGAGTCCGAGGTAATCGGACTGTTTCAGATAGAGGCAAGGGCAGGGAGGTTCGTGTACCGACTGGACCTACCAGAAGAGCTGAACGGGATTCATCCTACCTTTCACGTGTCACACCTTAGGAATTTTCTGTCATACGAGCAAACACATGTTCCTTTGGATGAAATCGAGGTGGATAACTGACTGAACTACATTGAAGAACCAGTCGCAATCGTGGATACAAAGGAAAAGAAAATACGGGATAAAACGGTTCGTCAAGTCAAGGTTCAATGGAAGCTTCGGAAAGGTTCAGATGCTACATGCAAAGCAGAAGAGGAAATGAAGAGGTTGTATCTCCATTTGTTCGATAGGTAACGAGGCAGGTTTCGAGGCGAAACCTATTGTAAGGAGGGAGACTTGTAACGCACCAAATTTTTTATACAAGTTATTTGAACTTACGAATGGGTAATGGATAATGAACTGGTGGGGAGAAGAGGGAAAACGAACTGAATAATGGATCACCAATTCGAGTACTCAAAACCAAAATTCGTAACCTCTCATTTTCGTGAACTTCCAAATTCATGAACTCTCATTTTCGTGAACTTCCATTTTCGTGAACTCCTATTTTCATGAACTTCCATTTTCGTGAACTCCTATTTTCGTGAACCTTTCCTACCTAAATGAATGCCTTGGGAACCATGTTTACCTTTGGTTGGAAGCACTCTCTCTCAAGTACACGAAGTGGAGGTTCTTGAACTACAAGAAACGGCTTTTGAGCCACACAAACGTAGGAGGAAACACGCGGGAAGCTACCAGAAGGATCATCTAACATCAAGTAAGTGTTATATTGTGAGAAAGTTAGGATTTTTATGCAAAGTTAAACTTATGCGTAAAGCTCACGCCTTTATGCATAAAGTTCGTTCCTTTTTGCTTCCAATGTGTTACCTCCATAAGGAACCTAGAACTAGCTCTCCAAAGTCTTGAATAGTTTTCTGAGATGAATTATGTGGAAAAGATGAGAATTCGAAATGTACACGAAATATAGTATGCGAACACCCTTAGTGAACTTGGCTTATTGAACTTGGGTTTGAGTACCTGGCTTAATGAACTTGGGTTCGTGTACTTGGCTTAGTGAACTTGGGTTCATGTAGTTGGCTTAGTAAATTTGGGTTCATGTACTTGGGTTAGTGAAGTTGGCTTAGTGAACTTCGCTTAGTGAACTTGGTGTAGTGAACTTGGCTTAGTGAACTTGGTTTAGTGAACTTGGCTTAGTGAACTTGGTTTAGTGAACTTGGCTTAGTAAATTTGGCTTTGTAAACTTGGCTTAGTGAACTTGGTGTAGTGAACATGGCTTAGTGAACTTGGCTTAGTGAACTTGGTTCAGTGAACATGGTTTCGTGAACATAGGTTCGAGTACTTTGGGTATTTCGAGAAGTTAAGATTGTGTACCTTGAGGTTCGCGTAGTTCATGGATTTCGAATACTTAGCCAATCTCGAGCACTTGTGCTTATGAGGAGACTGGTTAAGTAACCTATGAGTAACCTATGAGGACTTAGAATAAATTGTAAGTCTAGGAATGTAATGGAATGAGGCAATGCAATGGTGTAGGTTCTTGAGTTTTAGCTAAGGGATTTCGGCTAACAAGATAAGAGCTACATTACTCTAAGGTGAGTTCTAGATGCCCTATTTCAAAATTTTATGTGTACTTATGTTTTGGGCTGACATGCATGCTGTTAGTATGTTATGATGCTTTATGATGTTATGTGACTTTGCGATGATGACGAATGCGTGATGATATGTGTGAAGATGTATGCATGAGAATATGTTAAGTATGACGAATGTATGTTAATGACTTAAGCTGATGATGATTGATTGATGACATGCTATTATGATGATAACTATGATGACAGTTATAAGATGTTATGCTATGATGAGATCCTACGCTGCTTGGATGAAAGTATGATGCTATGATGATTAGATGCTAGCATGACGTGGTTATGATACCATGATGAATTATATGATGATATGATAATATGATTCTAGCATGACATGTATATGATGCTAGGATGTTACGATGATACGATGAAATGATACTAGCATAACCTGTTATGAGTAATCCTATGTTATTAGGATAAGGTTACGATGTTATGATGAATGATGATATAGTGCTAGTATATCATGCTATGAGGAATGACTGTTGTTCCCATATTCGTATGGGGTAAGTATAAATGATGCTCCTGTACTTAAACTGGGTAAGTATGGATCTGTTAAACGCTTCAGCGATTCAGATCAACATTATGGAGCTTTGTACCGGCATAAGTCTCGCACCCCCGCGTCACACCCTGAGCCGGCGGGCCGGATCGTGTGTCCCGTCGGGCGGAATGGTCCTGGGGCGCGATATCGGGAATGATAATCGTGATGATCAGATTGTTTACAATGCACATGATATATAATGAGAAACTGCTAAATGAAAATAGAATTACAAAGTTAAATTACATCAGTTTTGTTCATAATTTAACAATGTAAATCTACTATCAACATCATAAATCTTCTATCTTGTATCTGCACAAGATATACAAAATAATCTATAAATGATGTTCAAAAATATGCAGGTCCAAAATGCTAGGTCCTCTAACTGGTATCCTAGTCAAAAAGCATAAATTCTAACTCAGACCTGTTCGTCACCTGAGAAGTCATGCAAAAAGATCAAGTCAACACATGGTTGGTGAGTTCATGTAGTTTTATTTAAAAATGAATTTGAATAACCATTCGAATTACAGCCTTAACCTCACCATTAACCACCTATACCATCTAGTTCAATATGCTTATATATAGGGCATATGTAGGGGAACAAGCCCTAGCCACCGTCCCACCACATACCGAACCACATGATATATTGTTCCTGGTGATAATTAAGCAGTTCATCCCACACTATTCATCCACAACGTTTGATTACCCTGATAACTCTTTACCTTAATCCCCCGAAATGACAACCTTAACCTCATCAATGACCACCTATGTTATCCAATCAAGTATGCTTATATATAGGGCATATGTAGGGGAACAAGCCCCAGCCACCGTCCCACCACATACCGAACCGCATAACATATTGTTATTAATGATAATCATGGTTGCAAAAGTCGCTAGGCGCTCCTAGGTCGGAACAAATCCTTGGAGAGAGTAATCGGAGAGTACTTGGCCCTAGGAGGGAGTACTCGGGTAATACTCAGGAAGTACTCGGCCTCGGAACAACTGTGACAACTAGTACCTGACCGGCCGGCAAGTCCGTACGGTGCGTGTACTTTCTACAGTAACTATGTGTACATATACGACTGTGAACAATGTTTGTATTAACAGAATCCTAAATACAAGAAATCGTTGTACGTATTTTTGTGTAAACTTAGATACAGTAAGTACAACGTACATTTGAAACATTAGTTGTGTGTATTTAAGTGAAAACTTAAGTACAATTAACACAACAAATCATGAGAAACAACAGTGTTCAAACAATTAACAGGAATCAGATGGCCGACAATTCAAGGCGAAAACAATGTGATAACTGGATGTTTAGTTGAGTCCGACAGTGAGGAAACACAAATAAAACAATAATGTAGTGTTGTTTCAGAATAACGAACTGACAGTGTGTTTGCGTGGGTGATTCACACAAACATATCTGTGAGTTCAATGCTATGAAATGATGACTGAAAAGTAGAAAACAAAAGTCGGAAAGCAAAACCATCGTCGTGTTCGTTCGAATGACGATTCGAACGAATACGCGCGATGGTGACGCGATTCGACGAAACGAAAACGAAAACACGACACGAACGGAATTAATTTAATAAAAATAAAATATTTAACGTTTTACAATTTTGAAACTCATAAATTAATTAAAATTATCTTCTATTATTTATTACAATTAAATACGCGTAAAGTTCCGGATACGCAACGAAAACGCGAACCGAGCAACCAAAACGAACCCGAATACCCCGGAGTATATAAACAACTAATGAGGGTGTTTTCTCATAATTTTTCTGCACTCTCTCTCTAAAAACGAGTTTCACGAACCCTTCCTCTCTCTAAAACATCCAAGATTCAATCCTCCATAACTTCTTCGTTTCTCGACCAATTTGGGTGATTCTTGAACCCACGCGAAGCTCTTGATGTCCTCTATGTGAAAGTACAATAGATCGGAAGAGATAACCACTGAAAAATGAGGTATGATGCGGCAAAGATATGAGAAAATAGGGTTTTCTTTCAAATCCTTGTTCGAACCCATCTAGCCGGCCAAACCTTTGTTATTTCAAACCATGAACACGAGAAGTTCAGTGTAGCGGGGCCGACATCACATGATAACCCTACCACTACATCCGACTCGATGATGATGATGGAGCTGGGAACAGGTTCGCTAGCTGGATGGGAACGAACCAGTGGTTTGGGCCGAACCCCAAAGTGCCGAACCCTTCACTGAGGACCACGAACCCTCCTACTCGCGAACCCACATGGCTGGCCGAACCCTGCTCCCTTCACGAACCCTGGAAACCATCGCCGAACCTTACATGGCTGCAGTACCCTACCCGAACCCTTGTGTGGCACCGAACCGTTGGGTCTAAGGCGAACCCTCATTTTCATCAACCTAACCCATCTAGTACTACCACTCCCGAACCCTAACTACGAACCTTTTTCCATGACCAGCCTAACCTACGGTGACACCAGTAAGCCGAACCCTTCGAGGGACTCACGAACCCATGTGTCAAGAACCACCCTCGAAGAACCTGTTGACAGCCAATGCCATGGCCGAACCCTAAGAACTCAGCCGGATCTCTCTCTTTGGTTCACGAGTTTTCTTTAGCCATGCAACCCTATATGGCCGAACCTAGACCCATGAAACCCCAAGGTTCGCTGCCTTGGGGATTACCTCTTCCATTTGTTGGTCAGGCTAGACAACCGGCCCAAATTCAGGGCCCAGCGTTATTTTGTTCAGCCCAGCAGCTTATTAGTCTTGGCCCAGCATGCTGTTTTGATCAGGCCCAAATCAACCACCCTTTTTAGCCCGACACAATGGCCCAACCGGCCTGGACCCATGGGATTAAGCCCAATATGTTCGAAAAAGCCCAATAAATCCCAATCGGCCCAAAGATTATCCATTCGGCCCAAGCAACCCTTGATTCGGCCCATAGACTTTGATCCGGCCCACGTTAAGTGTTGGCCCATTTGATTCAAGATGCAAATTAACACATGAGATTCAATTGTTAAGGATAACATGTATGGGGTTGGTTAACAAGGATAACAAAGATGATGGACTTTGGGTTTAATACATTTCACAAAACCCTACAATATTCAAGTTTACAAGAACAACATATGAGACTTTAAATTACAAAACAAGACGTTATACTTAGAAAATGATAAGGGGTTTCAAGTGTACACGATTATGACAAGTCTCAAATCAAGTTAAAAATAAAACAATTAACAAGACGTAATAAGTTCATCTTAAATTGGTTAGGGGCTAGTATAATCTATAATCATTGGATCAAGGCCGAATCAAAACAATGAGTCACAAGTGTTAGCCAACAATAGGGCTAACACATACACGCGCACAAATCTATACAATCGATACTTATAAGATTACAATCACATGAAATCAATACAGGAGCGTGAAAACTACCACAAGAACAATCAAGAGCGCGTGCATTCTTTCTTTTAAGCTAAGTCAACCCTACAACAACAAGGTGAGTTCATATGCCCCTTTTACTTTAATCTTAACTGATTTTAAACTCTCGGGGCTGAGAAACATGTTTACTTTTATTTATTTAAAAGTTCTGCTTAACATGTTATGTATACTTTGATTTAGATAAAACTTAATTGTTTATTATCGCTTATCATTTTATGCATGCTTGTATGATGATGACATGACAGGAAAAATTCAGATGAACAAGATAATATATCTTATTAATTCATCAATACATTAGAATAATATAGTTATAAGATTTTATCTTATAACACTCAGTTATTCTTACATAAACAGACATTGGAACAATTACAAGCAAACATATGAATGTTATAAAGATATTACATATCTTTGTATTAACATTCGATACAAGAGTTAAGTAAGTGTAATAGGACAAGTCCTTTTAACACTTAGCTTTACAACTCAATACATATTACAAGAGTACAAGGAACAAAGAATGATAATCATGATAATGTAACTTCATGATAACAACATCATTCACTCTAATAATTAACATAATGTAATAAGACAAGTTCTTATTTAACTTTGTTAATATCATGAAGAACATATGACAATGAGAACAATAATACAAAAGAATACAATTACAATTAGTTACTATTGACCTGTTGTATTATATCACTTCAATCATGTGCCAATTGTACAAGTTGATCATGTAAGCCCCTTTAATTCGCTGACCAGTTAGTTTGACGTGACTAAACCGACGATAGCATAGTGGTACCATAGGTTTGGCAAACCTCTAGCTTGTAGGGCTAGTATGTTGATCGTATTGACTCATTGGCCGGAAAGCGACCTCAAGTCAGGTTCTGGAAAGTGACACATGGTGATATTAATCTGCAGTGATAAGTAATTAATCCATCGTTTCTTGTTGACTAGTAGACTGAGTAATGTATATTCTCATGTCATATTGCTTGTAACTGTTTCGATGAGGTCTATGGTTTACAAAGTGGTAGAGGTAAATCGGATGCATTGAGATCTGATTACGTGAGGATGCCAATGGATTCCTTTTAGGCTCTATGCACTATAGTTCAAGCACAAATTGCAAGTGGTTAACTAACACTCTTAATATTTAAAAGTGTAACAACAGTTAACCCCACGATTATAGAATGATACAATGAACAGATTTGATAAATCTAATATCCTTAACATATATAATGGTTATCTAACTTCGGTTTGATAACTACAATTACATCATTATATTATTCTATACAAGTTATCACAGGTGATTCAAGAATGGTATGGACATGGGGATTTGGGAATGGAAATCTATAGTTGAATTGCAAGTAGTGTGGGACTTGTTTGAGCATGTGGTGGGATGGCGTCTGGGCTTGACCCTTTCGTATGCCCTATATATAAGCATGCTTGATCCGGTGTCACATCACTTGTACATATAACTATGGAGGAGCCATTGGGTGAACAAGTGGAACGAAATGACATACAAGTAACATAATATACATTGTGATTGTGCATGTGAATGAATCAAAGTTTTCAATTAACTTATGAAATCACCAACCTAGTGTTGACTTTGTTTAAATACATGTTTTCTCAGGTGATGAACAGGTGTAGATACATACATGCAAGGATTAAGCTAGTGGACTTTTAGAAGACCTAGCTTTATTTTGTGTTGCATGCTTTTGGTGACAAGAACAATGAATCATCTTTTGTATATCTTGTACATATACAAGATATAGTTATATTGATTCTTTTGATAGATTTACTCAATTAAATTATGAACGATACATTGTAATTTAATCTTGAAATTATATATCATGGATGTGTTAGCATTTCTCATTTATAATATCATGTGCTATGTAACAATCTGATCATTTGATTATCACTCAAGATATCGCGCCCGGGAACCTTCCGCCCAACGGGAAAACACGATCCGTTCCCGCCGGCCCGGGGTGTGATCGATTGGTATCAGAGCCATGGTTATAGAGAAATATAGGTCATATTACTTTAACGGTTTGGCCTAGACTCTAACCTAGGGACCTTCATGTTGAAAACACAGGACACTGGATTATTTGCATACATTACATCATTTGGTCATAAATACTAACCGATGATTTTTCGGTTAGGATTGACATGTCACAGGGACAACCACCATCACCACCTCATCCTCCTCCACCTAAGGTGGAACCAGCGACTGCTGCACTGGCAACCTTGATCACTGAGCAGTTGGTTGCAATCATTCCTGAGATCATCAATAGGATCAGAAGCAGCGAAGAGTATGCTAGGGGTTTTCCACCGGTCACCACCAAAGGGAAGGAACCTGCGGAAGGTGACACCAGTAAGAAACCCAAACACCGTCCTGCTAAAAAGCGAAAGGGACCCGTGAACTTCACGGAAGCCACCTTGATCAGTCAGGTCATGCCAGACCTACTTGAAAAGGGTAACAAGACTTACGGTGGGACGGCTCCTGTTTGTCAACTCTGTCAATATCACCACCATGACGGAAACCAGTGTCGTCAGTGCACCCGTTGTGGAAGGACAGGACACTGGGCTGCTTATTGCAAAACCTCAATGAAATCAAATCTTAGTCAATACACTGGTTAACATCCCAAGTGTAACAAGTGTGGATTTCATCATGCTGGGAACAATTCATGCAGTCTTTGTTTGAACTGTGGGAAGAAGGTACACTCGATTTCGAGGTGCCGAAGCCTTCCAACACAGAATCAGAATCAGAAGGCAAGTGCCTCTACTTCCTCTCAACACAACCACCACTTCTACACCCGCAGAATGCTTGGACATTTTGCAAGAGACTGCCCTATAAGGAAGTTCCCAACAACTTCAACAGTTCCAACCACATCAACCACTCCCGAGGAACTACTCACTCTACCAGCACCAGATGTACACGCAGAGTCGGATGACTTCGAGGGTATGTCTTTTTTATCATATATGTTTAAATTATGTAGGATGTTAAAATTATATAACATAACTAAGATTAACTATATATTAATTAGGTGCCACTTATATAATAGAATCTAGTATAATTAATACCTACGTTTGAACGGAGAACGATCAAATTCCGGAGATTCAAGGAGATCAAGTGAAACGTCATGTCAGAATGATATGGTGCATGAAGGCAACCAAGATTCAAGACGTTCCGATTGTGAGAGACTATGCGGACGTGTTTTCGGATGATTTACCGGGACTGCCACCGGAGAGATCAGTGCAGTTCCGAATCGATTTGATTCCGGGAGCGACTCCTGTAGCTAAGTCTCCTTATAGATTTGCACCATCTGAGATGTAGGAGTTGTCCAGTCAATTACAAGAGCTACTCGATAAAGGATTCATCCAACCGAGCTTTTCCCCGTGGGGAGCTCCGGTTCTTTTTGTGAAGAAGAAGGATGGAACTTTCAGGATGTGCATAGATTACAGAGAGCTCAACAAACTCACCACCAAGAATCGGTACCCGTTACCGAGGATTGATGATTTGTTTGATCAGTTACAGGGAGCACATTACTTTTCAAAGATACACCTGAGATCAGGCTATCATCAGCTCCGGATTCAAGAGGAAGACATACCAAAGACGGCCTTTCGTAACCAATATGGTCACTACGAATTCATGGTGATGCCATTCGGATTGACGAACGCACCGACTGTGTTCATGGATTTGATGAACCGGGTATGCAAGCCGTATTTAGATCAGTTTGTTATCGTCTTCATTGATGATATACTGATTTATTCCAAGAACGAGCAGGAACATGAGCAACACCTCAAAACAGTCTTGGAACTGCTGAAGGAGGAACAACTCTATGCCAAGTTCTCCAAGTGTGAATACTGGTTAAGAGAAGTTCAGTTTTTGGGTCACGTGATTAACAATAATGGTATTCACGTGGATCCTGCCAAGATTAAAGCAATCAAGAACTGGGATGTGCCTACAACACCAATAGAGATCCGATCATTCTTGGGACTGGCAGGTTATTACAGGAGATTCATTTCGAATTTCTCTAAGATAGCCTTGCCCCTCACCAAGCTCACAAAGAAGTCTGAACCTTTTGTGTGGACTCAGAAACAAGAAGAGGCATTCCAGACACTGAAACAAAGATTGTGCAATGCTTCAATTTTAACACTCACAAAAGGCAATGATCACTTTGTAGTTTACTGTGACGCTTCCCATCAGGGACTCGGATGTGTATTGATGCAACGAGACAAAGTCATTGCTTATGCCTCACGGCAGCTGAAGATACATGAGAAGAATTACACGACACACGATCTTGAACTGGGAGCTGTTGTTTTTGCTTTAAAGATTTGGAGACACTACCTCTATGGTACCAAATGCACTATCTTCACAGACCACAAGAGTTTACAGCATATATTTGATCAGAAGGAGCTTAACATGAGACAGAGACGTTGGGTTGAGCTCCTGAACGATTATGATTGTGTGATCAAATACCATCCGGGCAAAGCAAATGTTGTTGCAGATGCTTTGAGCCGGAAGGAAAGAGTCAAACCCTTACGCGTTCGCGCAATGGGAATGACTGTGCAAACAAGTCTGAGAGATCACATTCTACAAGCACAACAAGAAGCAGTGGCAAGAGACAATCTGAAACGCGAGCTCGATTGTGGAGCCGAGAAACACTTCAAGACAAAACAAGATGGAGTTATCTATTATCTGGATCGTGTTTGGATTCCAGCAGTAGATGAACTTCGAACACTCATACTTGATGAGGCACACAAGTCACGTTACTCAGTTCATCCTGGTGCCGATAAGATGTACCAAGATCTTAGGTCGTTTTATTGGTGGCCGGGTATGAAGAAAGACATTGCCACTTATGTTGGCAAATGCATTACATGTGCCAAAGTCAAAGCAGAACACCAGAAACCTTCGGGTTTGCTGCAACAACCAGAGATACCACAATGGAAGTGGGAACAAATAGCTATGGATTTCATTACCAAGCTACCCCGCACTTCCAGCGGACACGATTCAATTTGGGTCGTCATTGATAGATTGACCAAGTCCTCTCACTTCTTACCGATCAGAGAGACATACAAAATGGAAAACTAGCGAGACTATACATTGATAAAATAGTAGTGAGGCACGGGGTGCCATTGTCTATTATTTCAGACCGGGACAGTCGATTTACTTCGCGGTTCTGGCAATCATTGCAACAAATCCTTAGCGACAAGTGTTAACTTGAGCACCGCTTATCATCCACAAACGGATGGACAAAGCGAACGAACCATTCAAACCCTAGAGGATATGTTGAGAACATGCATACTCGACTTCGGTGGAAGTTGGGACACACTCTTACCTCTCATTGAGTTCTCCTACAACAATAGCTTCCACAGCAGCATCGGATGTGCTCCTTTTGAAGCACTGTATGGTAGGAAATGTCGGTCTCCAATTCGATGGACCGAAGTGGGAGACAACAAAATAACTGGGCCTGAACTTATTCAGGAAACTACTGATAAGATTGCCCGGATACAACAATGATTACAAGCAACACGTAGCCGCCAAAAGAGTTACGCAGACAAATGGCGCAAGCCTTTGGAATTCGATGTGGGTGACCGAGTCATGTTGAAAGTGTCCCCATGGAAAGGCGTAGTTTGTTTTGGGGCTAAGGGCAAGCTAGCACCTAGGTATTTCGGACCGTTTGAGATTACTCAACGCATAGGTCCCGTGGCATACAGACTCAGACTCCCTGATGAGCTCAGCGGAGTACACGATGTGTTTCATGTATCAAATCTCAAAAGGTGCTTAGCAGACGAATCATTGATCATACCATTGGAAGAGATACAAATTGATGAGCAACTACATTTCATTGAAGAACCTGTAGAGATTATGGAACGTGAAGTTAAGAAACTGAAACGAAGCCGTATCCCTATTGTAAAGGTTCGATGGAACTCCAAGCGTGGCCAGAATTTACTTGGGAGAGCGAGGACAATATGAAAGCAAAATATCCCCTCTTGTTCGAGAAGTGAAGCCCGACCTTTATGCGTAAATTTCGGGACGAAATTTCTTTAACAAGGGGAGACTGTGACAACTAGTACCTGACCGGCCGGCAAGTCCGTACGGTGCGTGTACTTTCTACAGTAACTATGTGTACATATACGACTGTGAACAGTGTTTGTATTAACAGAATCCTACATACAAGAAATCGTTGTACGTATTTTTGTGTAAACTTAGATAGAGTAAGTACAACGTACATTTGAAACATTAGTTTTGTGTATTTAGGTGAAAACTTAAGTACAATTAACACAACAAATCATGAGAAACAACAGTGTTCAAACAATTAACAGAAACAAATCGGTTGCGATCTGATATCCATAAATGACAGGAATCAGATGGCCGACAATTCAAGGCGAAAACAATGTGATAACAAGATGTTTAGTTGAGTCCGACAGTGAGGAAACACAAATAAAACAATAATGTAGTGTTGTTTCAGAATAACGAACTGACAGTGTGTTTGCGTGGGTGACGATTCACACAAACATATATGTGAGTTCAATGCTCTTAAATGATGACTGAAAAGTAGAAAGCAAAAGTCGGAAAGCAAAACCATCGTCGTGTTCGTTCGAATGATGATTCGAACGAATACGCGCGATGGTGACGCGATTCGACGAAACGAAAACGAAAACACTACACGAACGGAATTAATTTAATAAAAATAAAATATTTAACATTTTACAATTTTGAAACTCATCAATTAATTAAAATTATCTTCTTTTATTTATTACAATTAAATACGCGTAAAGTTCCGGATACGCAACGAAAACGCGAACCGAGCAACCACTACATCCGACTCGATGATGATGATGGAGCTGGGAACAGGTTCGCTAGCTGGATGGGAACGAACCAGTGGTTTGGGCCGAACCCCAAAGTGCCGAACCCTTCACTGAGGACCACGAACCCTCCTACTCGCGAACCCACATGGCTGGCCGAACCCTGCTCCCTTCACGAACCTTGGCAACCATCGCTGAACCTTACATGGCTCTAGTACCCTACCCGAACCCTTGTGTGGCACCGAACCGTTGGGTCTAAGGCGAACCCTCATTTTCATCAACCGAACTCATCTAGTACTACCACTCCCGAACCCCAACTACGAACCTTTTTCCATGACCAGCCCAACCTACGGTGACACCAGTAAGCCGAACCCTTCGGGGGACTCACGAACCCATGTGTCAAGAACCTCCCTCGAAGAACCTGTTGACAGCCAATGTGTTACACCCCGACCGATGGCGGAAACGTCGGGATGCCACGAGGGATGTGTAGATTGTTCAAAAGCTCGTGGGCATCTAAATCAAATCATCATATATCAATCAAACCAAATAAATGTTTACACAAAAATCATGTTCATCATGAATTAAATACATCAATTACACAAAAGAATTAGCTAAACTAACTAAACTCTAATCGCCAGAATTTTAGTTAATTAGCTAAGTCCAAGATCCTATACGATGATGTCCAAAAATGTAGATTCCATCTTCATCACCCTACTTAGCCTCATTACCTGAAACATGTAGAAATCAAATGTCAAATACAAAGTAGTTGGTGAGTAATCATAAGTCTTTATAATTAAAATGTTTTACAAAATAGTTTTATAAAAACGAGTATAGAGTTTAGAATTTTTCCTTAGAATCCCATATGACACCTGCAAGATAATCCATTACAATAACCAAGCACATAACCCAAAGCTCAAAACTCAACACATAACCTCACAACCCAATTAATCATAAATAATCATAGATAGTCAATCATACAACCATTCCATCAATCTTAATCCTCAATCATCTCAAATATTATAAGTGACTATACATGTATCCTTGTAGTTGACCGAAATCAAAGACTACGATACACGGATGTGGCAACCTCCACGTGACAATACATGTATCATTGTAGTTGACCGAAGTCAAAGACAACAACACACGGATGAGGCAAACTCCTCGTGACAATACATGCATCATTGTAGCTGACCGAGGTCAAAGACAACAACACACGGATGAGGCAAACTCCTCGTGAGAATACATGCAATCGTTACGAATGACCGAAGTCAATAGTAACAACTCATGGAATATGATCATCCATAACTATGGATTTCATACTAATAAACAAATGTCATCCATGTAATAACAGAATAATATTGAAAATGGGTATACATGTTTCACCTCCGAATTTAAAACAAAACAGTTTAAAAGAAAGGTGAGAACTCACCTGGAGTCCTTAGATCCGGTGTTTTTGTATAATGCGCGCTCGCGTATATAGAATTTCCAAACCACTCAACGACCTGTATTCATAGTGTGTTTCGTAGTCATAAGTATGTGTGTTTAGTTTTTATGTTCGTCCTTACCTTATTATATAATTTATTTCCTCTAAGTTGAATGAACATTTTTTTTTTGCTATGATGATTATCATCATCATCTATAATTTTAAAAGTGTGAGTTTTTAATCCTATAGTGATGATAAAGTATACATATGACCTCTTAATATTACTTCTATAGAAATGTATACTAAGAGTGGTTAACCTTAACTATACAATTTCTAATCATACATGCATGACTTAATTAGGTCAACCACGATAATTTAAATCATTCAAATCAAATCTATGTTTAAGGACTTATATTTGAATTATTTCCATAAATTGTTCATATTATATGAAATCTCATGTTTCAATTCAAGTTATCAAAATAAAATTGGCGACTTAGCTAACTACATACAAAATCAATTTACTCTTCCACTATTAGATATTGAAATTCCCTTTTTTTTAGCTTAGTAAAACCATGTTCAAGTTGCACACACCAAAATTTACATCTCCTAATATCTCATACTTCAATACATTTGTTTAACTAAAAAGGTGGTGACTCCCACATTACCCATGCATGCATGATTGTATGCGTATATATATATTATTCTATCATCCATTCAACCTAAATTTCTTAGTTAAATAAGAGCGGGTTTTGTTTCCCCTTAGAGGCAGCGAACCTTTGCCCCAGTACTCTATAGGTTCGGCCACTAGTTCAAGAAGGGTTCGGTCCATGTTTAAGAAAGGTTCGGCTGAAATAACCCAGCAAGGGTTCGGCCAGACCTGATGGTGTAGGGTTCGTGAGGCTGGTCTAGGGTTCGCCAACCGAACTGGGTTCGTCTCGCTCTCAAAGGTTCGGCCAATATCTGGGTCGATTCAAGAGAAAGGTTTGCCGAGTGTTAGGTTCGGCTGTACTTTGTTAAACAGTACAAGGTTCGCCCAAGAAGAAGCACAGCTCAATGGTTCGCTTGGCCTAAGGTTCGGCCGCCCTGGAGGGTTCGGCCAACAGCCCTGAACGAACCTGTAACTTTCTTGGGTTGTTCCTCGCCATCATTCTCAAGTACCTGCAGATCCAAGCCTATCTATGGCTTCTACATGTTATTACCAATTTATTTTTAGGGTTTTAGAAGTGTTTACACCGGTTATATCAACAACAATTTGAGATTCGTGACCCAACAACAAAATTGCAAATAAACATCTAGATTTACCTCAATCCGCTGGTCAAATGACAAGTTTATTTGTATCCCCTTGTAGCTCTCTCTCACATGGTCGTTTAGAGCCTAAGATCACTCGATTTCGTTTAGTATTGATCAAGAAAAGTTAGAGAGAAGTGGGGTGTGTTTGTAGGTGACGAAAATTCAATTTAGAGAGAGAAAGTGAGTAGAAAAAGTGAGGGAAAGAAGGAGGTTCATCCTTCTTATACACCGCGTCTTTCCCCAAAGCTCGGTCTCGTTTATTTTGCGTAAAAATAATCAGTTGTTCCGTTTTTAACGCAAAACTTCTTTAAAACATACAACATTCAAACACAATGTTTTTGTTTTAAATAAATGATTTTAAATAAATTATTTCGTAAAACAATTCCGTTTCGTCTCGTTAATTTAAATTATTTAAATTACCCGATTTATTCGAATTTAATTTAAGTTGTGATTCCTAATAAACGTTTTAAGTTTCTTTTATTAAATTAATATCGTTTGATATCATTTATTATCTCGTCGAGACACGTTACTCGCGTACGTATTCGTAAAGATCGTCACCTTTTCGAATCCGACGCTCGTACCGTATTTCGATTCGATTAAATTTTAAGGAATAACATTTCGGAATATTATTCTTAATAATTATATTCGTGTGAATCGTCACCCACGCGAATACATCATTAAGTTAATATTCCTAAATAAATATTCGTGTTTAAATAATGTTCATAACCTCACCATCGCGTAATTAATTCCAGTTATGCACTATTATATATTAACCTTAATATTATCAATTCCCAATCCAAAACCCACTAAACCCAAGTCACTCACACATCCATGATAGACCGAAATATGCATATGTATAGGGCATATGTAAGGGTCAGTCGCAACTGCCCTAGCCACCGTCCCACCGCTATTTCGATAAACCATGACCATGTGTCCTTGACTACGTTTAGTAACCAGACCATAACAAACTCCCAGTTCCATTCCCACCAATAATACATAATTAGTATAACGTAACTGCGATAAACTCTCTGGTTCTGTTTAGTTGGGTTACAACTAAACTTCCCATGGTTTACGCGTATAATATGTTATAAACATGCATACCAGTAACAGAGATAATCATCAAGTAATGTGTCAATATTAATAATTACAAAATCTCAGGTCGTAACAGTACAATCGTACGGATGTACGGATGTACGGACAACCTAAAGTACAGTGATGTTACAGTCTCCCCTAGTTAAAGGAATTTCGTCCCGAAATTCAACTTGGAGTGACCGTAGTAAATAAATGTGGGTACTTAAGCTTCATCTGATCCTCTCGCTCCCAAGTGAACTCTGGACCCCGCTTCGATTCCCAACGTACTTTGACAATTGGGATTCTACTACGTTTGAGCTTTTTAACCTCACGATCCATTATCTCCACCGGTTTTTCAACAAAATGCATGGTATCATCGACGCGAATGTCATCGAGTGGTACCTGAAGATCCTGATCAGCTAAGCACTTTCTTAGATTGGACACGTGAAACGTTGGGTGCACATTACTAAGTTCAGGAGGAAGTTCTAACTTGTAAGCAACCTTCCCGATCCGTTCAAGGATCTTAAAATGGCCAACATAACGTGGAGCAAGCTTCCCTTTCTTTCCGAATCGAACAACGCCCATCCAAGGCGACACTTTGAATAATACCATATCTCCCACATCAAACTCTAAAGGTTTTCTTCATTTATCCGCGTAGCTCTTCTGTCGACTGCGAGCAGCTAACAGATTGTCACGGATCTGGCGGATCTTGTCAGTCGTTTCCTGAATAATCTCAGGACCAGTAATCTGCGAATCGCCGACTTCAGTCCAACAAACAGGTAACCGACATTTCCTGCCATAAAGAGCTTCAAACGGTGCCATACCAATGCTCGCGTGATAACTGTTTTTATACGAGAACTCAACCAATGGTAAATGGCTATCCCAATTGCCACCGAAATCGATGACACAAGCTCTTAACATGTCTTCTAATGTCTGAATCGTTCGCTCCGTTTGACCATCCGTTTGAGGATGATAAGCAGTGCTAAGATCCAGTCTTGTTCCAAATGCTTCATGAAGTGATTCCCAAAATCGTGTCGTGAAGCGAGCATCACGATCCGATATTATGCTTAAGGGAATACCATGTCGGCTAATGATCTCATCAATGTAGATACAAGCTAACTTCCGCACAGGGTAAGTTTCGCGTATCGATAAGAAATGAGCCGACTTGGTCAATCTATCAACAATTACCCAAATGCTATCTTTACCGTTAGTGGTACGTGGGAGTTTGGTAATGAAATCCATAGAGATGTTCTCCCACTTCCACATCGGTATCTCAGGTTGTATTAACAATCCAGAAGGTCGCTGATGTTCTGCCTTGACTTTAGCACAGTTAAGGCACTTAGACACATATTCAGCAATATCCTTCTTCATTCCAGGCCACCAGTACAAGCCCCTAAGGTCTTGATACATCTTATCAGAACTTGGATGGATTGAGTAACGAGACTTATGAGCTTCATACATAATCATCATTCTAAGATCACCCCTGTTCGGTATCCACAACTGATTCAAATAGTACATCAAGCCATCATCCCTAGTTTCCAATAAAATTTCAGCCCCGCATGACATCTCATTTTTCAAGTCATCTTGAGCTAATGAGTGTTGTTGAGTTGTGAGAACATCATCATGGAGACTAGAGTGCACTCGGACACTATGGATCTGAACTTGACTCTTGCAACTAAGCGCATCTGCTACTACATTCGCTTTACCAGGATGATAACGAATTTCACAGTCTTAATCATTCAACAGTTCAACCCATCTCCGTTGTCTCATATTAAGCTCCTTTTGATTGAGAATATGTTGCAAGCTTTTATGATCAGTGAACACTACACACTTCGTGCCATAAAGACAGTGTCTCCATATCTTCAAGGCAAACACGACTGCACCAAGTTCCAAGTCGTGCATAGTGTAGTTCTTCTCATGAATTTTCAATTGCCTTGATGCATATGCCACAACCTTTCCCCGTTGCATGAGAACACAACCGAGACCTAGGTTGGATGCATCACAATAAACCACAAAATTATCATTTCCATCAGGCAGTGTCAATACCGGAGCATCACAGAGTTTCTGCTTCAAAGTCTGAAAGGCCTCTTCTTGCTTTGGTCCCCACTCATATGGTTTATTCTTTTGAGTCAAAGAAGTAAGAGGGACAGCAATTCTGGAGAAGTTCGAAATGAACCGCCGATAGTAGCCGGCAAGTCCGAGAAACGATCGAATCTCCGTCGGTGTCTTCGGTGTACTCCAGTTCTTCACCGCATCAATCTTTGTAGGATCTACGTGAACACCATATTCGTTGACTATGTGTCCCAAGAATTGAACTTCCTTAAGCCAGAATTCACATTTAGAGAATTTGGCATACAGTCGCTCTTCTCTTAGGATCTCCAAGACCAACTTAAGGTGTTTCTCGTGTTCTTCATTGGTCTTTGAGTAGATCAAAATATCATCAATGAATACAATCACGAATTTATCCAAGTATGGCCTGCAAACACGGTTCATGAGGTCCATGAAAACCGCAGGTGCATTGGTAAGGCCGAAAGGCATTACCAAGAATTCATAGTGGCCATATCTTGTTCTGAAAGCAGTCTTGGGAATATCATCTTCATGTACGCGAAGCTGATGATACCCAGACCTAAGATCGATCTTTGAAAACCATGCCGAGCCTTGAAGCTGATCGAATAGATCATCGATGCGCGGTAGTGGATATCGATTCTTGATTGTAAGCTTATTCAATTCGCGGTAGTCGATGCACATTCGGAATGACCCGTCCTTCTTTTTCACAAACAGGACTGGTGCACCCCATGGCGAATGGCTCGGGCGAATGAATCCTTTATCAATCAGCTCTTGCAGTTGGCTCGCCAATTCCTGCAACTCTGATGGCGCAAGTCTGTAGGGAGCTTTGGCGACTGGGTTCGCACCAGGTACTAAGTCAATTCGAAACTCTACTTGACGTTCTGGTGGAAGACCCGGCAAATCATCTGGAAATACTTCTGGGAAATCCCTGATTACAGGCACGTCTTCAATTTTCTTTCCTTTATCCTTTTTCTCCACAATATGAGCTAAAAATGCTATACATTTCTTCCTAAGGTACTTGTGTGCTTTAGTGCATGACATAAGCTTAAGACCTTTGCTAGAAGTTTCTCTAAAGACTCTTAAAGTTTCACCCGCAGGCAATGGAATACGTATGTATTTTTCATGGTAAACTATCTCCGCTTTATGGGTGGCTAACCAATCCATGCCTATGATAACATCAAAGCTACCAAGATGCATAGGTATAAGATCAATCGGGAAAACATGCTCATTTAAGTTCACAGTACATCCGATAATAACAGTGTCAATATCAATAGTGTTTCCATCAGCCACCTCCACATTAAACGGTTTATCTAGATATGTACGTGTTCTACCAAGCAAGCATTCAAAATCATATGAAACAAAACTCCTATCAGCACCAGAATCAAATAAGACAGATGCATAAGAGTTGTTGATCAGAAATGTACCGTTGACCACGTCCTGGTTGGCTTGAGTAGCTGGAGCATTCAGTTGGAACGCCCGGCCTCTTGCCACCCTCTGATTGTTTCCGGTCAACTTTGGGCATTGGTTTCTGAAGTGACCTACTTCGCCACACTCATAACAAGCTCTTGCCTGTGCAGGTACCTGGCGAACAGGCGCAGCTTGTATCGGTTGAGCTTGTGGAGCGGGCAATGCAAGCGGAGCAAATTGCATCCTTTGTGCTTGTTGTGCACTCCGACAGACATTAGCAAGATGGCCAAATTTGCCACAGTTGTTGCAGATGCGACAAGGCACGTTTGGCAAGTGATGATATCTGCAAGTATTGCATTGGGGAGTATTCCCAGTGTAGTTCCTTGCAGTGGAGTTGTTTGATGATTGCTGCACAGACTTAGCAGCAGGAGTAGTGACCATAAAGTTCCTGGTCTTCCTCTTTTTGTTGCTGCTTTTGGATGAACTGGTAGGTTCAGACTTGACTTCAGTCTTTGTTTCCTTTGTATCAGTCTTCACCTCAGTCTTCTTCGTTCCCTTCCTTGTAAGTGTTCCATTCTTCACATGATTGTCAGTAAGAGTTGCAGATAGACGGATAGCAGCCTCAAAGGTTTTGGTGTTGCTCATGTAGACTGTGTCCTGAATCTGTATCGGCAGTCGGCCGATATACTTTTCAATTGCCCTCTCTAAGGGCGTCACCAGATAAGGCACCAGCAGACTATACTCGTGGAAACGAGTATTGTAGATGACATTCTCGCCACTATCTTGTTTGAGTTCCCAGAACTCAGTCTCTAGTTTCCTCATTTCACTGCGAGGACAGAATTCAGTGGTCATCAGATTCTTGACCTCAGTCCAAGTCAGTGCTAGGGCAGCATCAACTCCCCTAGTTCGCTTTTCCCCATTCCACCAAGTTAGTGCTCTCTTTTGAAAAACAGTGGTGGCATAGCGCACCTTCAAGTTCTCAGGACAGTCGCTGTTGATGAAGGTATTCTCCATGCTCTCAAACCACTGCAGTAGACCAGAGGCTGATTCAGCACCCGTGAACTTCAGAGGATTACTGGAGTTGAAATGCTTGAATGTGCAAGTTGGTGGATTTGCACCTCCTCTGTTCTGGTTGATGTTCTGGTTGGCCTGAGTCAACTGGTTCACCAACCCAGAAATAAGTGTTGCTAACTCTTGTATGCCGGAGTTGGCATTACTGTTGTTAGCATCCCCATTGTTTGAGTCATCTTCGTTGTGACAGCGCGGCGGCATGTTTCTGAGAAATTAGAAACATGTTACTACCGTTTACAACTTAAGTCATACAAACAATGGTCAAATGAGTTCATTTAGACAGTTAAGATTACATATAGGAACTATATTTCTCTCCTATCTGTCGTTAAACTCGTAAAAATTTTAAATTTCCTAAAATTATACTAAATGTCCTAGTTGGTCATAACTAATATTAACTACTATTCCTAAGTTCCATACATTCCCCACCCTATACCAATACTGACAACCTCCCGATGCAATGTAACAAGCTTATATATAGGGCATATGCAGAGGTAGATCGCAACCTCCCCTACACCATCCCACCACCGTTCCATTGCACCACGATTATGCCCTTATTAGCATGTAGGATGTATCATGTATTTTACCATAGTCTCACTTCACAAACCTTATCCTAGGTAGGATAATTTTGAGTGAAGTGGTCTCTAGTTCCCTTGGACAATTAGGTTCGCCTAATGTCTAAGTTCACCTGACATGTAGGTTCGCCTATTGCTAAGTTCACCTAATGTCTAAGTTCACCTGACATTAAAGTTTCCCTAATGTCGAAGTTCACTAAATCCCATACCAAATCTCAATGTCCATAATCATCAGTAAGGGTCCATATCATCACTGAGTGCTATTATTGTCACTAAGTGTTCATATCCTCCCTATAATTTATTCTCAACAAGTGTCCACACCATCACTAAGTGTTAGTATCATCACTATGCGTTTATATTATCACCAAGTGTCTATATCATCACCCAAGTCCATATTCCATCACTAATTGTTCGTTGATCCTATGCACCCTACGTGTCCAATCCGTGTGTTTCATAAGTGAAATGTGTTTATCAAGTATAATCATCCATGAGTCAATCCCAAACCATTCCAACAGACATGCCATCAATATCCATATCTCATCAATATAAACTTTACAACAATTCCTAGTAATATCCTAATAATATCCTATGTTCCTGACACTGACAGACCCCCAATATACTACAAATGGTATATGTATAGGGCATATGCAAGGGTAGATCGCAACCTCCCTTACACCGTCCCACCACCTTTGTAGTATACCACAAGTGTGTCCTTGTCTGGAGATCAATAGATCTAGCAGATAATTCCTAAAGCAGATAATTTCCTAAACAATTAAGTCCTTAAACAGATAAGTGTCCCTAACGGGTAGTTCCCTTATTCCTCAATACTGACATCTACCCGATGTACTGTAAATGGTATATATATATATAGGGCATATGATAAGGCTAGGTCGCAACCGCCCAAACCACCGTCCCACCACCTTTACAATACACCACGAGCATATCCTTATCGAGTCATTAGGGCACAAGTAACCAATTAATTAGTAGCAGCATATATAATCAGATGTATAACAGGAGTTCAGTTAACATGTAATAAACACATAGGCATGAAATCCTAAATATACTAACTAGCGTATGAATTTCTTCATACTAGGGTATCCTACGGTTATAAACTAAGTCAACCATTTCTAGTAACCTAATTCCCTATAACCCAGGCTCTGATACCAATCTGTAACACCCCGACCGATGGCGGAAACTTCGGGATGCCACGAGGGATGTGTAGATTGTTCAAAAGCTCGTGGGCATCTAAATCAAATCATCATATATCAATCAAACCAAATAAATGTTTACACAAAAATCATGTTCATCATGAATTAAATAAATCAATTACACAAAAGAATTAGCTAAACTAACTAAACTCTAATCGCCAGAATTTTAGTTAATTAGCTAAGTCCAAGATCCTATATGTTGATGTCCAAAAATTTAGATTCCATCTTCATCACCTTACTTAGCCTCATTACCTGAAACATGTAGAAATCAAATGTCAACTACAAAGTAGTTGGTGAGTAATCGTAAGTCTTTATAATTAAAATGTTTTACAAAATAGTTTTATAAAAACGAGTATAGAGTCTAGAATTTTTCCTTAGAATCCCACATGACACCTGCGAGATAATCCATTACAATAACCAAGCACATAACCCAAAGCTCAAAACTCAACACATAACCTCACAACCCAATTAATCATAAATAATCATAGATAGTCAATCATATAACCATTCAATCAATCTCAATCCTCAATGATCTCAACTATTATAAGTGACTATACATGTATCCTTGTAGTTGACCGAAATCAAAGACTACGATACACAGATGTGGCAACCTCCACGTGACAATACATGTATCATTGTAGTTGACCGAAGTCAAAGACAACAACACACGGATGAGGCAAACTCCTCGTGACAATACATGCATCATTATAGCTGACCGAGGTCAAAGACAACAACACACGGATGAGGCAAAATCCTCGTGACAATACATGCAATCGTTACGAATGACCGAAGTCAATAGTAACAACTCATTGAATATGATCATCCATAACTATGGATTTCGTACAAATAAACAAATGTCATCCATGTAATAACAGAATAATATTGAAAATGGGTATACATGTTTCACCTTCGAATTTAAAACAAAACAGTTTAAAAGAAAGGGAGGGTATGAGAACTCACCTGGAGTCCTTAGATCCGGTGTTTTTGTATAATGCGCGCTCGCGTATATAGAATTTCCAAACCACTCAACGACCTGTATTCATAGTGTGTTTCGTAGTCATAAGTATGTGTGTTTAGTTTTTATGTTCGTCCATACCTTATTATATAATTTATTTCCTCTAAGTTGAATGAACATTTTTTTTTTGCTATGATGATTATCATCATCATCTATAATTTTAAAAGTGTGAGTTTTTAATCCTATAGTGATGATAAAGTATACATATG
The DNA here is from genome assembly GCA_009363875.1 of Mikania micrantha. Taxonomy (NCBI): domain Eukaryota; kingdom Viridiplantae; phylum Streptophyta; class Magnoliopsida; order Asterales; family Asteraceae; genus Mikania; species Mikania micrantha. Next base: position 37,679,542 of record CM018695.1, read on the forward strand.
ACCTCTTAACGTTACTTCTATAGAAATGTATACTAAGAGTGGTTAACCTTAACTATACAATTTCTAATCATACATGCATGACTTAATTAGGTCAACCACCATAATTTAAATCATTCAAATCAAATCTATGTTTAAGGACTTATATTTGAATTATTTCCATAAATTGTTCATATTATATGAAATCTCATGTTTCAATTCAAGTTATCAAAATAAAATTGGCGACTTAGCTAACTACATACAAAATCAATTTACTCTTCCACTATTAGATATTGACATTCCCCTTTTTTTTAGCTTAGTAAACCCATGTTCAAGTTGCACACACCAAAATTTACATCTCCTAATATCTCATACTTCAATACATTTGTTTAAATAAAAAGGTGGTGACTCCCACATTACCCATGCATGCATGATTGTATGCGTATATATATATTATTCTATCATCCATTCAACCTAAATTTCTTAGTTAAATAAGAGCGGGTTTTGTTTCCCCTTAGAGGCAGCGAACCTTTGCCCCAGTACTCTATAGGTTCGGCCACTAGTTCAAGAAGGGTTCGGTCCATGTTTAAGAAAGGTTCGGCTGAAATAACCCAGCAAGGGTTCGGCCAGACCTGATGGTGTAGGGTTCGTGAGGCTGGTCCAGGGTTCGCCAACCGAACTGGGTTCGTCTAGCTCTCAAAGGTTCGGCCAATATCTGGGTCGATTCAGGAGAAAGGTTCGCCGAGTGTTAGGTTCGGCTGTACTTGGTTAAACAGTACAACGTTCGCCCAAGAAGAAGCTCAGCTCAAGGATTCGCTTGGCCTAAGGTTCGGCCGCCCTGGAGGGTTCGGCCAACAGCCCTGAACGAACCTGTAACTTTCTTGGGTTGTTCCTTGCCATCATTCTCAAGTACCTGCAGATCCAAGCCTATCTATGGCTTCTACATGTTATTACCAATTTATTTTTAGGGTTTTACAAGTGTTTACACCGGTTATATCAACAACAATTTGAGATTCGTGACCCAACAACAAAACCGCAAATAAACATCTAGATTTACCTCAATCCGCTGGTCAAATGACAAGTTTATTTGTATCCCCTTGTAGCTCTCGTTCACGCGGTCGTTTAGAGCCTAAGATCACTCGATTTCGTTGAGTATTGATCAAGAAAAGTTAGAGAGAAGTGGGGTGTGTTTGTAGGTGACGAAAATTCAATTTAGAGAGAAAAAGTGAGTAGAAAAAGTGAGGGAAAGAAGGAGCTTCATCCTTCTTATACACCGCGTCTTTCCCCGATGCTCGGTCTCGTTTATTTTGCGTAAAAATAATCAGTTGTTTGGTTTTTAACGCAAAACTTCTTTAAAACATACAACATTCAAACACAATGTTTTTGTTTTAAATAAATGATTTTAAATAAATTATTTCGTAAAACAATTCCGTTTCGTCTCGTTAATTTAAATTATTTAAATTACCCGATTTATTCGAATTTAATTTAAGTTGTGATTCCTATTAAACGTTTTAAGTTTCTTTTATTAAATTAATATCGTTTGATATCATTTATTATCTCGTCGAGACACGTTACTCGCGTACGTATTCGTAAAGATCGTCACCTTTTCGAATCCGACGCTCGTACCGTATTTCGATTCAATTAAATTTTAAGGAATATCATTTCGGAATATTATTCTTAATAATTATATTCGTGTGAATCGTCACCCACGCGAATACATCATTATGTTAATATTCCTAAATAAATATTCGTGTTTAAATAATGTTCGTAACCTCACCATCGTGTAATTAATTCCAGTTATGCACTATTATATATTAACCTTAATATTATCAATTCCCAATCCAAAACCCACTAAACCCAAGTCACTGACACATCCATGATAGACCGAAATATGCATCTGTATAGGGCATATGTAAGGGTCAGTCGCAACTGCCCTAGCCACCGTCCCACCGCTATTTCGATAAACCATGACCATGTGTCCTTGACTACGTTTAGTAACCAGACCATAACAAACTCCAAGTTCCATTCCCACCAATAATCCATAATTAGTATAACGTAACTGCGATAAACTCTCTGGTTCTGTTTAGTTGGGTTACAACTAAACTTCCCATGGTTTACGCGTATAATATGTTATAAACATGCATACCAGTAACAGAGATAATCATCAAGTAATGTGTCAATATTAATAATTACAAAATCTCAGGTCGTAACAGTATAATCGTACGGATGTACGGATGTACGGACAACCTAAAGTACAGTAATGTTACACAATGCCATGGCCGAACCCTAAGAACTCAGCCGGATCTCTCTCTCTGGTTCACGAGTTTTCTTTAGCCATGCAACCCTATATGGCCGAACCTAGACCCATGAAACCCCAAGGTTCGCTGCCTTGGGGATTACCTCTTCCATTTGTTGGTCAGGCTAGACAACCGGCCCAAATTCAGGGCCCAACGTTATTTTGTTCAGGCCCAATAGCATCCCTCTTGGCCCAGCAGCTTATTAGTCTTGGCCCAGCACGCTGTTTTGATCAGGCCCAAATCAACCACCCTTTTTAGCCCGACACAATGGCCCAACCAGCCTAGACCCATGGGATTAAGCCCAATGTGTTCGAAACAGCCCAATAAATCCCAATCGGCCCAAAGATTATCCATTCGGCCCAAGCAACCCTTGATTCGGCCCATAGACTTTGATCCGGCCCACGTTAAGTGTTGGCCAATTTGATTCAAGATGCAAATTAACACATGAGATTCAATTATTAAGGATAACATGTATGGGGTTGGTTAACAAGGATTACAAAGATGATGGACTTTGGGTTTAATACATTTCACAAAACCCTACAATATTCAAGTTTACAAGAACAACATATGAGACTTTAAATTACAAAACAAGACGTTATACTTAGAAAATGATAAGGGGTTTCAAGTGTACACGATTATGACAAGTCTCAAATCAAGTTAAAAATAAAACAATTAACAAGACGTAATAAGTTCATCTTAAATTGGTTAGGGGCTAGTATAATCTATAATCATTGGATCAAGGCCGAATCAAAACAATGAGTCACAAGTGTTAGCCTACAATAGGGCTAACACATACACGCGCACAAATCTATACAATCGATACTTATAAGATTACAATCACATGAAATCAATATAGGAGCGTGAAAACTACCATAAGAACAATCAAGAGTGCGTGCATTCTTTCTTTTAAGCTAAGTCAACCCTACAACAACAAGGTGAGCTCACATGTCCCTTTTACTTTAATCTTAACTGATTTTAAACTCTCGGGGCTGAGAAACATGTTTACTTTTATTTATTTAAAAGTTCTGTTTAACATGTTATTTATACTTTGATTTAGATAGAACTTAAAAGTGTAACAACAGTTAACCCCACGATTATAGAATGATACAAGGAACAGATTTGATAAATCTAATATCCTTAACATATATAATGGTTATCTAACTTCGGTTTGATAACTACAATTACATCATTATATTATTCTATACAAGTTATCACAGGTGATTCCAGAATGGTATGGACATGTGGATTTGGGAATGGAAATCTATAGTTGAATTGCAAGTAGTGTGGGACTTGTTTGAGCGTGTGGTGGGATGGCGTCTGGGCTTGACCCTTTCATATGCCCTATATATAAGCATGCTTGATCCGGTGTCACATCACTTGTACATATAACTATGGAGGAGCCATTGGGTGAACAAGTGGAACGAATGACATACAAGTAACATAATATACATTGTGATTGTGCATGTGAATGAATCAAGGTTTTCAATTAACTTACTTATGAACTCACCAACCTAGTGTTGACTTTGTTTAAATACATGTTTTCTCAGGTGATGAACATGTGTAGATACATACATGCATGGATTAAGCTAGTGGACTTTTAGAAGACCTAGCTTTATTTTGTGTTGCATGCTTTTGGTGACAAGAACAATGAATCATCTTTTGTATATCTTGTACATATACAAGATATAGTTATATTGATTCTTTTGATAGATTTACTCGATTAAATTATGAACGATACATTGTAATTTAATCTTGAAATTCTATATCATGGATGTGTTAGCATTTCTCATTTATAATATCATGTGCTATGTAACAATCTGATCATTTGATTATCACTCAAGATATCGCGCCCGGGAACCTTCCGCCCGACGGGAAAACACGATCCGTTCCCGCCGGCCCGGGGTGTGATAGATTGGTATCAGAGCCATGGTTATAAAGAAATATAGGTCATATTACTTTAACGGTTTGGCCTAGACTCTAACCTAGGGACCTTCATGTAGAAAACACAGGACACTGGATTATTTGCATACATTACATCATTTGGTCATAAATACTAACCAATGATTTTTCGGTTAGGATTGACATGTCACAGGGACAACCACCATCACCACCTCATCCTCCTCTACCTGAGGTGAAACCAGCGACTGCTGCACTGGCAACCTTGATCACTGAGCAGTTGGTTGCAATCATTCCTGAGATCATCAATAGGATCAGAAGCAGCGAAGAGTATGCTAGCGGTTTTCCACCGGTCACCACCAAAGGGAAGGAACCTGCGGATGGTGACACCAGTAAGAAACCCAAACACCGTCCTGCTAAAAAGCGAAAGGGACCCGTGAACTTCACGAAATCCACCCCGATCAGTCAGGTCATGCCAGACCTACTTGAAAAGGGTAACAAGACTTATGGTGGGACGGCTCCTCTTTGTCAACTCTGTCAATATCACCAGCATGACGGAAACCAGTGTCGTCAGTGCACCCGTTGTGGAAGGACAGGACACTGGGCTGCTTATTGCAAAACCTCAATGAAATCAAATCTTCGTCAATACACTGGTAAACATCCCAAGTGTAACAAGTGTGGATTTCATCATGCTGGGAACAATCCATGCAGTCTTTGTTTGAACTGTGGGAAGAAGGGACAGTCAATTTCGAGGTGCCGAAGCCTTCCAACACAGAATCAGAATCAGAAGGCAAGTGCCTCTACTTCCTCTCAACACAACCACCACTGCTACACCTGCAGAATGCTTGGACATTTTGCAAGAGACTGCCCTATGAGGAAGTTCCCAACAACTTCAACAGTTCCAACCACATAAACCACTCCCGAGGAACTACTCACTCTACCAGCACCAGATGTACACGCGGAGTAGGATGACTTCGAGGGTATGTCCCTTTTATCATATATGTTTAAATTATGTAGGATGTTAAAATTATATATTATAGGTAATTAGTAACATAACTAAGATTAACTATAGATTAATTAGGTGCCACTTATATAATAGAATCTAGTATAATTAAGACCTACGTTTGAACGGAGAACGATCAAATTCCGGAGATTCAAGGAGATCAAGTGAAACGTCGTGTCAGAATGATATGGTGCATGAAGGCAACCAAGATTCAAGACGTTCCGATTGTGAGAGACTATGCGGACGTGTTTCCGGATGATTTACAGGGACTGCCACCAGAGAGATCAGTGCAGTTCCGAATCGATTTGATTCCGGGAGCGACTCCTGTAGCTAAGTCTCCTTACAGATTTGCACCATCTGAGATGCAGGATTTGTCCAGTCAATTACAAGAGCTACTCGATAAAGGATTCATCCGACCGAGCTTTTCCCCGTGGGGAGCTCCGGTTCTTTTTGTGAAGAAGAAGGATGGAACTTTCAGGATGTGCATTGATTACAGAGAGCTCAACAAACTCACCACCAAGAATCGGTACCCGTTACCGAGGATTGATGATTTGTTTGATCAGTTACAGGGAGCACATTACTTTTCAAAGATAGACCTGAGATCAGGCTATCATCAGCTCCGGATTCAAGAGGAAGACATACCAAAGACGGCCTTTCGTAACCGATATGGTCACTACGAATTCATGGTGATGCCATTCGGATTGACGAACGCACCGGCTGTGTTCATGGATTTGATGAACCGGCCGTATTTAGATCAGTTTGTTATCGTCTTCATTGATGATATACTGATTTATTCCAAGAACGAGCAGGAACATGAGCAACACCTCAAAACAGTCTTGGAACTGCTGAAGGAGGAACGACTCTATGCCAAGTTCTCCAAGTGTAAATACTGGTTAAGAGAAGTTCAGTTTTTGGGTCACGTGATTAACAGTAATGGTATTCACGTGGATCCTGCCAAGATTAAAGCAATCAAGAACTGGGATGTGCCTACCACACCAACAGAGATCCGATCATTCTTGGGACTGGGAATTTCTCTAAGATAGCCTTGCCCCTTACCAAGCTCACACAGAAGTCTGAACCTTTTGTGTGGACTCAGAAACAAGAAGAGGCATTCCAGACACTGAAACAAAGATTGTGAAATTCTCCAATTTTAACACTCCCAAAAGGCAATGATGACTTTGTAGTTTACTGTGACGCTTCCCATCAGGGACTCGGATGTGTATTGATGCAACAAGACAAAGTCATTGCTTATGCCTCACGGCAGCTGAAGATACATGAGAAGAATTACATGACACACGATCTCGAACTGGGAGCTGTTGTTTTTACTTTAAAGATTTTGAGACACTACCTCTATGGTACCAAATGCACTATCTTCACAGACAACAAGAGTTTGCAGCATATATTTGATCAGAAGGAGCTTAACATGAGACAGAGACGTTGGGTTGAGCTCCTGAACGATTATCATTGTGTGATCAAATACCATCCGGGCAAAGCAAATGTTGTTGCAGATGCTTTGAGCCGGAAGGAAAGAGTCAAACCCTTACGCGTTCGCGCAATGGGAATGACTGTGCAAACAAGTCTGAGAGATCACATTCTACAAGCACAACAAGAAGCAGTGGCAAGAGACAATCTGAAAGGCGTTCTCGATTGTGGAGCCGAGAAACACTTCAAGACAAAACAAGATGGAGTTATCTATTATCTGGATCGTGTTTGGATTCCAGCAGTAGTTGAACTTCGAACACTCATACTTGATGAGGCACACAAGTCACCTTACTCAGTTCATCCTGGTGCCGATAAGATGTACCAAGATCTTAGGTCGTTTTATTGGTGGCCGGGTATGAAGAAAGACATTGCCACTTATGTTGGCAAATGCATTACATGTGCCAAAGTCAAAGCAGAACACCAGAAACCTTCGGGTTTGCTGGAACAACCAGAGATACCACAATGGAAGTGGGAACAAATAGCTATGGATTTCATTACCAAGCTACCCCGCACTTCCAGCGGACACGATTCAATTTGGGTCATCATTGATAGATTGACCAAGTCCGCTCACTTCTTACCGATCAGAGAGACATACAAAATGGAAAACTAGCGAGACTATACATTGATGAAATAGTAGTGAGGCACGGGGTGCCATTGTCTATTATTCAGACCGGGACAGTCGATTTACTTCGCAGTTCTGGCAATCATTGCAACAATCCTTAGGGACAAGTGTTAACTTGAGCACCGCTTATCATCCACAAACGGATGGACAAAGCGAACGCACCATTCAAACCCTAGAGGATATGTTGAGAACATGCATACTCGACTTCAGTGGAAGTTGGGACACACAGTTACCTCTCATTGAGTTCTCCTACAACAATAGCTACCACAGCAGCATTGGATGTGCTCCTTTTGAAGCACTGTATGGTAGGAAATGTCGGTCTGCAATTTGATGGACCGAAGTGGGAGACAACAGAATAACTGGGCCTGAACTTATTCAGGAAACTACTGATAAGATTGCCCAGATACAACAACGATTACAAGCAACACGTAGCCGCCAAAAGAGTTACGCAGACAAATGGCGCAAGCCTTTGGAATTCGATGTGGGTGACCGAGTCATGTTGAAAGTGTCCCCATGGAAAGGCGTAGTTTGTTTTGCGGCTAAGGGCAAGCTAGCACCTAGGTATGTCGGACCGTTTGAGATTACTCAACGCATAGGTCCTGTGTCATACAGACTCAGACTCCCTGATGAGCTCAGCGGAGTACACGATGTGTTTCATGTATCAAATCTCAAAAGGTGCTTACAGACGAATCATTGATCATACCATTGGAAGAGATACAAATTGATGAGCAACTACATTTCATTGAAGAACCTGTAGAGATTATGGAACGTGAAGTTAAGAAACTGAAACGAAGCCGTATCCCTATTGTAAAGGTTCGATGGAACTCCAAGCATGGACCAGAATTTACTTGGGAGCGCGAGGACAATATGAAAGTAAAATATCCCCACTTGTTCGAGAAGTGAAGCCCGACCTTTATGCTTAAATTTCGGGACGAAATTTCTTTAACAAGGGGAGACTGTGACAACTAGTACCTGACCGGCCGGGAAGTCCGTACGGTGCGTGTACTTTCTACAGTAACTATGTGTACATATACGACTGTGAACAGTGTTTGTATTAACAGAATCCTAAATACAAGAAATCGTTGTACGTATTTTTGTGTAAACTTAGATACAGTAAGTACAACGTACATTTGAAACATTAGTTGTGTGTATTTAAGTGAAAACTTAAGTACAATTAACAATGTGATAACAAGATGTTTAGTTGAGTCTGACAGTGAGGAAACACAAATAAAACAATAATGTAGTGTTGTTTCAGAATAACGAACTGACAGTGTGTTTGCGTGGGTGACGATTCACACAAACATATATGTGAGTTCAATGCTCTGAAATGATGACTGAAAAGTAGAAAACAAAAGTCGGAAAGCAAAACCATAGTCGTGTTCGTTCGAATGACGATTCGAACGAATACGCGCGATGGTGACGCGATTCGACGAAACGAAAACGAAAACACGACACGAACGGAATTAATTTAATAAAAATAAAATATTTAACATTTTACAATTTTGAAACTCATCAATTAATTAAAATTATCTTCTTTTATTTATTACAATTAAATACGCGTAAAGTTCCGGATACGCGACGAAAACGCGAACCGAGCAACCAAAACGAACCCGAATACCCCGGAGTATATAAACCACAAATGAGGGTGTTTTCTCATAATTTTTCTGCACTCTCTCTCTCCAAAAACGAGTTTCACGAACCCTTCCTCTCTCTAAAACATCCAAGCTTCAATCCTCCATAACTTCTTCGTAACCAATTTGGGTGATTCTTGAACCCACGCGAAGCTCTTGATGTCCTCTACGTGAAAGTACAATAGATCGGAAGAGATAACCACTGAAAAAAGAGGTATGATGCGTCAAAGATATGAGAAAATAGGGTTTTCTTTCAAATCCTTGTTCGAACCTATCTAGCCGGCCAAACCTTTGTTATTTCAAACATGAACACACGAGAAGTTCAGTATAGCGGGGCCGACATCACATGATAACCCTAGCACTACATCCTACTCGATGATGATGGAGCTGGGAACAGGTTCGCTAGCTGGATGGGAACGAACCAGTGGTTTGGGCCGAACCCCAAAGTGCCCCACTGAGGACCACGAACCCTCCTACTCGCGAACCCACTTGGCTGGCCGAACCCTGCTCCCTTCACGAACCCTGGCAACCATCGCCGAACCTTACATGGCTGCAGTACCCTACCCGAACCCTTGTGTGGCACCGTACCGTTGGGTCTAAGGCGAATCCTCATTTTCATCAACCGAACCCATCTAGTACTACCACTCCCGAACCCTAACTACGAACCTTTTTCCATGACCAGCCTAACCTACGGTGACACCAGTAAGCCGAACCCTTCGGGGGACTCACGAACCCATGTGTCAAGAACCTCCCTCGAAGAACCTGTTGACAGCCAATGCCATGGCCGAACCCTGATAACTCAGTCGGATCTCTCTCTCTGGTTCACGAGTTTTCTTTAGCCATGCAACCCTATATGGCCGAACCTAGACCCATGAAACCCCAAGGTTCGCTGCCTTGGGGATTACCTCTTCCATTTGTTGGTCAGGCTAGACAACCGGCCCAAATTCAGGGCCCAGCGTTATTTTGTTCAGGCCCAATAGCATCCCTCTTGGCCCAGCAGCTTATTAGTCTTGGCCCAGCATGCTGTTTTGATCAGGCCCAAATCAACCACCCTTTTTAGCCCGACACAATGGCCCAACCGGCCTAGACCCATGGGATTAAGCCCAATGTGTTCGAAACAGCCCAATAAATCCCAATCGGCCCAAAGATTATCCATTCGGCCCAAGCAACCCTTGATTCGGCCCATAGACTTTGATCCGGACCACGTTAAGTGTTGGCCCATTTGATTCAAGATGCAAATTAACACATGAGATTCAATTATTAAGGATAACATGTATGGGGTTGGTTAACAAGGATTACAAAGATGATGGACTTTGGGTTTAATACATTTCACAAAACCCTACAATATTCAAGTTTACAAGAACAACATAGGAGACTTTAAATTACAAAACAAGACGTTATACTTAGAAAATGATAAGGGGTTTCAAGTGTACATGATTATGACAAGTCTCAAATCAAGTTAAAAATAAAACAATTAACAAGACGTAATAAGTTCATCTTAAATTGGTTAGGGGCTAGTATAATCTATAATCATTGGATCAAGGCCGAATCAAGACAATGAGTCACAAGTGTTAGCCAACAATAGGGCTAACACATACACGCGCACAAATCTATACAATCGATACTTATAAGATTACAATCACATGAAATCAATACAGGAGCGTGAAAACTACCACAAGAACAATCAAGAGCGCGTGCATTCTTTCTTTTAAGCTAAGTCAACCCTACAACAACAAGGTGAGTTCGTATGCCCCTTTTACTTTAATCTTAACTGATTTTAAACTCTCGGGGCTGAGAAACATGTTTACTTTTATTTATTTAAAAGTTCTGTTTAACATGTTATTTATACTTTGATTTAGATAAAACTTAATTGTTTATTATCGCTTATCATTGTATGCATGCTTGTATGATGATGACATGACAGGAAAAATTCCGATGAACAAGATAATATATCTTATTAATTCATCAATACATTAGAATAATATAGTTATAAGATTTTATCTTATAACACTCAGTTATTCTTACATAAACAGACATTGGAACAATTACAAGCAAACATATGAATGTTATAAAGATATTACATATCTTTGTATTAACATTCGATACAAGAGTTAAGTAAGTGTAATAGGACAAGTCTTTTTAACACTTAGCTTTACAACTCAATACATATTACAAGAGTACAAGGAACAAAGAATGATAATCATGATAATGTAACTTCATGATAACAACATCATTCACTCAAATAATTAACATAATGTAATAAGACAAGTTCTTATTTAACTTTGTTAATATCATGAAGAACATATGACAATGAGAACAATAATACAAAAGAATACAATTACAATTAGTTACTATTGACCTGTTGTATTATATCACTTCAATCATGTGCCAATTGTACAAGTTGATCATGTAAGCCCCTTTAATTCGCTGACCAGTTAGTTTGACGTGACTAAACTGACGATAGCATAGTGGTACCATAGGTTTGACAAACCTCTAGCTTGTAGGGCTAGTATGTTGATCGTATTGATTCATTGGCCGGTAACGTATGACCGGTGACAGGGCGACCTCAAGTCAGGTTCTGGAAAGCGACACATGGTGATATTAATCTGCAGTGATAAGTAATTAATCCATCGTTTCTTGTTGACTAGTAGACTGAGTAATGTATATTCTATTTTCATATTGCTAGTAACTGTTTCGATGAGGTCTATGGTTTACAAAGTGTTAGAGGTAAATCGGATGCATTGAGATCTGATTACGTGAGGATGTCAATGGATTCCTTTTAGGCTCTATGCACTATAGTTCAAGAACAAATTGCAAGTGGTTAACTAACACTCTTAATATTTAAAAGTGTAACAACAGTTAACCCCACGATTATAGAATGATACAAGGAACAGATTTGATAAATCTAATATCCTTAACATATATAATGGTTATCTAACTTCGGTTTGATAACTACAATTACATCATTATATTATTCTATAAAGTTATCACAGGTGATTCAAGAATGGTATGGACATGTGGATTTGGGAATGGAAATCTATAGTTGAATTGCAAGTAGTGTGGGACTTGTTTGAGCATATGGTGGGATGGCGTCTGGGCTTGACCCTTTCGTATGCCCTATATATAAGCATGCTTGATTCGGTGTCACATCACTTGTACATATAACTATGGAGGAGCCATTGGGTGAACAAGTGGAACGAATGACATACAAGTAACATAATATACATTGTGATTGTGCATGTGAATGAATCAAGGTTTTCAATTAACTTACTTATGAACTCACCAACCTAGTGTTGACTTTGTTTAAATACATGTTTTCTCAGGTGATGAACAGGTGTAGATACATACATGCAAGATTAAGCTAGTGGACTTTTAGAAGACCTAGCTTTATTTTGTGTTGCATGCTTTTGGTGACAAGAACAATGATGTAACACCCCGACCGACGGCGGAATCATCGGGATGCCACGAGGGATGTGTAGATTGTTCACAAGCTCATGGGCATCTAAATCATATCATCATATATCATTTAATCAACCACAATAATTACACAAAAATCATGTTTATCATGAATCAAGTATGTCAAATACACAAAAGATTTAGTTAAACTAACTAAACTCTAATCGCCAGAAATTTAGTTAATTAACTAAGTCCAAGATCCTATATGATGATGATGTCCAAAATAGAAGAGATCCTCTCTTCATTCCTACTTGTCTCCATCACCTGAAACATGTAAGAAAATCAAGTGTCAACTACAAAAGTAGTTGGTGAGTAATCATAAGTTTTTATGTTTAAAAATGTTTTAGTAAAATGCGTTTGAAAGTTTATGCTTAAAATGGTTTTATAAAATGCTTTGTTTAAAACGAGTATAAAACTTATGATCTTCTTGAGAAAATCCATATGAATACCTGTATGAGATAATCCAACACACATCCATCAATTCAACAGCCAAACACATACACAATCACATAACCACATAACCAAATCAATCATAGCCAATCACAAATAATCATAATCAAATATAGGCAATCAATCCACAACAAATCAACCAAACTCAATCAATCATATTCTCAATCAATGTTCGTGACTATACATGATTCCTTATGTATTTAACATAAGTTAGATACATGAATCATGGAGTGGTCGCTAACCACGTGACAATACATGAAGTCAAAGCAATTAACCGGAGTCAAGAGCAATACTTCACGGATGTGGAAACCCTCCACGTGACAATACATGAAGTCAAAGCAATTAACCGGAGTCAAGAGCAATACTTCACGGATGTGGAAACCCTCCACGTGACAATACATGAAGTCAAAACAAATAACCGAAGTTAAAAGTAATGATTTCACGGAGTATGAGACAATACATGTAATCTTTGTTATTAACCGAAGTCAATAACAATGTTTACACGGATTTATAATAATCAGTGATAATCCATAATAATGATAATTCATAATAGTGAATATCATAATGATAAACAGGTATTATCCTTGTGTTATCAAAATAATATTTAAACCGGTATACATGTTTCACCTCCGAGTTTTAAAACTAAAACAGTTTAAAGAAAGGGAGGTTATGAGAACTCACCTGCAGTCCTTAGACTCTGTGTTCTCGTATTATGCGCGCTCGCATAAGTAAATCAAAGTAACTCAAATATCTGAAATTATAGTATGTTTCGTATTCATAAGAATAGGTGTTTTATTTTCAATAAGTGAACTAAATGTTCACTCTTTAACTTTAATTCTTTCTTTAACTCAGTTATCAGACTCCAAGTTAAATGACAATACCGAAGGTTTTCATTATTGATCATAATAAAAGTGTAATTGAACCTTGTTAGTTTTAATTATTTAATAATGATAATTAAGTCGTGATTTCGTATGTATCTCTCTATAGAGGTGCATGAAAGAAAATGATATTCTTCTTCACCCACTTAACCATACATACACCCACAATTACTCAATTCCACCACCATTTTTCTCTAATTTATAAAATCCACTTGGAGTTTAATCAGACGTGCATGTAAAATATCCATATGTTATGTTAATCCTTTTTTTTCAATAAAGTCTCATATAAGTGTAACACCATATTTTAAACTACCATATGTTATAGCGAGAGAAAAGGTGGTGGATCGTATAGTTCTTTATATAGGTATAGATATTTATGAATGTATATATAGACTCTTGCTCCCCGTTACCCTTAACCTATTCAATTCACGAGTCTTTGTTCGGTTACCCTTAGGGGCAGCGAACCCTCTAATCCAATCATCATAGGTTCGGCCCCTTAGGGGAAAGGTTCGGCTAGGAAAGCTCAACCCAGCCCCATGGTTCGTCGTACTAGGGTTCGTTCGAGAATAACAGGTTCGTTGGGTATATGGTTCGGCCAACAGGCTAAAGGGTTCGGCCCATATAGTTCGCCACTCAGCAATGGTTCGGCCAGCAAGCCAAAAGGTTCGTAGAGCCAAGGTTGGCCAAGGGTTCGCTGGGTGTGCATGGGTTCGGCTGAAAAGTATAGTTCGGCCGACTAAGTACTGATGCAATAGGTTCGTCATTCCTTAGAGGGTTCGGTCACCACAAAGCTTAGCCATCTTGGAACAGGGTTCGGCTAGGGTTTCCCTTCCCTTGAAGGTTCGTCCCCATGGTGGCGGCCGAACCAGGGTTCGCCAACCCCTTGCAGGTTCGTGTACCTGCAACTCGTTTCATCATCATCTTCATCGCATCCTACAGGTTTAAGGTCGTCTCTAGTTCCCCTCAACTCAATAACAATTCGATTAACACGTTACAAGACCCAAAATCCCGATTTAAGCATGTATCTTTAAACGAAATAGGGTTTTCACCCAAAACCGAAAATAAAATGGATCTCTTACCTTCAAATCGTGAGAAACTAATAACTTTCTTGGTATCTTCGTGTTCCCCTCGATCTCACGAACGCGTGGGCGCCAAGATCTCTTGAATCCGTTGGGTAACGAACGAGATATGTTAGAGAGAAGATATAGAGAGAGAAAGTGACGAAATTAAGAGTGTAGAGAGAGAGTGGGTATTCTTTCAAATGAGGAAGAAGAAGAATAAATGGTTTTTATAGTCCGGTCGATCCACGTGTGCTCGGTCTAGTTTATTACGCGTAAAATTATAACGTGCTCGGTTTTTAACGCAAAACATATTTAACACGTAAAACATTTAAATAAATGGGTTTTGTTTTAAAATAAAATGATTTTAAATAATTTATTTTGTAAAACGAATTCCGTTACGTTTCGTTAATTTAATTATTTAAATTAACCGATTATTCGAAAATAATTAAAGTTGTGATTTCTAATAAACGTTTTAAGTTCACAATCATTAATTTAATATCGTTAAATATTATTTACTTATCTCGTCGAAACGCGTTACTCGCGTACGTATTCGTAAAGATCGTCACCTTTGCGAATCCGATGCTCGTATCGCATTTCGATTTGATCTATGATTTATGGAATATCGTTTTAGAATATTATTCCTAATAATTATATTCGCGTGAATCGTCACCCGCGCGAATACATTATTAAGTTAATATTTCTAAATTAATATTCGCGATTAAATAGCGTTCGTAACCTCACTTCGCGTAATTAATTCCCATTATTTAATAACTTTAATATTATCATTTCCCAAACCAAAGCCCACTAAACCCTAGTCACTGACACATCCATGATAGACCGAAATATGCATATATATAGGGCATATGTAAGGGTCAGTCGCAACTGCCCTAGCCACCGTCCCACCGCTATTTCGATAAACCATGACCATGGGTCCTTGACTACGTTTAGTAACCAGACTCAAACAAACTCCCAATTCCATCTCAATCCATTCTCAGACCAATAATCCATCATTATCAGTGATAAGTAACCGCGATAAACACTACGGGTCTGTTTAGTTGAATTACAACTAAACTTCCCGTGGTTTACGCGTATAATAAATTATAATCATGTATACCAGTAACAGTGATAATATCAGTAATGTCAATCAATAATTTCATAATCATTCATAATAAATAAATCTCCAGTCGTAACAGTACAATCGTACGGATGTACGGACGTACGGACAACTGAAAATACAGTGATGTTACAGTCTCCCCTAGTTAAAGGAATTTCGTCCCGAAATTCAACTTGGAGTGACCGTAGTAAATAAATGTGGGTACTTAAGCTTCATCTGATCTTCCCGCTCCCATGTGATTTCTGGACCCCGCTTCGATTCCCAACGTACTTTGACAATCGGAATTCTACTGCGTTTGAGCTGTTTAACCTCACGATCCATTATCTCCACTGGTTTTTCAACAAAGTGCATGGTATCATCGATGCGGATGTCATCGAGTGGTACCTGAAGATCTTGATCAGCTAAGCACTTTCTTAGATTGGACACGTGAAACGTTGGGTGCACATTACTAAGTTCAGGAGGAAGTTCTAACTTGTAGGCAACCTTCCCGATCCGTTCAAGGATCTTAAAAGGGTCAACATAACGTGGAGCAAGCTTCCCCTTCTTTCCGAATCGAACAACGCCCTTCCAAGGCGACACTTTAAGCAATACCATATCTCCCACTTCAAACTCTAAAGGTTTTCTTCGTTTGTCCGCGTAACTCTTCTGTCTGCTGCGAGCAGCTAACAGATTGTCGCGGATCTGGCGGATCTTGTCAGTCGTTTCCTGAATAATCTCTGGGCCAGTAATCTGCGAATCGCCGACTTCGGTCCAACAAATAGGTGACCGACATTTCCTGCCATAAAGAGCTTCAAACGGTGCCATACCAATGCTCGCGTGATAACTGTTGTTATACGAGAATTCAACCAACGGTAAATGGCTATCCCAATTGCTACCGAAATCGATGACACAAGCTCTCAACATGTCTTCCAATGTCTGAATCGTTCGCTCCGTTTGACCATCCGTTTGAGGATGATAAGCAGTGCTAAGATCCAGTCTTGTTCCAAAAGCTTCATGAAGTGATTCCCAAAATCGTGCCGTGAAACGAGCATCACGATCCGATATTATACTCAAGGGAATACCATGTCGGCTAACGATTTCATCAATGTAGATACGAGCTAACTTCCGCACAGGGTAAGTTTCGCGTATCGGTAAGAAATGAGCCGACTTAGTCAATCTATCAACAATAACCCAAATGCTATCTTTACCGTTTGTAGTTCGTGGAAGTTTAGTAATGAAATCCATGGAAATATTCTCCCACTTCCACATCGGTATCTCTGGTTGTAATAACAATCCCGAAGGTCGCTGATGTTCGGCCTTGACTTTGGCACAGTTAAGGCACTTAGACACATATTCAGCAATATCCTTCTTCATTCCAGGCCACCAGTACAAGTCCCTAAGGTCTTGATACATCTTGTCAGCACCTGGATGGATTGAGTAACGAGACTTATGAGCTATATTCATAATCACCATCCTGAGATCACCCCTGTTCGGTATCCACAATCGATTTAAGTAATACATCAAACCATCATCCTTAGTTTCCAATAAAATTTCAGCCCCACAAGACATCTCATTTTTCAAGTCATCTTGAGCTAATGAGTGTTGTTGGGCTGTGAGAACATCATTTCGGAGACTATTGTGCACTCGGACACTACGGATCTGAACTTGACTTTTGCGACTAAGCGCATCTGCTACTACATTCGCTTTACCAGGATGATAGCGAATTTCACAGTCATAATCATTTAACAGTTCAACCCATCTCCGTTGCCTCATATTGAGTTCTTTCTGATTGAGAATATGTTGCAAGCTTTTATGATCAGTGAACACTACACACTTAGTGCCATAAAGATAATGTCTCCATATCTTCAAGGCAAACACGACTGCACCAAGTTCCAAGTCGTGTGTAGTGTAGTTCTTCTCGTGAATCTTCAATTGTCTTGATGCATAAGCCACGACCTTTCCCCGTTGCATGAGAACACAACCGAAACCTAGGTTGGATGCATCACAATAAACTACAAAATCATCATTTCCATCAGGCAATGTCAAGACAGGAGCATCACAAAGTTTCTGCTTCAAAGTCTGAAATGCCTCTTCTTGCTTTGGTCCCCACTCGTATGGCCTATTCTTCTGAGTCAAAGCAGTGAGAGGGACAGCAATCCTGGAGAAATTCGAGATGAACCGCCGATAGTAACCGGCAAGTCCGAGAAATGATCGAATCTCCGTGGGTGTCTTCGGTGTACTCCAATTCTTCACAGCATCAATCTTCGCAGGATCCACGTGAACACCGTATTCGTTGACTATGTGCCCCAAGAATTGAACTTCCTTAAGCCAAAATTCACATTTAGAGAATTTGGCATACAGTCGCTCCTCTCTTAGGATCTCCAAAACCAACTTAAGGTGTTTCTCGTGTTCTTCCTTAGTCTTTGAGTAGATCAGAATATCATCAATGAATACAATCACAAATTTATCCAAGTATGGCCTGCAAACACGGTTCATGAGATCCATAAAAACCGCAGGTGCATTGGTAAGGCCGAAGGGCATTACCAGAAATTCATAATGGCCATATCTTGTTCTAAATGCTGTCTTGGGAATATCATCATCATGTACGCGAAGCTGATGATACCCAGACCTAAGATCGATCTTTGAAAACCATGCCGAGCCTTGAAGCTGATCGAAGAGATCATCGATGCGCGGCAGTGGATATCGATTCTTAATTGTGAGTTTGTTCAATTCGCGGTAATCGATGCACATTCGGAATGACCCGTCCTTTTTCTTGACGAACAGGACCGGTGCACCCCATGGCGAATGGCTCGGGCGAATAAATCCTTTATCGGTAAGTTCTTGCAGCTGGCTCGCCAATTCTTGCAACTCCGAAGGCGCAAGTCTGTAGGGAGCTTTGGCGACTGGGTTCGCACCAGGTACTAAGTCGATCCGGAACTCAACTTGACGTTCTGGTGGAAGACCCGGCAAATCATCTGGAAATACCTCTGGAAAGTCTCTGATCACAGGAACATCTTCAACTCTCTTTCCTTTCTCTTTTTCTCCACAATATGAGCTAAAAATGCTATACATTTCTTCCTAAGGTACTTGTGTGCTTTAGTGCATGACATAAGCTTAAGACCTTTACTAACAGTTTCTCCAAATATTCTCAAAGTTTCACCCGAAGGTAAGGGAATACGAATATACTTTTCATGGCATACAATCTCCGCTTTGTGGGTGGCTAACCAATCCATGCCAATGATAACATCAAAGCTACCAAGATGCATAGGTATAAGATCAATCGGGAAAACGTGATCATTTAAGTTCACAGTACATCCAATGATAATAGTGTCAATATCAATAGTGTTTCCGTCAGCCACTTCCACGTTAAACGGTTTATCTAAATATGTACGTGTTCTACCAAGCAAGCATTCAAAATCATATGAAACGAAACTCCTATCGGCACCAGAATCAAACAAGACAGATGCATAAGAGTTGTTGATCAGAAATGTACCGTTGACCACATCCTGGTTGGCTTGAGCAGCTGGAGCATTCAACTGAAAAGCCCGGCCTCTTGCCACCCTTTGATTATTTCCAGTCAACTTTGGGCATTGATTTCTGAAGTGACCCACTTCACCACATTCATAACAGGCTCTTGCCTGTGCTTGAGGTAACTGGCGAATGGGTACAGCAGGAATAGGTTGTGCAGGAGGAGCTGGCAGTGCAAGCGGTGCATGTTGCATCCTTTGTGCTTGCAGTGCACTCCGACAGACGTTAGCAAAATGACCGAACTTGCCGCAGTTATTGCAGACGCGACAAGGCAAGTTCGGTGCGTGATGATATCGGCAGGTATTACACTGAGGAGTGTTCCCAGTAAAATTCCTGGCAGTTGAGTTGTTTGAGGATTGCTGCGCAGATTTGGCCGCAGGAGCAGTGACCATGAAGTTTCTGGTCTTCCTCTTCTTGTTGCTACTTTTGGATGAGCTAGCAGCTTCAGACTTGACTTCAGTTTTGACTTCTTTTGCAGTAATCTTGGTGTCAGTCTTCTTGTGTCCCTTCCGAGTAAGAGTCCCATTCTTCACATGGTTATCAGTAAGAGTTGCAGATAGACGGATAGCAGCCTCCAGTGTTTTGGGATTACTCTCGTAGACCGTATCCTGAATCTGTACCGGCAGCCCGCCGATATATTTCTCAATCGCCCTCTCCAAGGGTGTCACCATATGAGGCACTAGCAAACTATACTCATGGAATTGAGTATTGTAGATGACGTTCTCGCCACTATCTTGTTTGAGTTCCCAGAACTCAGTCTCCAGTTTCCTCATCTCGCTTCTAGGACAGAATTCAGTGGTCATCAGATTCTTGACCTCTGTCCATGTCAGTGCTAAGGCAGCATCCACTCCCCTAGTTCGTTTTTCCCCATTCCACCAAGTCAGTGCTCTCTTTTGGAAAACACTGGTGGCATAGCGAACTTTCAGGTTCTCGGGACATTCGCTGTTGATGAAGGTGTTCTCCATACTCTCCAACCACTGCAGCAGACCAGTGGCCGATTCAGCACCCGTGAATTTCAGGGGATTGCAGGAATTGAAGTGTTTGAACGTGCAAGTTGTCTGGTTTGCACCACCTCGATTCTGGTTAATGTTCTGGTTAGCCTGAGTCAGTTGGCTCACCAATCCAGAAATAAGTGTGGCTAACTCTTGTATGCCGGAGTTGGCATTACTGTTGTTAGCATCCCCATTGTTTGAGTCATCTTCGTTGTGACGGCGAGGCGGCATGTTTCTGAGAAATTAGAAACATGTTACTACCGTTTACAACGTAAGTCATACAAACAATGGTCAATTGAGTTTATTTTAAACAGTTAGGATTACATATAGGAACTATATTTATTTCCTATCTGTTATTTAGACTCATAATGTCTATAAATTTGCCTATTATTATTCTAAGTGTCCTAGTTGGTCATAACTAGTGTTAGCTAACTATTTCCTAGATCCTATACATTCTTCACTCTATACTAACACTGACAACCTCCCAATGCAATGCAACAAGCTTATATATATAGGGCATATGCAGAGGTAGATCGCAATCTCCCCTACACCGTCCCACCACCGTTCCATTGCACCACGATTATGCCCTTGCTAGTGTGTAGAGTGTGTCATGTACTTCACCATAATCTCACTTCACAAACCTTATCCTAAATAGGATAATTTTGAGTGAAGTGATCACTAGTGTCCTTGAACAATTAGGTTTGCCTAATGTCTAAGTTCACCTGACATGTAGGCTCGCCTATTTCTAAGTTCACCTAATGTCTAAGTTCACCTGACATTAAGTTTCCCCCAATTGTATAAGTTCACTAAAACCCATATCAATCCCAGTGTAGATAATCATCATTAAGGGTTCATATCACCACGAAGTGCTCTTATTGTCACTAAGTGTTCATATTCTCCCTATAGTTTATTCTCATCAAGTGTCCATACCATCACTAAGTGTTAGTATCATCACTATGCGTTTATATTATCATCAAGTGTCTATATCATCACCCAAGTCCATATCACATCACTAATCGCTCATTATCGTTCATTAATCCTATGCACCCTACGTGTCCAATCCGTATGTTTTTATAAGGAAATTTATAAGTGTTTATCAAGTGTGATCATCCAAAGTGTCAATCCAAACCAACCTTAACCAACAGACCATCAACATCCATCTCACAATAATTCCTAGTAATATCCTAAGTTCCTGACACTGACAGACTCCCAATATACTACAAATGGTATATGTATAGGGCATATGTAGGGGTCAGTCGCAACTGCCCCAGCCACCGTCCCACCACCTTTGTAGTATACTACGAGTGTGTCCTTGTCTGGAGTTTATAGCTCAAACAAATATTTCCTAAGGCAAGCAATTCATAAACAATTAAGTTCCTAAGCAAATAATTTCCCAAACGGGTAGTTCCCACATTCTTCAATACTGACATCCACCTAATGTACCGTAAATGGTATATATATAGGGCATATGTAAGGGTCAGTCGCAACTGCCCTAGCCAACGTCCCACCACCTTTACGATACACCACGTGCATGTCCTTATCGAATCATTAGGGCACACGTAAGCAAGAAAGTTATAATCAGCATATTTATATCAGATGTATAACAGGGTTTCAATTAACATGTAATAAACACATAAGCATGAAATCCTGAATATACTAATTAGTGTATGAATTTAATTCATACTAGGGTATCCTATGGTTATAGACTAGGTCAACCATTTCTAGTAACCTAATTCCCTATAACCCAGGCTCTGATACCAATCTGTAACACCCCGACCGACGGCGGAATCATCGGGATGCCACGAGGGATGTGTAGATTGTTCACAAGCTCATGGGCATCTAAATCATATCATCATATATCATTTAATCAACCACAATAATTACACAAAAATCATGTTTATCATGAATCAAGTATGTCAAATACACAAAAGATTTAGTTAAACTAACTAAACTCTAATCGCCAGAAATTTAGTTAATTAACTAAGTCCAAGATCCTATATGATGATGATGTCCAAAATAGAAGAGATCCTCTCTTCATTCCTACTTGTCTCCATCACCTGAAACATGTAAGAAAATCAAGTGTCAACTACAAAAGTAGTTGGTGAGTAATCATAAGTTTTTATGTTTAAAAATGTTTTAGTAAAATGCGTTTGAAAGTTTATGCTTAAAATGGTTTTATAAAATGCTTTGTTTAAAACGAGTATAAAACTTATGATCTTCTTGAGAAAATCCATATGAATACCTGTATGAGATAATCCAACACACATCCATCAATTCAACAGCCAAACACATACACAATCACATAACCACATAACCAAATCAATCATAGCCAATCACAAATAATCATAATCAAATATAGGCAATCAATCCACAACAAATCAACCAAACTCAATCAATCATATTCTCAATCAATGTTCGTGACTATACATGATTCCTTATGTATTTAACATAAGTTAGATACATGAATCATGGAGTGGTCGCTAACCACGTGACAATACATGAAGTCAAAGCAATTAACCGGAGTCAAGAGCAATACTTCACGGATGTGGAAACCCTCCACGTGACAATACATGAAGTCAAAGCAATTAACCGGAGTCAAGAGCAATACTTCACGGATGTGGAAACCCTCCACGTGACAATACATGAAGTCAAAACAAATAACCGAAGTTAAAAGTAATGATTTCACGGAGTATGAGACAATACATGTAATCTTTGTTATTAACCGAAGTCAATAACAATGTTTACACGGATTTATAATAATCAGTGATAATCCATAATAATGATAATTCATAATAGTGAATATCATAATGATAAACAGGTATTATCCTTGTGTTATCAAAATAATATTTAAACCGGTATACATGTTTCACCTCCGAGTTTTAAAACTAAAACAGTTTAAAGAAAGGGAGGTTATGAGAACTCACCTGCAGTCCTTAGACTCTGTGTTCTCGTATTATGCGCGCTCGCATAAGTAAATCAAAGTAACTCAAATATCTGAAATTATAGTATGTTTCGTATTCATAAGAATAGGTGTTTTATTTTCAATAAGTGAACTAAATGTTCACTCTTTAACTTTAATTCTTTCTTTAACTCAGTTATCAGACTCCAAGTTAAATGACAATACCGAAGGTTTTCATTATTGATCATAATAAAAGTGTAATTGAACCTTGTTAGTTTTAATTATTTAATAATGATAATTAAGTCGTGATTTCGTATGTATCTCTCTATAGAGGTGCATGAAAGAAAATGATATTCTTCTTCACCCACTTAACCATACATACACCCACAATTACTCAATTCCACCACCATTTTTCTCTAATTTATAAAATCCACTTGGAGTTTAATCAGACGTGCATGTAAAATATCCATATGTTATGTTAATCCTTTTTTTTCAATAAAGTCTCATATAAGTGTAACACCATATTTTAAACTACCATATGTTATAGCGAGAGAAAAGGTGGTGGATCGTATAGTTCTTTATATAGGTATAGATATTTATGAATGTATATATAGACTCTTGCTCCCCGTTACCCTTAACCTATTCAATTCACGAGTCTTTGTTCGGTTACCCTTAGGGGCAGCGAACCCTCTAATCCAATCATCATAGGTTCGGCCCCTTAGGAGAAAGGTTCGGCTAGGAAAGCTCAACCCAGCCCCATGGTTCGTCGTACTAGGGTTCGTTCGAGAATAACAGGTTCGTTGGGTATATGGTTCGGCCAACAGGCTAAAGGGTTCGGCCCATATAGTTCGCCACTCAGCAATGGTTCGGCCAGCAAGCCAAAAGGTTCGTAGAGCCAAGGTTGGCCAAGGGTTCGCTGGGTGTGCATGGGTTCGGCTGAAAAGTATAGTTCGGCCGACTAAGTACTGATGCAATAGGTTCGTCATTCCTTAGAGGGTTCGGTCACCACAAAGCTTAGCCATCTTGGAACAGGGTTCGGCTAGGGTTTCCCTTCCCTTGAAGGTTCGTCCCCATGGTGGCGGCCGAACCAGGGTTCGCCAACCCCTTGCAGGTTCGTGTACCTGCAACTCGTTTCATCATCATCTTCATCGCATCCTACAGGTTTAAGGTCGTCTCTAGTTCCCCTCAACTCAATAACAATTCGATTAACACGTTACAAGACCCAAAATCCCGATTTAAGCATGTATCTTTAAACGAAATAGGGTTTTCACCCAAAACCGAAAATAAATGGATCTCTTACCTTCAAATCGTGAGAAACTAATAACTTTCTTGGTATCTTCGTGTTCCCCTCGATCTCACGAACGCGTGGGCGCCAAGATCTCTTGAATCCGTTGGGTAACGAACGAGATATGTTAGAGAGAAGATATAGAGAGAGAAAGTGACGAAATTAAGAGTGTAGAGAGAGAGTGGGTATTCTTTCAAATGAGGAAGAAGAAGAATAAATGGTTTTTATAGTCCGGTCGATCCCCGTGTGCTCGGTCTAGTTTATTACGCGTAAAATTATAACGTGCTCGGTTTTTAACGCAAAACATATTTAACACGTAAAACATTTAAATAAATGGGTTTTGTTTTAAAATAAAATGATTTTAAATAATTTATTTTGTAAAACGAATTCCGTTACGTTTCGTTAATTTAATTATTTAAATTAACCGATTATTCGAAAATAATTAAAGTTGTGATTTCTAATAAACGTTTTAAGTTCACAATCATTAATTTAATATCGTTAAATATTATTTACTTATCTCGTCGAAACGCGTTACTCGCGTACGTATTCGTAAAGATCGTCACCTTTGCGAATCCGATGCTCGTATCGCATTTCGATTTGATCTATGATTTATGGAATATCGTTTTAGAATATTATTCCTAATAATTATATTCGCGTGAATCGTCACCCGCGCGAATACATTATTAAGTTAATATTTCTAAATTAATATTCGCGATTAAATAGCGTTCGTAACCTCACTTCGCGTAATTAATTCCCATTATTTAATAACTTTAATATTATCATTTCCCAAACCAAAGCCCACTAAACCCTAGTCACTGACACATCCATGATAGACCGAAATATGCATATATATAGGGCATATGTAAGGGTCAGTCGCAACTGCCCTAGCCACCGTCCCACCGCTATTTCGATAAACCATGACCATGGGTCCTTGACTACGTTTAGTAACCAGACTCAAACAAACTCCCAATTCCATCTCAATCCATTCTCAGACCAATAATCCATCATTATCAGTGATAAGTAACCGCGATAAACACTACGGGTCTGTTTAGTTGAATTACAACTAAACTTCCCGTGGTTTACGCGTATAATAAATTATAATCATGTATACCAGTAACAGTGATAATATCAGTAATGTCAATCAATAATTTCATAATCATTCATAATAAATAAATCTCCAGTCGTAACAGTACAATCGTACGGATGTACGGACGTACGGACAACTGAAAATACAGTGATGTTACAAATGAATCATCTTTTGTATATCTTGTACATATACAAGATATAGTTATATTGATTCTTTTGATAGATTTACTCGATTAAATTATGAACGTTACATTGTAATTTAATCTTGAAATTTTATATCATGGATGTGTTAGCATTTCTCATTTATAATATCATGTGCTATGTAACAATCTTATCATTTGATTATCACTCAAGATATTGCGCCCGGGAACCTTCCGCCCGACGGGAAAACACGATCCGTTCCCGCCGGCCCGGGGTGTGACAACAACTCCTTGGAGCGAGTACTCGGAGATTACTCGGCCTTGGAGACCAAATTTTACAACAGTGATGATAATTAAGCGTTTCAGTCTATCCATTGTCATATTAGATTTTGATTTCCACAAATTGAAATATACTGATTTCTTGAGTTCATCACGTATTCATGATTACCCATAGCACTTGTAGAAACATAATAATAAATGCTTAATTAAGTGAATAATTAATCATTTAAATACAACTAAGACATGATGATTGGGCCTTATTTGACTCAATCAAGTAGACTTAGTTGTTGGTGGTGTCCAAGTTATACCGTCTCACACGTGGCCCATATCAGGCATGACCCAAATGAGTCTACCTGTATGTGTCGGGACTTTCATGATGTGCTCATATCAGCTTGACCCTCAGGCCTACTGTACATGTCGGGACTTTAGGATGTCCTTTGATTTTGATCATCTTTGTTCTCTTGATTTCATTTGATCGTTTGATTTATGCCCATATAGCTTGATTATAAAGTCTACTATTTATGACGGGACTTTCCGTGTGTTAACACGTGGTCTCGATCTGCATACAACCGACTTCCACCTTAACTTGATCATTAATGATTTCATTGGTTAATGATTTCATTATTTCTTTGATTCACACACGGATATGATTCCCTTGATTCTGATCATTAGAATTCCATGGCTACCACTATGATTATAGATTCTTGAATTTGATCCTTAATTTTCTCGAACTCACACTGAATTAGATTCCTTGGATTCAATTCTTTAGTTTAAGTTCTATTGATCACACATTGAGTTTAGATTCTTTGAATTTGAATTTGATAGAATAAGTGTTTGTTTTAGAATTATTGTATTACTCATAAGAGTAATTAATTAATTCATTAGTTAACAAGCATATAATTTACCTAGACAGGAGTCTAGGAATATAACCGTGTATATTAAACATACAATAAGTAAAAGCATTTACGTAAAACATATTTAAATAAAAATGTTTACGCATGCTTCTCAGCCCCGCGTTTAAAAACAAAAATGTTTAGAAAAGGGGCAATGAACTCACCTGTGTTGCTCTGTATTGATTTATCACAAAATGCGTGCTCGTTACTTGTAGTTTATGTATCTTCAGTACCTGAGTTGTTTTGAAAGGATCCGAGTACTATAAGTATTTATAATAGTCTTATCTATTGTTTTGGTCTCGGTGTGCGACTAAGTGTCCTATGTTACTAATGTGTTTCTAGGATTCCATCTAACTAGTCTAAACGTATTACCCATTAATAAACCCTTATCCCATAAATATTCAGTACTAAACCTTAGCTAGATAAGGCTTATGTTAATTTCATCACAAGTCTTTAATTAAAACATTTTTGAGTTAATTCATATTAAATTAAACCCTTAAGTTAGAAATCATTTATTTTAATTTAAAGAATATTTATAAGTGAATTCCTTTTATTAAACATTAATTAATTTAAGAGAAATATAATTAAACATGATGGGCTTAGGTTAATCTCATTTGATTAACCTTGGGCCCATTACTAGTTCTTGATTGTCCCATGATTCTTTGATCGACTCTTTGGATAACCCATCCTAGGTAGTTCGAACGAACCACCTAATTTAGTTATGTGTTTTCATGAAAATCCTAAGTGTTAGGTGTTGACTACGCGAGTAACACCTAAACTTAAATCATGTCCTTTATTCATTATCCCCTTGATTAAGATTTATGTAGTTGGAAACTTTGATGTTGAAGTTTTACTCCTTGATTAATATTTAATCCCATATGTTTAGCCCAACTTGTATTCAATACTTCATGGTTACATTTTATTGTAATTTAGAAGGATTTATCATATAAACTTATTAGGTTTCCCTCCCATGCATTTATCCACGTAACCAACCCATGCAAACCATGTACTCACAATCCCTTAATCACGATCACATAACCCTAACCCAATCATTTGGCCGGATAAGGTATATGTTAATGACAATAACCGACTTGCTGAGAGAGTATTCCCATCTGAATGAAGGTCTGGGCCGAAGAAGGAAGGGGCATGCGAGTGGGGCCTTGGCCGAATCAGCTAGGCCGATTGAAGCTCATCCTACCGAGAGTGCCTTGGACCGAACCAGCTTAGCCGAATGGAGCTCAGACCGAATGGGTTGATGCTCCTGATCCCTTGGCCGACCGAATGAAGATGGTCCGAACGAGTAGGTCCCTTCGGCCTTGAAGCTATTCGGTTCAACCGATGGCTCATGTTGCCCATAAGGGTTTTCCTTCGGCCGACTAGCCTTTCGGCCTACCTGCTATGGCTATTCGGCCAGTCGAAGTTCCAGAGGTACAGCCCACTCCAATCGAGGTCTAGACAAGCTCATGTTGTATCACTTATTCCTACACTACTGGAATCACCTCTTCTTCTTCTTGTGATGACCATTCTCTCATTTCTAACCATCTGTGTTTTATCATGGATGATCTCCATCAGATTCCAAGTGATGACTTGGAAGAGATGGATATCCTTCATCAACCTGCCCTCTTGAGCATGAGAACTAACAAGTTTACAAAAGGACATGAAGAAAATTCTTTGGTATCCACAGGAAAACAAAGATTGGTTTAAATAAGGCTAAAGTCCAATGCTACAGATGTCACGGCACTGGACACTTTTCCAGGGAATGCAAAAATGCTCCCAACTCTAACTCTTCACCTTATGTGACTTTCCCAAACACACACTCACATACTACTACCGCACCTTTTTCTTCTTCTTCCTCACATTTTAAAAGGCACAACAACTCTCAGGAGACTGCTCATAATGTACAAAACTCTCCTTCTACCAATGTACAATATGTACAAGCTGCCAATGGTAGCGTGTACCAGCTCACTCCTGCCCCACTTCAGATTGTTGCACCATCTCCTCCTCAAATAAATGCACCAGGCCCTGCTATCCAGTCTTCATCTTTAGTCAACTCGCTCTTTTCACCCAAAAGTACGTAGACTGGAGCAGCTTGCCTGAAGATGCAGGCTATGCCCTCATCACTTCTGAGCCAACAAAATTTGCTCTTATGGCTGTTGGTGAAGATTCCAACTCTTCTGATCAACCTGAAGTAGAATCTTCTGATCAACCTGAAGCACAATCTTCTGATGCGCAGGTATCCTCTTCTACTCTTGCAAAACTATGCACCGATGCGTGCATTGATGCGTTTGCAAAAATAAATGTAGATTTAAGGAATCGATCACGAAATCCTACGATTCGATCATAAACATGCGGTATTCATTCATGACTAGATTTGGATCAACAAGAACATTGTAATTTTATCATGAATCTGCAATTCTCATTAACATTCAATTGTTTTACAATGAATCAAACTTGAAATACATGACACTTCAATACATAAAGACACTAAGATGACAAGAATTTGATGAAGATCTTCAAGTCTAGTTCTTGCTTCTTGATAGAGAATGTTGCTATTTGTGTGTGTTGAATTATGAGCTCTACCTTCAAAATGAACTAGCAACATCATATATATAGGTTTCTAAAGCAAAGGTTCGGCCCTTGTTACCCTTTCACGAACCTCCATTTTACACGAACCTTTGATAAGGTTCGTGAACCCTTATGTTAGCCGAACCTATGATTTCATTTACAACAAAGCGAGGTTCACATAGTAAATGCATCTTTCACACAGAAAATGCATCTACATACTCCCCCTTGAACCTTGCTGTTGTATATGCTCAAACTTTATGTGCATCGGGGAACAAATATGCATCAACATACTCCCCTACAACCTTGCTATCTACATACTCCCCTTCAGTTGTAGCTGTTGTATCAAATGTTGTTGTATAGACTGCATCAATCTCTTTGTTTCCACATCATTCTCTCTATCTTAATCTCATTCTCTCTGTCTCCATCTTATGTCTTTTTTTTTTCCAAGATCCACTTGCTGAGGACTGCAGTGACATTTTCAACACACAGATCTTCGTCACCCTAATCACCTGCATCAGTTGACACATTATCAAAACTAGCTTCCTATTAAGTATTTAGTCTCAATCATTGATATCATAACATCACATATGATCATAGTATTTACAAAAAGTTCGCAAGTCAAATCGGATAGTCTAAAAAAATAGAAGAAAATTTTTATGTTTTGTTTTTTTTTCAATGATTTGAATAAACTCCCCCTAAAGCTATGAATTGCAAAACTTTTTTTGTTCTCGTATATCCTAGAATCCTAAAAAATTTGTATTCTAACTAAAAGAATTAAATATGTTTTTGATGAGAAAGATCCAAACATGAGATCATATTGTAATCATACTTCAGCATTACTTGTTGATAGTGAATAAGATTTATTTAGTCAATGCACAAGCCTAGGACGATTGCCAGTATGTGGGTCCACTTTAAGTCTTATCACTTGTTATGAATTTGGATTAATGAAAACCAAGCACAAAACTTTGTGTTCCCCACTCACTTGAACACATCCCTGCTTTATGAAACATCAACCAACAGCGATGCCATTGTAGAATATAAGATCAAGTTCTTACTTAGTTTGATCATGAAAAAATAAAGCATAATATCTTTTGTGAAATAACAAAGTGTAAAATAAAACAGAATGTTCAAAATCCGGTAACAAGATTGATACTTTCGTATGCGCATATGAAACCAGGATATTGAACCAAAAAAAATAACTTAAGTTTAAAACCTAGCAATCAGATTGATACTTCCGTATACACATAGAATGCCCAAGTTTTAAACAAACCAAGAAAATAAAAGCAAAATGTCCAAAACATAACAATCAGGTCGATACGTAAGTATACGCAGAGAATATTCATGTTTTGAACGAAAATAAAAGAAAAAAAATGAACTCAGAATTTCTTTTGAAAAAGAAACACATGATCAAACTATTATATGTGCTAATACAATTAGCAATCACTGAGGTAAATGACCACGCACTCAGGACAAAGATCGAACACTGTGCTCTAAGTAATGTGTCCCGCAAAGAATGATTATGGCATTAGTCCACAGAAATCACAATTAAGTGAAAGACCTACCAACATATCATACTGAGTGCATTGTGATCGTTTTGTATTTGATCTTGTATGATACAAGTAAGCTTCAGAATGTTACAATGTACTATCATATCTCAAAGGTCGGATTAATTTCTCAATTTTCTAATTTTATATTGTTTTTGATTTTTTTTTAAATTTTTACTCCCCCTAAAATGCTAAAAATGAAAATCTTTTTGATTTTTTGAATTTTATAGATACATTGAAAAATCAAAATTCCCGAGAAATTGACAACTGATATGATTTACCATCTTTGTGAAACATTATATTCAATGTGACTTAAAAATATCAAGAAAATATGACAATGTAATTCCAAACCTGTCAAGTTCTCCAGAATAATATGACAATTAAAGAATTAGAACGATTTTACCAAATACACGTCGGGAAGTTCCACTATCAATGATCTCTCCTCCAATTGATAGGTCCTCTTGAAATCCTCCTGCATACACTCACAAACCATTAGATAGCTTTGGTCACCCAAACCTTCGATGTCTTGAGTTGACCGTGAGCATCAGATGAAATTTCCTTTGAAACTTCGTTTGTTTTTGGTATCCACAACTGTTCCTATTCAAGTGCATTCTTAAGATAATACTTATCTTGAATCACCACATTGTTGTTAAAAACCAAATTAGTCATTAAAAGTTTTGAAAGTTTCAACTTTTCTTCATCCGAGGCTTTCACAAGTTCTTCCTTGTTTTGATTTGGTATTTTATGTTTTTTAGGAATAAACTTTGAAACCTCTGTGACACATGACTTTGCATTACTAACTTGTCCTTTTAACTCACACAGATAAGGACAATTAGCAATGATATGCCCTCTTGTACCACACTCAAAACATATTCTCCTATCCACAAACCTAGGAGAATAGTTTTGCACAAACCTATGGTTTTGGTGATTTGTCACTGGTGAACCATAAACCAATCTTTGATTCATTATTGAACCATTAAGAGTCAAATGTGACTTCTTGCCACTTGACATGGGAGACTCAAAGTTCAACTTTTCACATCTTGTGGGACTTAGTGAAATCTTGTCTTTGATCTAAGACTTTGAAGTATCATGCTTTGATTCCACTTTATTTGATGCACATGATGATTTCACAACCCATTTTGATTGAATTTGACATTTAGGTTTTGAACTTGAAAAAACATTTTGTTTTGAAAAATTCTTGTTTTTGTTCTTTGAAAACCTTTTAATTTCAACCAATGGGGTTTTAAAGGAAACTTTCTTATTGGATGATGTTGCTGAGTTTGAAACACATGGTTTCACATCATCAAAGATATTATTGTGAGAATCATCATAATCCTTATGTACATCCATCAACCCACATCTGTACAATGTCTCCTCATCATATTCTTCTAAAGTACAATCTTCAATGATAGGAGAAATGTTGTCATCAGCACAAATTGGAGACTTTCCCTTATTGAGATTGTTATCTTTTGAAATTTCACTATCACTTGGTTTCTCTATAAGAGGACTTGAAGAAATTATAGAATCATAATGATTCTCCAATTTGTGCATGATTTTGTCAAAATCTCTTTTCGCTTTGTCCATTCTGAGTTTAATATTATTGACTGCTTTTGTCAATTCAACATTAACTTTGCTCAGAATGTCAAGTTTTTGTTCAGAAACGCCTACATTGGCATTTGACTTTGACAAATCATCAGTCAACTTTTGAACCTGTGACTTCAATTCTGCAATATGTTTTGTAAAACACTTTTCATTTGATTTTAAAACCATGTATGCTTTATTGTAGTTTGATAAGTCACATTTCAAGTTTATGTTTTCTTCCTCCAAACTCCAAATTTGTCCCTCAACATTTAAACATTTAGAGCACGAGAGTTTAGAAAACTTACCTGAACTTACCTCTTTATCTGAAATGGTATGACAATGATCTTCACTAATGATGGTAGTTGTTTCAGACAAATCATCAGAGGCATCCTCATAAACACTCACATCCTTTGTTGACACCACATCATCACTTGAAGTTTCATCCTTTGACTTCAACACATCATCTTCAGACTTCTTCATCTCACTTGTGATTTCAGAATCATTAAAACTGTGTGTGTCTTTAGTTACATTACATCTCTCATCTATAACTTCATTCACCTGTTTGCTATCTTCAGCCATTTCAGGTTCAAATGCTTTATCAGATTCTGACACTGAAGAATCCTCACTCTTTTCTTCATCACTACTTTCCATCTTCAAATTCACACTTGTCTCAATACGATCTTCAGTTTTCGGATCATCTTTCGTTCCTCCATCAGTATCTTCTTTTTCTTTCTCAACACTCATAGTTTCCTTTAACATGTTACTTTGTTCATCAATCCACGAGAAATCAACAATTTTCACAATCCATGTTCCGGTTCGTCTTATCTCCGATTCCATTTTGTTAACCACATCTTTAAAGTTCATTAATTTGACATGATGAATGAATTCAGTTTCCTTCATTCTTTCAACAAAATCACTCCATCGATAAGGTAAGAATTCCGTAAACTTCTCAACGATTTGCCCATCAGTGATATCAAACTTAAAATATTTCAATTATTACATAAGTGGTAAAAGACGATCATAAGCATCATTGATCTTCTTCGCAACATGATTGTTATATGCAAGTTCTAACAAACTCCACTTTGCACATGAATGTGGCATTTGTTCAAAATCAGTTTTTTTAATATCTTTAGAGATGATCACCGAAAACAAGTCACACAAGTGTCTTTCCTGATTAAATTCAATCATTTGATCGTCATTCAGTTTTGATGTTCCAAAATTATCATTCGATTTCAGACATGGTTTCTTGTATTGTTGGTATAATAACTTCCGGTAATTGTCATCCGCTTTAGTAAAAAACGTTTCGAATGCGGATCTCCAGTTCGGGTAATTATCCAAATTGTCCAACACAAGTCCATTGTTAGCCAACCATTCCACGTTCCAGTTCTGGTATGTCTATTTTTTAATTTTTATGTTCACAACGTCAAAATTTAACCTCTCAAAACAAAACAGCTCAAACCTCATCTTAACATCCGAATTAGGTCATGAAACCTATCCCAAATGATCAGGAAGGCCCAAAATAGGTAAACAAGGTTTACTTGAGATTTTAAGAAGGTATTTTTCTCGCAAACCTTTTCACACAAACCTTTTGGAAGGTTCTCACGAACCTATTGGGAGGTTATCACAAACCTATTGAGAGGTTCTCATGAGGTTCCCACGTACCTATTGGGAGGTTCCCACGAACCTATTTGGGAGGTTCCCACGAACCTATTTGGAGAGGTTCCCACGAATCTATTGGAGGTTCTCACTTAGGTTCGTCTTCTTGATCGAACAGACCTGCAACTTCACTAAAATGGCTCTAGAATCTTCAATTTTTTTAAGTTAGAAGGCGTATGAGTAGTCAAAATCTTCGTTTTTTCGAGGCGCATCATTCTATTGGATCAGAATTTGCAAAAACTTCATAATTTTTGGTAGATCTGGCTTTTTGTTGACAAAAACGTGAAGAACTTCAAGAACACCTTCGAAATGATGAAGTTTCTGATCAAATTACATGAAATTGATGCAAAAATACTCGTAGAATCGAGCCTAAGGCTCTGATACCACTGTAGATTTAAGGAATCGATCACGAAATCCTACGATTCGATCATAAACGTGCGGAATTCGTTCATGGCTAGATTTGGATCAACAAGAACATTGTAATTTTATCATGAATCTGCAATTCTCATTAACATTCAATTGTTTTACAATGAGTCAAACTTGAAATACATGACACTTCAATACATAAAGACACTAAGATGATAAGAATTTGATGAAGATCTTCAAGTCTAGTTCTTGCTTCTTGAGAGATAATGTTGCTATTTGTGTGTGTTGAATTATGAGCTCTACCTTCAAAATGAACTAGCAACATCATATATATAGGTTTCTAAAGCAAAGGTTCGTCCCTTGTTACCCTTTCACGAACCTCCATTTTACATGAACCTTTGATAACGTTCGTGAACCCTTATGTCAGCCGAACCTATGATTTCATTTACAACGAAGCGAGGTTCACATAGTAAATGCATCTTTCACACAGAAAATGCATCTACAATAAAGAAAACCAACATGTTGCTTCAACAACAAAATCAAAAGCTAGAGAAACTACTAGCTAATAAAAATTCAGAAGTAGAAAAGTTAATAGATCATAAAGATAGCCAAATTTCTATCTTAAAAACTGAAAAATCCAACTTACAAGCTTTATTTGATTTGCAAAATGAAAAATATTCGGCTTGTAGAGATGAACTGTCTCAAACCAAAGTCAGCTGTGAAAAGTGGGTTGAATCCTGCAAAGGATTCAAAATGCTTCTGGGTAAGCAAGTTAACAGTAAGGCTAAGTTTGGAATTAGGTATAATCACACTAGTCCTTCAGAGGACAATGCCCCGATTGACAGTAAAATAAATGAAACTGTTTCTAAAACTCTATCCCCTACCTTTCTCCTTGATAAAATTCCAGGCATAAAGATCACACCTCCCAGAGTGTATCAACCTAGACAGTTTCCAACGTTTGTATATCCGACAGATACAAACTTAGAAAAACTGGAAGAGACACACTTGGAAAGTGATTATAACAATAATTCTTCTAAACAAACTGAGATTGCTCCAGCCATGAGCTCTACTCAAAGTTCAGAAGGTACAACACTATGTGAAACCTCTGAGAACCCTATGGCCTATCATGACAAATGAAAGAGGCCCATGGTTGACATTAAATTCCCTCCCTCTCATCCAAACCCACCTTATCCAATAATGAAGGAAAATAAGCCATTCATTCCTAACTACTCTTCACTATCTCCTGCTTGTCTAAAATGTTTCAAGTACGATCACTCTATTGAAGATTGCAGGACAAAAACACCTTTGGAGAAAGCTAGAGATAAACTGAAGGCTGAACAGTTAAAAGCTAAACATACTTCTTCATTTAAAGGGAATCCCCCTAATAAGATGAAGAAGTCCAAGAAAGAAAATAAACCATCAGCTAACAGTGCAATAAAACCAAACACCCATTCACCCTTTCACCTATCTTCTCCTCTACTTACATCTCCCAGACCATCCATTCTTGGTACACCACCTCCTTATCCCATGGTGACTCCTGCTTCCTATTCTCCTGCTGTTATAAACCCTTCTTTCGTGGATTCACAAATCAACATCTTGCATCAAAATCAGCAACAGCTGATACAAATGATGCAGAAGTTGATGAATAACATGCATCAAAACAAATAAACTTCTAAAAACATTCGCTTCTTTCTTCTAAAAATAAATAATGACCCATATCTAACTTATTGTGTTTGACCCTCATGTGCACAGACCCTCTTCAAACCAAAATCATCTATGGTATGTGGACAGTGGAGGCTCTAGGCACATGACAGGATGCAGATCCATCTTAAATAACTTCATTCCAAAGAATGGAGGATCTGTTTCTTTCGGAAACAACGCAAGGGGTTGGATAGTAGGGTCTGGTTCTGTCCTTAGTGGAAAATTACACTTCAAAGATGTAAGGTTAGTTGAAAACCTCATGTTTAATCTCTTGAGTGTTTCTCAATTAGCGGACAAGAACTTTAGTTCATTTTTCAACAAGGATAGTTGTAAAATTCTTTCTCCTTAAATAAATTCAAATATAAAGATCTTAATTGATCAACATATTCTGCTAATGGCTAAGAGAAATGGAAATGTCTATCTTGTAGACATGACTAGTGATTCTCGAACATCTTCTCCTACATGTTTGATAGCCAAAGCATCATCTTCTAAAACTGCTCTTTGGCATAGAAGATTCAGTCACCTTAACCATCAAACTCTTAACAAGCTTTCTACCCTTTCTTTAGTAAGACGATTGCCCTCCAAAGAATTTCACATTGAAGGTCAGTGTGAATCTTGCTTAAAGGGAAAGCAACATAAAACATCACATAAGTCTATTGAGGAATCCAAATCAACAAACTGTCTCAATCTGCTTCATATGGATCTGTTTGGTCCAGTGAAGGTAGCCAGCTTGGTAAGAAAGACAATCTGGTCTTCCTAGACCTTCTTCCTCTTCATATGGATCTGATTACTCAAGATTTTGCTAGACCTTCTTCCTCTTCAGCAAAGACGAGACTACTGATAAAATAATTGCCCTTATCACTCAATTAGAAAGACAATATGGTCTTCCTATTAAGACAAATAGGAGTGATAATGGTACAGAATTCTAGAATCATGTTCTTGATAAGTTTTGCATCTCTAAAGGAATCCTTAGACAATATAATGTTCCTAGAACTCCTGCTCAAAATGGAGTTGTGGAAAGAAAGAATAGGACACTTATTGAAGCTGCAAGAAATATGCTTGCAAACTCAGGATTACCTTTATCCTTCTGGGCTGAGGCAGTAAACACTGCTTGCTATGTCTTAAACAGAGCTCACATTGTGAAGAGACATAACAAGACTGCCTATGAAGTTCTTCATAACATAAAGCCCCTCATTTCTTTCTTCAAAGTTTTTGGGTGTCCCTATTTCATCTTGAACACAAAAGACTCTTTGTCCAAGTTTACTGCTAAAGTTGACCCTGGATATTTTGTTGGATACTCTCAAACCTCTAAAGCTTACCGAGCCTTCAATCCCAGGACCAAAATTGTTGAGGAAACCATTGATTTAAATTTCAATGAATCCGCATCAACTTCCTCTTTCCCATCTGCTCCTAATGATCTCTTTGATCTTGAAAGCTTCACCTACACTTCTCCTACCTCTTCCTCTTCTCCTTCTTCAGAATCGTGTCAAACCACTGAAGATCTATCCTCCCTAGAGGAATGTTCAATATATCACTTCTTTACCTCGATCCCTTCTTATCAAATAAATCCTCAAGATCAGGGTGAACAAATATCTACTCCCTTATCCCCAGCTTTGGATAATCTACCTGTAGATATTCCTGAACATGTTCGTGCATCCTCACCGGGAAACTCTCCCGGTCCCACTGAAAATTCATCTTCTTCCGATGCTTCCTCTACAAATAATTGTTTGGACATCATTCCCTCCAACAGAAATCATCCACTACAGGTGCATGATTGGATATTTGATGTATCTTACTGCATCAAGGCCAGATATCATGTATGCAACATGTGTCTGTGCAAGGTACCAGTCTGCCCCTAAAAAAATCCCATTTATCATTTGTGAAAAGGATACTCAGATATGTTAGAGGCACTTATGTGCTAGGTATTTGGTATCCTGCTAATCAAACTTGTAAGCTTATTGGTTTTTCAGACAGTGATTATGTTGGATGTTCACTCACCAGAAAGTCTACATCGGGAGGATGTCAGTTCTTTACAAATTGCTTAGTGTCATGGCAAAGGAAAAAAAACAAACTTCAGAGTCAAATTCAACTGCTGAAGACGAGTTCATTGCAGCAGCTCATTGCACTGCCCAAATCCTTTGGTTACAATACCAACTGTTGGATTTCGGAATAACGGAATTAAAAACACCTCTCTTAATAGACAGCGAAGCTGCCAAAAATATAATAAAGAATCATGTCTATCACTCTAAAACCAAACACATAGAAATAAGGCATCACTTCATTAGGGACTATTTTGAAAAGGGACTAATTGTCCCATAACATGTTTCTACAAGTGACCAAATAGCAGACATATTTACCAAACCTTTGGACTCTTCAACATTTTCTAAGTTTGTGGCCAAATTAGGAATGATAAA
Organism: Mikania micrantha; assembly: GCA_009363875.1. NCBI lineage: Eukaryota > Viridiplantae > Streptophyta > Magnoliopsida > Asterales > Asteraceae > Mikania > Mikania micrantha. The sequence continues at coordinate 37,718,316 of CM018695.1, forward strand.
TATGATCTAATAAATAATTATGGTTAAAAATATGTTTCTTAAACCTTACAATAAATATATAATAGGATAATTCTCAAGAATTGTCCTAACAACGGATATTTGAAAAACTACTGATAAAGAAACCTTGGTTTCTCTCAATGGTTATCCCAAAACACAGATAGGATCAGTGGTTATGCTAGCCACTGTTTCATATCTATCCGAGGTTATAACCATCCGTTGTACACTTTAAACCTTCCGTGGTTTTTACCCCTTCCAAGGTCTCCATTCCTTCCGAGGATAAGGCTCTTCCTAGGTTAAAAATCTTTTTCGTGGTTAAAATATTTTCTCTGTAGTTATCAAATTCTTGATACTTACGCCTGATTTGACCGTCACTAATCACTCTGCAAGATTAGACTCCCTACAATTAATAGAATTAACCCTCATTAATTGTTCTCATGGCTCGATAATATCTTCTCATTTTACCATCCTACCCCTCTCATCTCTAATGACCACTGATCTTATTTATATCAGTGGTTACCTTCTTCAGTTCTTCCATAATTACTTGAAAAAGCGTCTTGATCTTCTTTTGATCAAGAAAACTTTTCCCTCAAATTCAAAATTTCAGAATGCTGCTTATGGCGAAGGACAATTGCTTGTCAGGCATGTCGCCTAGCACGACGCACTTACACTGATTTCGTCTGAGCTTGATGCTCATGATGATGGTGTAACGGCATCGGACCAGGCATCATTCGTAACAAAGCTTTGTCTGTACATCAGGGTGTGCATGAACGTACTGATTTGTCCTTTGTCTTTCTCTCTCTTGCTCACAGGTTTGTCCAACTGGTAAAAACCCTAAGGTAAAAATCTCGGTAAGTTATAAGTAGTGGTGGTTTTTCTTTATTGAAACCACACTCATTTGCAACAGTTACACTTCCATTTCTTTACTTCTCTAAACTTAAGGCAAAAACAAATATTTGTAATCATACTTTGCACTTGCAACTGATCTTCGCTCATCATCTCAACAATAGCCTCTAAAGCTTTGAAAATCAAGCCGATTCATAATCTCAGAGCCTACCTTGTTAAGTCTTCTGAGTACCCTCACTATGACGAAGTAATCGACATTCGGCTAAACTCCCTCGTTTATACTGCTCTCATCATCAATCCTCCTATCTCATAAGTTGCTCTAAACGAGTTTTGGGCAAACTCGACCTTGGTGTCGAAGGATGACTATGTTGAAAGCATCGCTTCGGTGGTCGCTAGTCAACAAGTCACCCTCACCCCCTCCAAAATAAGTGTTGCCCTAAATCTGAACGACACCGAGGCACCTACCACTGTTTCTTTAAATCTCTTTCATAATGTTTTTGTTCAGTGTGATTACCAGGGCGACCTGAAAAACAGGACCTTGTATAAAGCTTTCTTCTACCCTAAGTACAAGTTTCTGTATCACACTATTTTACAATGTCTTTCTCAAAAGACGACTAGTTAGGGAGAAATGTTGCATGACATGCAATATGTCATGTATGATGTTCTGTCCAACGAAAAAGTCAACTTGTCACAAATAATTTTTGAGCATTTGGTACATCACCAAAAGAGCCCCAAATTTTATTATATCCTAGGTTTGTAATGGCTTGTCTTTTTTTTTTGAAATCAATAATGCTTGTCATGCTGCTCCCCTCTCCACTTTTAAGAGCATCGACAAAAAAGTGTTCACCAGGTTGAACACTGGTGCAAAACACATGGATGAAACTAAGGATACAACCATCCTTGGTGAACCCACATCCACCTCCTCTTCCACACATGTAAAGGTACCAGCCAAAAGGAAAACATCTACCAAATCCTCTAAACCTAAAAAGCCCAAAAAGACTGTTCAGGAAGATGAGATCCCTGAACATGTCCCTGTCCCCACTAGACAGATAGATACATCTGTTCCACCCTCGCAGATGAACCAAGCATATCCACCCCATCTAGCTCCTCATCAATCCTCTCAACAGGATGATGATGATGTACTCCAAAGGGACCCCTTACAAACTACTGAAGTGTTACTTGACACTCAGATGGCAGTCCACTCTCCCAAGGACACCTCTGCTTCTTCTCCACAACAAGCCTTTCACTCTATTACCCATGTCCTCCATGAGATTGATTCTACTTTTGAGTAAGTTGGTTCTCCTCACCCTTCACCAATTGAGGAACAGTCACAACAAACCTTTGCTCAAACTAACTAATCTCCTACCCATGGAGGAGAGGATAAGATCTGGGTGTCCAGTCCATCTAGACATCATGATCATATATCTGGAGCATCCATCTCACATGAGAGCCCAATGGACCTCATCTGGATGGATCAGGCAATAAGACTCCAGGTATGGCAACAGCCCATGAAGTTCTTGAAACTGAGGCTGGAAATCCTCAGAACCAAGAAAAAGGGGTCCATGACATTCCTGAGATGGACTCAGGTCATGCTAAAACTGACTCACCAGTCAGGGTTTTGATGATATCCATAAAAGAATGGACGAATCAGATCTTAAATTAAAGGAATTGATGGATTATGTTGCTCATATTCAGGCTGATGTGGATAAACTCACTAAGTTAGTCACAACAGTCTTGAATAACCAAGTCCTGCAATCCCAATCCATTCCAATCCAGGCGCCTTCACTTGAAGGTCCCCCACACATTCCACCTACTTCCACTGCACCTACCTTCTCAAGCCAAGCTTTTTAAGAAGTGTTGAACCCACTTCTTACTGCCCATCTCACCACTCTGTTTACCAACTATACCAAAGATTTCCTCACCACTCAAAATATACAAATGGATCTACTGAAAATTTCAGCAGATTCCAAAATCTCCTCTTTACAACATGAAGTATCTAACCATACTCGTTTTCTAGAATCTTTTACAGCGATTGCTCCTCCTTCTCCCTGGTTCAAGGAACAGGCTGATGTAGCCAAAAAGAGGGAGAATGAAAGGCTCTTGTCTACAGCCCAAGCTGCCAAGAGGGCAGAAGACAAAACTGAGCAAAGAAGGATGAAGGAAATCAGATTGAAAAATCAGGAGGCACTCCTCAAAGCTGCACTAGGTCAGCAATTTCAGACTGAGGCTGCTAAGGTTAGCTCTGAGCAGAAACAAAGGGAAGTTGAAGCTCTAGTTAACACTGGAATATCTGGGTCTCTAGAAAACCCAAACCCTCCAAATCAGCTCCCACTGAGCCAATAAAACCAAAAACCGCTGCCCCTTCTTCCTTTTCCTCAACCACTCAGGATATACCGATTCCAACAAGCTCTGTCAAATCCGAACATTACCCAATCTTCCCCAAACAGATTTCTCCCACCATATCTATCCCTTTTTCACCTGTACATACAAATAAAGAAAACTCACCTACCCTTTCTCCAAATTCTGCTTCTCAAACCCTCCTAGAACTATCCTCACATACCTCCCTTCCTACTACTCTCAATGCATCCAAAATTGGCCAAAAACCAGCTCCCATAATCACTCAGTCTTTCTCCAGAGGACAAAAGAGTGTGGCCAGAAAATCCAAAACCCCACAGAAAAACCCAAGAAACCTTTAACTCCTATTCTAAAACCATGCTCAGACTTATATGATGGTCAGCCTATTGCCTTTCTTATTCCAAGAAAGAGAAGGCTCATATTGGCTGATGATGATGAGTCTGAATTACCCAAAACCACCACAGCTCCCTCACCAATAAAGTCAGCAGATGCTACAAAATCACAAACTTCTCCGCTGAAGGAATCATATTCCCTTGTAAGAATATATCCTTCTGATGAAGATCTTTAAGATACAAAGCATAAAGAAACTGAAAAGGAAAATAAGATCCTAGCTGGTCTAGAAGCCACTAGTCTCTCAGGAGATGATCTGGCCTAGACCTATTATGTCACACCCCCAATTTCCAACTAACGGAATCATACCGTTTGGGAACGTGACAAACCAGGATCTCAGATCATTAGACATAGCGAAGACCTCTATATGAATTTCAAAACATACTTTGGTATTTAAAACATAACATCAGAGTTTTCAAAAGTTGCGGAAGCGTTTCAAAACCAGTAACAGTTGTAACATGTAAATTACAAAACAAAATCCTCAAATGTGCAAATTCAAATATCCAAAATGTTTAAAATGCATGCGACTCTATCTCCTAGTCCATGCCAGTCTTTATTGCGCGCCTTAGCGTCCTGAGAAAACATGTAAATCAAGTCAACACAAAGGTTGGTGCATAACACAGGTTTTAAGCATTCACAATGTTCAAAGCAACAGTTTGAATATCAAGTTGTAGATAACATAATCACACATGCGCAGTCATGATAGCTAGTCATATAAACTATTTACATAAGTGGTCGACACCGAAGCTGACGAGTTGCCATGCTATAGCATGTTTTTGCCTTGCCACTATTGTCTAGCACAACAATAGTAAAATGTGTTTGGTCAGTCAAACACCTGCGTAGATCCCATCTACCAGGTGAGGTTTGTCAAACCTAATAGATCTATTTCCAACTACCACGCTTTGCGCTACGGCAAACTAAACGGTTCGAGGTGTGTAAGGACTTTCAATTGCTATGTTGTCACATAATGTAAACAGCTAACTCATGCAAGTGATATGTATCTAAAAAGAGTTTGTTGCACATTTTTTCTCCCCCAAAACAGTTTGAAATAAGAAAGGGGCCGTGTACGCACCTTTAATTTTAGCAGAATGATCAAACACTTGCGAACTCGCGTGAAAGATCCTTTACGAAGAATCTGTGTTTAAACAATAACTTAATGTTATTCGAAATGTCGTTTTGTGCTTGGAATCACATACGTGTCAACACACGTATGTTAAAGTGTTAAGAATGTGCATACGTAAGTACGCGTGACTTTTGAAATCGTTTAAATAAAATCATATTTGATTTTATTTAAATAACCGTAATTATACGCGATTTCGTTTTCGGATTAAAATATAATTTTTATTATTCCAATGTGTTCATATTCCCGTTACGGTTACAACGCAACTCGAACGGGTTAAAACGGAGTTTAAACGAAGAAGTTACGGCTAAAAACCACATTTTGGTTTAAAATCTCAAAACCATAAGAGGAAGGGTTCGAACCCTTGACCTCATGAATCAATTTCCCACCAACTACCCATCCAACCAACTACACATTTGTGTTAGAATCTGATCCTTAATTCTTTTAAACATGCATCGATTTCATTCCCTTTGTTTAAGCTTAACCGAACTAACAACATACAATTGGGCTCTAGTTCGAATCCCATTGATCCCCTAACCATGGGGCTTTTGTCCCACTGATATAAACGACCCTGCTGATGGTTTTAATTCGAAAAAATAAACCCCTATAACCAGATTAATTGAATATTACTAGTTGCGAACCCAAGTTCTTAAATTCCAATTCAAAGTCGTTCATTCTGCTAATGTGAGTCCCCGAAACCATGGGGTTTTCATTTAGTGGGTATTTTCGAATCCGTCTGCACTAATTAATTTGATTATAAAGCTCATCTAGTTCAGATTCCCCAATTTCGTCCTAACCGAAGAATCCTAGATCCAATATCATTCAATTCTTTGCTATTTGATGAAATTAACATATGTCTATCCATCATCGAGATTTTCTGAAGCTAATTGTAACCATTAATTTCATTCTTAACTCTTCAGAATCAAAGTCCTAATTTCATTCTTATTACAAGCCCTAGAAACTATAATTCAATCCATTCGATGCTACTAAATAAAATTGATGCATGTTACAGCTTAATCTAACCCTTCTAAAATTACCCATGTACATCAATTTGATTTTAATACTCATTAAGGTGAAAACCCCCAAAACCGTTTCAAAGATAAACCCTAGTTCTTGAATTCCTATAATTCGATGTTGTCAGTAGAAATTGATTTAGGATAAATCTCAGTCGACTATTTCTGAAACTAGCCATGTGATTTAATCTGAATATCAAACTCGTTTAGGTTGAAATCCCCAATTTGGTTTCTCTAAGAACCCTAGAATCTCAAACACTGTCAATTCGAGATTTTTCACTGAGTTTGTGTTATGGGTATTCTTTGTCGGTATAATTAGAAGGTGTAGGAACGAATTCTTACCTTAATTGATGTAGAATTGATATAGTTCGACTATAGGCTTGATGTTCGGCCCCCCTTCCAATCGATTTCACTTTCTGCTGCGTCTTGAATCGAATTGATTTGCTTCACAAGTTCTAAATGTGCCAAATAAGGTCTCTGTAAGTTCAATTGTGAAGAATAACATCGAATTATATGGTTTTGATTGTGAGGGTCTACGGTTTCAATAATTTGGAACGGTTTTTCTCATAATTCGATGATTGATGCTCCCATAACGTCTAATAACTATTAATCATCATTAATGTGATGATTTAAATCCATATATTTCAGTTATAACTTGGTTTCAATGAGAAATTCGAACCTAATTTGATAAACCTCACGAATTTTGACTTTAAAAGTCAAACTAATGTGTTTTAACAAATTACAAGTTCAATCCTTGAAATTTTTGATTTCTTTGGACCTATTTGGATTAATTTCCACTCCTGAAATTTGTTTTCGTACAATAACATCACATTTCGGTTAACAAAATTGAGCCTAAAATCCCAAATTGTCACAAATCAGGCTTCTTAGAACATTGTTGGGCTTAATTAACCCAATTGGGCTTCTTAAATACGATTGGGCCTATTCTGGACTCATAGGGCCTACCTTGAGCCTATTGGGCCTTCCTTGAGCCTATTGGGCCTTCCTTGACCTTATCGGGCCTTCTTGGGCCTTATTGGGCCTTACATGTCCTGTTGGGCCTATGATCTCCCCATCTTCAGTTAACAAGGTTAATCCGAAAAGTCGGATTGTCACATATTAGGAACAAATAGCTTTAATGGATCAACAACAAAATAAAGCCTATCAGGCTGAGAGGGAGCAACTGATCAAGTTTCTGCTGGATGAAGGTAAGTACAAAGTTGAAACCTTCAGCAACATGGATATCACAAGCCTTAGAACACTATAACAAGATGGAGGGATGATATTCTGTTTGATGAATGGTCAAAATTCAAAAGAGAGAACAGTGATCATCCTGACCTTTGGAAAGAAGCCACATCACCCTCCCCCACTATAGTGTCCCAGCTCAAGGATGCCAATCCAAGCACATTGCTTGATCATCTGCTCAATGCACCTATGGGAAGCCTAGGTGTTGGTTCTGCAGAATCTCCATCTACTGTCATCTTCAGACCTTGGGTTAAAGTTGAAAAGGAAATTCTTCCTGATCTTCTGAGGCACTACGAGCCTCATCAGCATGCTGTAGTAAAGAAGGTACTTGATTCAAATGATCAAGTAAAAAGAAGAGAAATAATTCACTGGCCTGCTGGAGCTCCTCTCCCTTTGGGCCCATCTTCTAAATCCCAACCTCCTCAGATCAAAAATTTCAGAACTAGAATAAAAAGATGGTTCAATGACTCTGTCTCCAAGAGCAAGATCATTGAGAGATACAATGGTTCAAGATCCTTCTTCTCAGAATGGGATGAAATTCTCAATCTACCAAATAATGATCTGAAAGAACTGCAACATATGAATCTGGATAATGTTGATACAGAATATGTAGTCCTAAACTATGTGCGGACTCTTTGAAATAAAATTAGTCTGGCTCTTAGACAAAAATAAATGGTTTTGGCTTCATCAGTCCAGAGGGAGATTGTTGGAAAATAAGGACTGATGAGCAAAACCACTGAGACCAGACCAAGGAATGAAACCACGGATTGACCAACTGCGGATACTTCTCTTCTGGAAACGCTCTCTTCCAACTGAAGAACTGCTTCAGCATAGGAACATCAACAGTGGAAGATTTACTAAAAAGAACTACCGCTGAACTTCTCTACATCGGAAGACATTAGCTGACTATGATCCCTTCGGAAGACAACCATTGCTTCGAAAGACATTCAATGATTCGGAAGACAACTACGAAATAACTGATTGTTCTATCACCAGTCGTCCGTACATCCGTACATCCGTACGATTGCATTGTTACGACCTGAGATTTTGTAATTATTAATGATGATGTATTATTTGATGATTATCACTGTTATTGGTATACATATTTAGAACATATTATTATATGCGTAAACCATGGGGAGTCTAGTTGTAACCCAACTAAACAGAACCAGAGAGTTTATCGCAGTTATATTCTACCGATTATGGATTATTGGTTTGGAATGAGAATGGATGTGAGTTGGCTGTTGTTTGGTTACTAAACATAGTTAAGGACACATGGTCATGGTTTATCGAAATAGCGGTGGGACGGTGGCTGGGGCAGTTGCGACTGACCCCTACATATGCCCTATATATATGCATATTTCTGTCTATCATGGATGTGTCAGTGACTTGGGTTTAGAGGGTTTTGGATTGGGATTGATAATATTAAAGTTAATAAATAATGGAAGTCTTAATAAGAACAATTACACGGTGGTGAGGTTACGAACACAATTTAAACGCGAATATTAATTCAGAAATATTAACTTAATAATGTATTCGCGTGGGTGACGATTCACACGAATATAATTATTAAGAATAATATTCTGAAACGATATTCCACTAATCGAAAATCGAATCGAAATACGATACAAGCGTTGGATTCGCAAAGGTGACGATCTTTACGAATACGTACGTAAGTAACGCGTTTCGACGAGATAACTAAATAATATCTAACGATGTTAAATTAATAAATGAAAACTAAGAATGTTTATTATGAATCACAACCTAAAACAAATCCGAATAAATTAATTTATAAAATAATTGATTTAACGAAAATAAACGGAGACCTTTTATTTAAACGATTTAAATTGAAAAACTATTTTATTGAAAACAAAACTTATTTATTTAACGCTTTATGCATTAAATGTGTTTTCGTTAAAGACCGAGCAAAACCGAACATTTAATATATTTTATGGCGATAAAAACGAGACCGAACGCGCGGGAACGGGATGAACTTAAATGGTGGAAGACTCCACCATCTCTTTCACTTTAACAAACACTTTCTCTCTCTAAAACACACACACCTTCATACTTCCTCTCTCTACCTTCTCTCTACGATTGCAAGCTCGTTTCTCAACGGATTCGCGTAATCTCGGTGGCTATACAACCGCACGATCTAGGGGAACATGAAGATACTAAGAAATCTATCATTTGCTCACGATTTGAAGGTAAGAGATCCATTTTATTTTCGGTTTGGGTGAAAACCCTATTTCGTTTATGGATACCCACTTAAACCGAGATTTAGGGTTTTGTGTTGTGTTAATCAAGTTATTATTGAGTTATGGAAAGCTAGAGACGACCTTGTAACCTACAGATCTTGAAAATGATGATGATGGGATGAGTTGCAGGTCGACAAACTTGCATAGGGCGGGCCGAACCTTCTCTGGTTCAAGCTGCAAGAAGCAGCGAACCTTTAAGGGTAGCCGAACCCTGCTGCCCACGAAACCCTAGCCACGAACCTGTTGCATCATTCATGAACCCAGAACGAGCCTTATTGCCGGCGAACCTAATGGTTCGTGAGTCTGCAAGGCGACCGAACCTTTCTCCTACAAAAGATAAGATGGCGAACCTTAGGAGCTGAACAACCCTTTTGTATCTCACGAACCTAAAACCCACGAACCCTTCATCACCTAACCATCAGTTGCAGCGAACCATGTAACCCTAGACCATGAAGCTTTTCCTAGCTGGGCCGAACCTCATGAGCCTCGCGAACCTTGGGAGCGGCAAACCTGTGCATGGGACGAACCTACCCTAGTAGCCGAACCCTTGTTCATGCTGCCGAACCCATGGCCATGCGAACCTTCATTCCCTAGGCCGAACCTTAGTAAGACCTGGCCGAATCATTTCAACCGAACCTGCTTGGGTTAACCGAACCTTAGGATGAGGAGACCACTGAACCTTCCTTTTTGCACGAACCTTTCCAGATGGGGCGAACCTAGGCATCACGAACCTGGGTTAGGATGTCACGAACCTTGGGGCTGGTTGGAGCTTTTCTTAGCCGAACCTAGGCTATTCTATGAGCCGAACCTAAGGGAAAACATATGATAGGCTCGCTGGTCTAGGAAACGTTCGACATAAATTTCCTTAGGAATTAGGGAGGGACTACATAAACATAACAAGAAAAGGGAAATTTATGAAATATTTTCTTAATCTTAAAATAAAAGATGGTTAATTCGAAATGATGATGATATTTAATTAAACATGCATGCAAATGTGAGATATGTTGTGTCAAGAAATAAACACCATTGATTATAAACATATTTAAGGGAAATATACATACAAGTTCACTAGTAACTATCATTATTAGATAATTGAGACTAATAAGTGGAATGACATCTTGGTGATAATCTTTGATAAACCCTAAGTGTCATAAGTTAACTTGCAATAAATACGCTAAGTCTCTAAACATTTAAGGAATTAAAAAGAACGCTTAATTGAAATGAAACACACGCTTATAAACACGAACACTTATTAAATACAGGTTGATTGAGTTTTTGTTGATTTCTCCTACGTGAGCGCGCATTATACTGAAACACTGATTCTAAGGACTCAGGTGAGTTCTCATAACCTCCCTTTCTTTTAAACTATTTTGTTTTGAAACTCGGAGGTGAAGCATGTATACCAATTTATATATATTGACTTGATAACACAGGGATGACACTTATTTACTTGTATGAGATCCATAGTTATGGATTGTCATATTCCATGAGTTGTTACTAATGACCTTGGTCATCTGTAATGACTGCATGTATTGTCACTATTCCATGAGTTGAAGCTAATGACTTTGTGTCATTAATGAAGACTGCATGTATTGTCACGTGGATGTTTCCACAACTCCGTGTATTCGTTGTGGTTGACTTCGGTCTTCCTCAATGTTTCCATGTATTGTCACGTGGATGTTTCCACAACTCCGTGTGTCGTTGTCATTGACCTCGGTCATACACAATGATACATGTATTGTCACTTATACTAATTGAGAATATTGATGGATTTTGATTGGTTGATTGAACATATGATTGATTATCAATGATTTATTAATATATGTGGTTATGTGTTTGGATTATGTATTTTGATTGTGTATTTGGATATTGTGTTGTATTATCTCACAGGTGTTCATGCGGATGTTATCAAGAAAATATAAACTCTTGAAACCCTTTTGTAAAACATTTGTTTTAAATATAAAACTTATGATTACTCACCAACTACTTTGTAGTTGACACTTGATTTTATACATGTTTCAGGTAACGAAGACAAGTAGGTTGAGGAGGATGATCTCTTCTATTTTGGACATCATCACATAGGATTCTTGGACTTAGCTAATTAACTGAAATTCTAGCGATTAGAGTTTAGTTAGTTTAGCTAAATCTTTTGTGTAATTGATGTATTTAATTCATGATGAACATGATTTTTGTGTAACCATTTGTTTGGTTTGATTGATATGTGATGGTATATATTTAGATGCCCACGAGCTTTTGAACAATCTACACATCCCTCGTGGCATCCCGACGTTTCCGCCATCGGTCTGGGTGTTACACTTGGTTTCCAAAACCAATGTGCAATGTACGATTCGATAGTTCCTCGAACTATCGTTTCGCAGTTGTTTGTGTTTAACTTATCTAATTAAAAAAAAATTAAATGAAATGCAACAAGTATGAATGTGAATTGTAAAGTTGTAAGAATAGCAATTTACCTGAAATTGTTGGGTGTCACATCACCCCCTTGCTGAAAGAAATTTCGTCCCGAAATTTGGTTGTGGTTGGTAGTGTTTGAGAACAAAATTTTTCTGGTTGTCACATCATCCCCTTTTTGAAAGGAAATTTCGTCCCGAAATTTATTCGTTGTTGTCGGCATTCGACGTTGTCTGTTTGAAGAGATGGGGATATTTACCCATCATCTAATCTTCACATTCCCACGTGAATTCAGGTCCGTGTTTCGAGTTCCATCAGACTCTGACAATCGGAATCCGTCTCAGCTTAAGTTGTTTGACTTCACGGGCCATGATCTCTACTAGTTCTTCCACGAACCGTAGTTTTTCATCCACCTGGATCTCGTCCAATGGAATCACAAGTGTCTCATCAAATAAACACTTCTTCAGGTTTGAGACGTGAAATACGTTGTGAAATCCATCAAGTTTGGCTGGTAGATTGAGTTGGTATGCCACTGAACCAACCCGCTTCAGTATCTCAAACGGTCCAATATACCATGGATTCAGTTTGCCTCGTTTTCCAAAATGAATAACACCTTTCCATGGCGAGACTTTCAGAAGGACTCTATCACCTACCTAAAATTCCAGAGGCTTTCGGCGTTTGTCGGCATAGATCTTTTGACGATCACGAGCTGCTGCCATGCGATTTCTGATTTGCACAATCTTTTCAGTGGTTTCGTGTACGAGTTCCGAGACTGTGAGCTGACTGTCACCCAATACAGCCCAGCAGATGGGTGATCGGCATTTCCTGCCATATAGAGCCTCAAAAGGCACTGCCTTTATGCTCGTGTGGTAGCTGTTGTTGTATGAGAACTCTACCAACGGTAGATGAGTCTCCCAGCTGTTTCCGAAGTCCACTACGCAAGCTCGTAGCATGTCTTCGAGATTTTGTATAGTGCGTTCGCTCTGGCCATCAGTTTGCAAGTGGTATGCGGTACTCATACCCAACCGCGTACCAAGCGACTTTTGTAGTGATTTCCAGAAGTTAGAAGTGAATCTAGTGTCTCGATCAGAGATGATGGCGATTGACACTCCATGTTGCGAGACTACTTCCTTGACATAGATTCTGGCTACTTTTTCCATCTTGTCATTTTCCTTGATCGCAAGGAAATGTGCTGACTTAGTCAGTCGATCCACAATTACCCAGATTGTGTCACTTCCACTTGGAGTACGGGGTAATTTGGTAATGTAGTCCATGGAGATTTGTTTCTACTTCCACATGGGGATCTCTAGTTGTGTGAGTAATCCAGATGGTTTCTGGTACTTAACCTTGACTTTAGCACAAGTCAAGCATTTGCTCACGTATGTGGTGATATCGGCTTTCATGTTTGGCCACCAATAGAGGACCTTCAGATCATGATACATCTTATCTAATCCAGGGTGAATGGAATATTGAGACTTATGAGCCTCGTACATCACAAGGTCTCGTAAGTTTCCATGGTGTGGAACCCAGACGCGTTCAATGAAATAGTGTAAGCTGTCAGCTTTGACTTCTAGTTGTTTCTCCATTCCCCTTAGTGATTCATCCACTAGGTTTTCTTCCTTCAATGCCTCAATTTGGGCACTACATATCTGTTCAGGGAGATTGGGATGGATGGTAAGTTGTAAGGCTCGTACCCTCTTGGGTTTCGAGGTATTCTTTCGACTTAGGGCGTCAGCCACAATGTTGGCTTTCCCCGGGTGATACTTTATAGCACACTCATAGTCGCTTACCAGTTCAAGCCAACGTTGCTGTCGCATGTTCAGTTCCTTCTACTCGAATATGTGTTGGCGACTCTTGTGATCAGTGTATATAGTACGCTTCGTACCATATAGGTAGTGTCTCCAGATCTTGAGTGCGAATACCACGGCTCCAAGTTCCAAGTCGTGGGTAGTGTAGTTCTTCTCGTGGACTTTCAGTTGTCGAGAAGCATATGCGATCACCTTCTCTCACTGCATCAGCACGCAGCCGAGTCCTTGTATCGAGGCATCGCAGTATACTACGAAGTCGTCTTTTCCATCAGGAAGAGACAAGATAGGTGCACTACAGAGCTTCTGTTTGAAAAGCTGGAATGCAGCTTCTTGCTTGTCAGTCCAGAGGTATTTCTTATCTTTGTGAGTGAGAGCTGTGAGTGGTTTGGCTATCTTGGAAAATCCTTCGATGAATCGTCGATAATAGCCTGCCAAGCCTAGGAATTGTCTCGCCTTAGTTGGAGTCTTAGGTGCTTCCCAGTTCTTGATCGCCTCTATCTTGGATTTATCCACATGAATCCCTTGTTCATTAACAACATGACCCAAGAATTGGACTTCTTGAATCGAGAAGTCGCACTTTGAGAGTTTAGCGTACAGCTTCTCTTTCCGTAGCAGTTCAAGAGCCAATTGAAGATGCTCTTTATGCTCTTTCTGAGTCTTCGAGTAGATGAGAATATCATCGATGAAAACAATGATAAACTTGTCGGGGTAGGGTTTGCACACTCTATTCATGAGGTCCATGAATACTGCGGGTGCATTAGTTAGCCCAAATGGCATGACCAACATCTTGTAATCGCCATACCGTGTGCGGAAAGCTGTCTTGGGGATATCTTCATCTTGAATTCTCAACTGGTGATACCCAGATCATAGATCGATCTTAGAGTAGTAACTTGGTCCTTGCAGCTGATCGAACAGATCGTCGATGCGAGGTAAGGGGTAACGGTTCTTGATTGTCACTTTGTTTAACTCACGGTAGTCAATGCACATTTGAAACATCCCATCCTTCTTCTTTACTAACAAAACCGGAGCTCCCCATGGTGAGAAGCTTGGTCTAATGAAACCCTTGTCTAATAGTTCTTGCAGTTGGTTGGACAGTTCTTGCGTCTCCGAAGGTGCAAGTCGATAGGGTGCTCGTGCGATAGGTGATGTTCCCGGCGTGAGGTCTATGCGAAACTCCACTTGTAGAGGTGGTGGTAGTCCTGGTAGATCCTCAGGGAATACGTCGAGATAGTCGCATACGACTGGGATGTCTTCTATTTTCTTTTCTTCCTCCGTCTTGTCGGTGATAAGCGCCAGTATGGATGTGTATCCCTTTCGTAGGCATTTGTGAGCTTTCATGCACGAGATAACGTTCAGAGGAGTGTCACTCTTTTCGCCATTGATGTCTAGGGTTTCTCCACTAAGGAGAGGTATGCGTACAACCAAGTCGTGACAAATGATTTCAGCTTGGTTGTCTGACAACCAATCCGTGCCAACTACAACATCAAAACTGCCTAGTGTAACTAACATGAGATGAATCTTAAACTTATGGTTTGCTAGCTCTAATGTGCATTCCTTCATAATGCGCTTAGTTACAATCAGTTTACCATCAGATAGCTCCACGGTATATTCAACTTCTAAGGGTGTTGGGGTTATGGCAAGTACCTCACTAAAATCCTTAGATATAAAGCTTCTCTCTACACCAGTATCAAATAATATAGAAGCGCAATGATCGTTTAGGAGGTACGTACCTGTTGCGAGGTTGGGATCCTTTATGGCTTCCTTAGCCCCGATCACGAAGGCTCGTCCCTTCGGACCATTTTTGTTCCCATTGTTTTTGTTGTTCTTTAGATGTGGGCAGTCCTTCTCGAAGTGCCCAAGCTTTCCATATTTGAAGCAGCCCTTTGGTGCTTCAAGTTGCTCTTGTTGTGGCTGTGGGGTTTTCTCCAGTATCTCGCGTCTACAATCTTTGGCGAGGTGTCCTCCTTTGCCACACCTTTGGCATCGGATGGAGCCACATTGTCCCAAGGCATGATGTAAATTGCATTTGTTGCACTTGGGGTGTTTGCCTCCATAGGCTCCTGAGTTTTGATTGGTTCGGTTAGGTGGAATGTAAGCTTGAGGTGACCCAAACTTACGTTGCTGTGGTGGTGGTTGGAGGGTGGAAGGTTTGCTCAGGTGTTGTCCCCTTTGCGTTTGTTATCGGCCGGTTTGGCTACAGCACCACGGGGTGGTAAGACTCCTTATGCCACAGCTGAATCAGTGAGCTTGTGGGCCAGTCGCACAGCTTGTTGTAGGGTAATGGGGTCAGCAAGTACCATTCCCTGGATTTGAAGGGGCAATCTCTCAATGTATTTCTCTATGTGCTTGTAGGCCGGTGTTACCATCTCCGGGCATAGGTGTGCCAGCTCATATGATCGAGCAGTGTATGCCTCGATTTTGGAACCAACCACTTTATGGTTCCAGAATTCCGTCTCCAACTTCTGCACTTCCCCACGAGGACAATATTCGCGGTTCATCATTCGCTTAAATTCCTCACAAGGTAGGGCATTGGTTGCATCGAGCCCTAAATTTTGAACATTTGCATTCCACTAAGTGAGGGAAGCTCCCTCAAGAGCTCCAGTAGCAAACTTGACCCTGTTTTCGTTCTTGCAGTTGCTCATGGCAAAGGCCGACTCCGCCTTTTCCATCCAGCGTAATAGCCCGACGGCACCCTCAGTGTCGTTGAACAAATGGGGTTTGCAGTCCAAAAACACTTTGAAGGTGTAGGGAGGTGGGTTGAGGTTTGCTCCAGAGATATGCAAACAATAGAATTTGATTCAGCATCGGGTAAAGGCGTTGAAATGGAAACGAGTGATTATGGTGTAAGGTGAATTCAGAATGGGATTTTTCACCTTGATTCAGCTGGTTTTGATTGCGGGTAGTTTCCCGTGCCGCAAGTGCCTCTTCAACTCATTCGTTGATGAGTGCGTTGAGTTCAGCTGGGGTCAAACTGATGTTCCCGCATCCTCCCGCATTTCGTCGCCCTCCGCATCTTCCAGCCATGATCTTCATAGCGAGAATAAGCGTTAGAGTGTTCCCAGGAATTAAGATTATATGTGCGGTTGGTACATAAAGGAAACATATATAAATTTGCATTGACAAGATTTTCGATAACAGATAATAGTCTTGACATATAATAAGTTGCACTGGATACAATTCATTTAATACCAAAACATTAGATTCCAAAATATCCAATACAAAGACACAATCCGTCTCTACTAGCTCTATGCTAAGTTAATCGAAGGCATCGTCGATGGTGGAATCAGAATTAGCATCCTCTGTTGGTTCGTCTTCCTCAGTGTCAGACTCTTCCGGGTCTGGAATGACATCCCTGCTCTATAGCTCTTCGATTCTAGCTTTGGCGATGGCAGCTCGGTCTTCAGCCGCCTAAAATAGAGCAATCAACTGGGTCATATCCTGATCCATCTTGTTGACTTTGCTATAGAGTTCTGCATGTCGTGTGTTGGTGTATCTCAGTTCCTCTGCAAGTCACTCGATTCGATCGTCCGCCAGGCCAGCTCCAGAGTCATTCTGGCAATGACATCCGACTCAATACACTGCCTCTTGGGCTCAGGTGGTTCTAGTATGGGTGATGCATTTTCGGGTGACTCCTCCAAGGGGTCCTCCTCAAGATCCTCTTTAGGGTCCTCCTCAGAATCTTCCTCGGGATCCTCGTCCGAATCCTCCACGGGATTATCTGATGATAGGGAAACTGGTCAGGCGTCTCTACAGTCACTGGCAGAGGTGATGCGGGTAGTGCTGGAGCTATCGGCTCCTCCTCATCATGTGCAAACACATGCGGTGATGATGGTGACGCCATATCTAGAATGCACGTAATAAGTAGGCGTACAATCACGTATGAAATTAGTAAATGATCTGATATGCTAGTACCGTTACTACTAACACTATGTGTGGGAGACTAGAGGTTATAGACTAAGTTCACTACATGCAAACCTAATTCGCAATAACCGAAGGCTCTGATGCCAATCTATCGCACCACGGCCCTACCGGCCTGTCCGAGGACGCGACGTGGCTGTTAGGATCGCAGTATCCGGTCATACAGTTGCGAGACCTATATGTCTGGTTGCATACGTACATCCAATTTCATGGACAAAACAGTTTTATAAAATTAGAGTTGTGGAAGTAAATGTTTAAGTTGTCAAAACAACATTGAAAGTATAAGATGCGGAGGCAATGTTAAATCAGTTTTTAAAACAATAAAGAGTAATAGAGCGGAAGCGGTTTAAGTAATTATCATTACATTAACAATATAAATGATAAATGTTCTCAAATGGCCTAAGACACTAAAACTGATGCATGGACTCCATCCTAGCATCCTAGTCCTCGTGTGCGTGCCTTAGTTACATGAGAAAACATGCGAGTAAAAAGGTCAACACAAAGGTTGGTGAGAGCATAGGTTTTTCGTAAGCAATAAATATAAAAATGTTTAAATTAAATGTTGCCAGATTACATATCATTACAATGCAGTTATATTATGTGTAGGTTCGTACCGAAGCTGCCAGTTGTGCCTCCCGCCATGTCCATCACAAGACAATGGCAAAGTGTATTGGTAAATATTGCACCCATTCCGACCTCCAGTCGGGTTGGCCTCCCAGGTGCGATGGGTGGGGCTTGTCAGGCCCAAATAGTACTATCCAAGATTACCACGCTAGCGTTCCGCGCTACTAACGGTCCGAGGTGTGTTTGCGAGGACTTTGAGTTTGTGATGTGTGCCACACATATACAAATAGTGATAAAGCATGTCCATACGTAATCAAATTAGTTGTTGTATCAAAAACAGTTTATCATGCAATGTTTTCTCCCCCAAAGGTAGAAAAGATAAAAGGGGCCGTGAACTCATCTGATAGAGCAGTTCCGGTATGTATGTGTTCGCGACTTGCGAATGCTAGCACCTGCTAGTATGCGACTATAACCATATAGGTGTGAGTATGTGTTTTGTGGAGTGTTGTATCTCAAACAACTCCAAGTGTCGGTGTGCTCAACCGAGTGTGTGGGTGTTGACTTGTGTTGACTCGACGAATCGTTGGTGACATGTTTGTTTTGTTTAGTTTGATTATGTGCTAATAGATGCATGTAAGACATCAACCTGCATCCTATGACACTAATCGCGATGCTTTCACATGAGTTATGTTTCGAAAATCATAACGCTTCCGTTTCAGGAAACTAGATAGTTTCTATTTTTGGAAAGTATAGTTATGAAATCCCGTTTCATAGAATTTATACTTCTAGTAAGTTTGTAAAAATACGTTTAAACTCTTAAAACACATCGTTTGAACATAAATCACCGTTTATGTCTTTGCCCCAAATAAAGTTTCCTAAAATAGTAAGTATCCGTTTAAATGTCCGTTTTCAAAAATCAAAGTTTCCAATATGCTTAGAAATCATTCGTAAACATATTTCAAGAATCACAAATCATCAAAACACGTGAAAACATCAAAACCCCTCTTTTGTTTTGAAAAAGTTTCCTTTTATAGTAAGTTTCTATAAACCATGTTTTTCACAAAATCAAATACTAAAATGTGTTTTTAAACACTTCAATATGCATTTGACAACATCTAGACATGTCTAACATGTTTAGATCATCACAAATCCGTCACATGCAACATAAAAGCTTCCTTTTATGGTAAGTTCTATAAATCATCAAAATAACCTATCCAAAACTCAATCCAATAAATCCTATACTATAAAATCAGTAGATCTACATCAGTATCACACAAAATCACCAACAAATTCGTGCACAATAGCCACATGGAGTTGCATGTGTTCAAACACACTTGCATGTGTGTTTTTACACTATGCATGTACGATCTATCACTAGATAAGCATAAAAGACTGCCTTAAGAGTATGGATTCGTGCTAGAACAGCTCCTGGAGGTTCCACAAGTGGCTAAGATGGGATCTCTTGTTGATTGATAGCTTCCAAAGCTCCCTTGATGTTCCTATGGCCTTCAATCACCAAGAAGTGGCTTCAATAGTGATCCCAGGGGCTTGGAGGTTTACCTGAAATTGCTGGGTGTCACAATAAGCCCACTGTTACGCTCAGTAGCAGTGGTTGTATGATGATCATGATCATGATCATGATGTTTATGTGTTATGGTTTGTATGAATGAGATGATGTTTTATGATGTACACTCACTAAAAGTTTATGATGTTTTACTAAAACTAGAACTCACTAGCGTAAGCTGACATTTTAGCATGTATGACAGGTTGATGAACATGCAAGAGGATATGATGAAGCCCGTGGCATAAAGTCAGACGATCCGGTGGTTATAGCAATCCAATATGTTTTTGATACAGACATTTAATAGTATTTCTGTTATCAAACTATGTTTAACTTTCCGCTGCTAATTATGAAAGTTTTTGGTTTAAGAGCTATGTGTTATGATGAAAACCAACTATGGGAGGTACCCGGGATCGGCGCCTCACATGACACGTGGCACAGTAGACCAAACATGAACAACTGCACGATAATTAGAGAAATTATCGGAAAACGTACACACGTGTCTTGATTAACGAACGTTGGTGAAACAAACAAACAATAATGAAATTTAACAACAATTAAGCTTTATGTAATCAATAAACAAACTAAATGATGACAAAAATCAAGAGATGATAAACGTTAATGAAAAACACCTGAAAAACGTTTCAAAACAACAAAAATGGGCTTCTTGGCCATTCTGAGACCCATCGCGGTACGCCAAGGGGCTAGGCGAGACCCTCGGCGGTACGCGACGATGGGCGGCATAATTTGAATTCACCGAATTTCTTCACAGTACGCCACGACCGATCAACTTCCACTCGGCGGTACGCAGCGTGTTTCGGGAGAGAACCCAATTTAAATTTTCTTAGTGGTACGGCAGAAAGCTTATAAAAACTAACCAGACCCTTTCTGCTTCATTTTTACATATTCCTCTTGTCAGAGCTCGACATCTCCGACCAAAATCTCTCTGTTAACACTACCACACGCCTTTAGAACGATTTGGGAGCTATTCTTGAGGAAACATTGAATATTTGAAGATCCAAATGAGCTTAGGAGGACCTTCTATCATCCCCAACATCTTGAACATCCTAATTGAGCCACTATCAGCCACTTACAGAACTTTAGAGCATCTAATCTTGCACGAAACCCATCATCTAGAAGCTCTTGGAGGTAGTTTACATGCTCATTCGCACTTACAACACATGAACACACACATGCAAGTTAAAATACACACATGCAAGTTAAAATACACACAAGCAAGGCCTTGGATGGCACATGCCCGAGATTTTACACAATCAAATCTATGATTTCATGTTTTGATGACTGATTTGGTGTTATACGAATGATCTTGTTAGTGCATATTTGTAATTGTTTGCTATTCAAAAGTTGTATTTATTTTGATTTTGTAAAGGTTCGTCTAAAGGTTTGTCAAGGTTCGTCTGGCCCACGAACCTAGGCAGGTTCGGTGAACCTATTGTGTTGATAGGTTCGGCGAACCTATAACCTTGAGATAGTTTGGCTTGCAAACCTAAGGGTTTGCTCAGCGAACCTTAGGGTTCGACTGACGAACCTAAGGTTCGCTGGTCTGTTATATAAATAGAAGTTATTTTTGTTTTTTTAGCAGAACTTTGAGATAGATCTGCTGATTCTCTCTGTGTGAGAAGTCTGTAATTCTGAGTGAATTTTTGTTATCATTTGTTGATAATCAAAGATGTGTTTATGGATTTGCTTGTGTTCTTGACTTTTATACATATTGACTATGGATTCCGCACGTAGTTGATAGTTTGTAGAACTTGTGATTCGATCCTGAACTGTTTCACCAAACCAACAGTGGTATCAGAGCGTTTGGTGAAGTTCTACACTACAAATTCAAGGATTTCAAGCAATTGAAGAGTTGAAGATATGAAGTTCATCAATGGCTACTTTCTACTTTCTTCTTGATTGATTTTCTGGTGTTTGAGACGTTTTTCTTCATCAATTGTTGTTGAATTACAACAATTGAAGTATTAGAAGTGTTTTGGTAAAGTTTTGGAAGGATTTTCTGAAGTTTTGGAAGATTTCCCTCCCAAAATTTTCAAATTTTTCGCTACAGGTTCGTGGGACGAACCTGTGATTGGCTGAAGACAAAGGTTCGCTGGTATTCTGGTTTTTCAGAGGGTTCGTTAGAGGTTCGCTGAGGTTTGTGAACAAGTTTTGACAAAGGATTCGTCAGACTTTTGGTTCGTTTGTGCAAGGGTTCGTGAGTTTCAAGGTTCGCAACTCAAAGGTTCGCTACTCAAGGGTTCGTGAAGGTCAAAGGTTCGTCTAAGACAAATTTTTGTCTATAGGTTCGGCTGAGGTTCGTTTAAGGTTCGGCTAGTGCAAATTCTGAAAAGGTTCGCTGCTTACAAATTTAGAAATTATGTCTGACATGTACGCGGCGATGGCAAGTCAGAACTCCAAACTTCAAAGCATCTTAATCAGTGAAACTGAAGTGGGTAGTACAAACAAAGTGCCAAAGCTATTGGATCTAGCTGATTATGACAACTGGAAAGGAAGATTTGAAACTCATCTTAATGGCACAGATACAAATTTATGGGAAGAATCTTATCTCCTTATGAGAGACCAAGGGTAGTTGGAACTGATTTGTATCAACTCTTGGAAAGGCTAGATGTAGATGAGAGGAAAAAGTATGACTCGGAGAAGAAAGCTTACTGGTTATTGAGTCAAGCTATTCCAAATCAAATTCTGCATTAGTTTGATGAACACAAGACTGCTTATAGTCTGTGGAATGCATTGAAGGCAAGAGTTGAAGGAAACACAAATCTGAAGAAAATGAAAGCTACCGATATTAGAAAGGAGTTTGAGAATTTTAACATCATTGGAAATGAGACTTTAGATGCCTTGATTACCAGATACAGACATTTATTGACTGAAGTGAGGAAATATGGCATTGAGTACACAGAAGATGAGAAGATTGATTGTTTGGCTGAAGCGTTACCAGATAAGTGGAACTCTTTGGTGCTCATATTGAGAGAAAATCTACCTGGTTTGACATTGGTAGAATTTATTCAGAAATTGGAAGAACAAGAAATGAAGGACAAACGTAAAGCGAGACGTGTAAATGTTACACAAGATCCTTCACTGTATGGTGGTTCAGTTGCTACACCACCTGCAGCATCTGCAAAGATTCAGACTGCTTTTGTGTCTAGAACTTCTGAAACTACTCAGAGTTCTTCTGTACCTTCAAGTTCTAGTTCACATTGTCCGACCAATGAGAAAAAGTCTGAATCTACATCACCACCAGTACAGCTTAATACTTCAAATTTGGGAAAAGTAACAGTTGAAGCAGTGAAAGATCACATGTCAATTTTATCATGTATAGTGAGTGCATATGATGAGCAGGTGGCTGGAAGAATTGGAAATGCCAATTTAACTTTTGAAGACTATGCTCAGATAGATGAGGATGAGATGGAACTGATTGATACTCAGTGGGATCTAGCAAGTGTTATTCGAAGAATAAATCGTTACGAGAAGAAAACTGGGAAGAAATTTACTTTTGACCGGAACACAAAGTTTGGATTCAATACAAAATATACACAGTGTTATAACTGTGGTGAACACGGTCACTTTGCAAGAGAGTGTAAGAATCCCAAGAAGCATGGTAATCTGAATCCTTTCAAGCCAAAGGAAGAATATCAGAAAAAGAAAGAGAAAACTGAAGAATCTTCTTCTAAAGCACTTGTAAGTCAAGCAGATGAAGGCTATGACTGGAGTAAACAGTATGAAGATCTTATGGGTGCTTTCATGGCTTCGTTGGAAGATGAATCAGGGAAAGGAAAGGAGAAATTTGATGAGTTGAATGAGGTACATAATGATCTGTATGAGATGATTGATAGACTCAAGGAGATGAACTCACAATTAACTTCTGATCTGAGAGAATGCACAGAAGCAAATAAAAGGTTGATTTCTAAAGAGAAAGCTTTTGATAATTGAACTGAGTAAAGAAAATGAAGATTTGAAGATAAAAGTTTTACAAAACAATCATGTTGTTTCTGTGCATTTGGAGTCAGTTCAGAAGTTGAAGGTAGAGTTAACAGCTGCAAAAGCTGAAGCTGAGTTGAATAAAGCAAATCTTGAGAATTATCAGAATTCTGCATATGTCATTGATTATTTTGCTTCTATGCAAAAGTCTTCACATGATAAGTCTGGTATTGGTTATCATGCTGTTCCACATTTGCCAAGTTATGTAGTCAGACCACAACTTGATCCAGATTTGGAAGTTGATCCTGTTTCTCTAAAAGAAATTGATTCTGATCAAGTATCTGAGGATGTGGAAAGTATGTCATCTCATGAAAGTGGCTTTGTTGACTATGATGCTCCAATCATAGAAGATATAACTGATTCAGAATATCCTGATGAGATTCTAAAGATGATTGGTCATAAAGCTAAAAATATCAAGAAAGAAAGTCAATTTTCGAAACCAAAGTCTAAAGTAGAATCAGTTGAAAAGTCATTGAATAAACAACAACATTCTTTCAAACCAGATTTCAAATTCAAAACCTCATCCACATTCAAACCAACTGTATTTGTTAAATCGTCAACTTCACAGAAAGGAGAGACTAGTAATTCTGTGAAAGGAGAAAAGAAATGTGTCAAAGAAATTGCAAAGGTTAAACAGAGTGGGGTTGGAAACAAGGGAAAATCAAAGATTTTTCAAAAGACTGTTCAGATAAAATCAAATGTTTTGAAAAACAAGAGTTTATCTACAACTGTAGCATCAAAGTTTTTGGATTCATCAAAAGGGTGTGATGAATTAAAACCAAAGAATGTTTCTTCAAGGAAATATTACAGATGTGGAAAAACAGGTCATATCATTGCTGATTGTGTTTTGGATAATTGTAACAGATTTCATATTTTTACTGAGAAACACGACAGTGTTTCACTTGTGGAGGAAAAGGTCATATCTCTGTCAATTGTCCAAATCATAAAGCCAAGAAGAAAGTGTTTGTGAATGATAGTCAAGTGGTTCATTCGGTTGTGACTCCTCGGAAGGTAAAGCCTAGTGAGGAAGAGATGAGGATTCTCAGGAAATTTGATCCTGAGTGTGTCTGGGTGAAAGAAGAAAAGTTTCATAAAAAACAAGTTTTTGATAACAAGCAAAAAGGTAAAAAGGTTTTGAAACAGACATTATCATCTGATGATGAGTTTTATGATAATTTTTCTTCTAAAAGATTTTCAAAACAAAATGGTAAGTCTTATTCTTTTTGGAAATCTAGACACAGGCCAGGTGATGGATTTTTTGTGAACAAGGATGATTACTTGGAAGATGGGTTTTCAAGTAATTTCTCAAGATCGAACGGCAGGAGGCTGTTCGGGGAGACTCAACGCCGAAAGGGCGGGAGTCATCCCTTTTGGTACTGATCATTTTGTTTTAATTTATGGTGCAGGATGCATTCATGGGCCATATCAACAGTCGCTGGATTGTTGATAGTGGATGCTCCAGGCACATGACAGGAGAGATCAGTTTGTTGAGAGATTTCAGAGAAATGCAGGGATGTTATGTTAACTTTGCAGGAGACAAGGGTGGTCAAATTACCGGGTGTGGTAGTTTGACTAATGGTAAAGTTTCCTTTGACAATGTGAATTACTGCAAGGAGTTAACTAACAATTTGTTAAGTGTGTCACAGATAAGTGATAAAGGTTATAAAGTTTTGTTTGATGAGAAGAAATGCTATGTGCTCAAGCAAGGAATTCAAATTCCTGAAGACTAGATTTTAATGACTGTTGACAGGTGTAAAGATCTGTATGTGTTAGACATGGCTAAGGCGGAGATGGTTAACAAAGTTGAGACTTGTTTGGTGTCAAAGGCCACAGAGCAGGATACTCGGTCGTGGCACAGGAGAATGGGTCACATACACTTCAGAAAGATGAATCATCTTGTACACAATCACTTGGTTGATGGTGTACCGGTTAAACATTTCAAATTACCTGATGTGTGTGTTTCATGTAAGAAAGGAAAACAGAAAAGGAGGTCACATAAATCTAAAACTGTGTTTTCAATTGAGAAACCTCTAGAACTCCTTCACATGGATCTTTTTGGACCGATTAATGTGAAGAGTATTGGGGGTGAATCATATTGCTTTGTAGTGACTGATGATTTTTCTAGATTTTCATGGGTTATGTTCTTAAAATTTAAATCTGAAACTTATGAAAATTTTGTTCTGCTTGTGAACAGATTGGAGACTTTGTACAAGTTGAGGGTTAGGCGTGTTCGATCAGACAATGGGACAGAATTTAAGAATCAGAACATGGAAGTATTATGTGATTCAAAGGGCATCCAGCAGCAATTTAGTGCACCGTATGAACCACAAATGAATGGTGTAGCTGAAAGGAAGAATCGTACATTGATAGAGTCTGCTCGGACGATGCTTGCTGATTCTAAGCTGCCCATTACTTTCTGGAGTGAAGCTGTAGCGACCGCTTGTTTTACTCTCAACCGAGTGCTGATTGTCAAACGACATAACAAGACTTGTTATGAACTTCTTCAGAATCGGAAACCAAATTTGGAACACTTGGAACCTTTCGGGGCTCCTTGTACCATGCTCAAGAAAGATGCTAAATTCAACTCTAAGGTTGAAGAAGGTTTCTTTCTGGGCTATAGCCTTCCCAATAAACGTGTGTTTAACAAACGCACGGGTGTTGTGGAACTCTGGTATAATGTGGATGTTCAACGACATACACCTATACCAGAAGGCAAAGGTCCAAATTGGTTATTCGCTTATGATAAACTTTTCGAGTCTTTTAACTTGTCTCCTACTGTTACTGATGATCAAATTTCTCTGCAGATGTTATATGATTTACAAAATTCTGAAGATCAAGGAGTTTCTCATCAGGTTGATGATAATCATTCAACTGAGGAAGGCATTTTTGGAGAAGTTAATGTTGATTGGTCATCGGAAGATGATCAGGATGTTTTTGAAGATGCAGTTTCTCAAGATCAAGATGAAGATCAGAATATGACAAATCTTGATCATGGTGTTGGAGTCCCGCAAGTGCCAGTGTCTAGAGTACATGTGAATCACCCTGTGAAGCAAATCATTGGAGACCCGTCTGTTGGAGTACAGACGAGAAGGCAAGTTGCAAACGAGGAGAGTTTGTATGTCGAGCTGGAGCGTAATCATGGGACTCAAGAGTTATGGATGCATTCTGCATTCGTTTCTCAGATTGAGCCTAAATCTGTAACTGAAGCCCTGCGTGAGCCTGCCTGGGTGGAGGCCATGCAAGAGGAGCTTAATCAGTTTCAGAAACTGGGAGTTTGGCATTTGGTAGATTTGCCAAAAGGTGAAAAGAAGATTGGCACCAGGTGGGTGTTGAAGTGTAAGCGAGACGATAGAGGCGTGATTGTTCGAAACAAGGCACGTTTGGTTGTTCAAGGGTTCAAACAGATAGAGGGAATTGATTATGATGAGGTTTTTGCACCAGTGGCGCGGCTTGAAGCGATAAGATTATTTTTATCTTTTGCTGCTCACAGGAAATTTAAAGTCTTTCAACTGGATGTTAAGTCTGCATTCCTTTATGGTTCATTGAAGGAGACAGTGTACGTTTGTCAGCCACCGGGCTTTGAGGATCCTATCCATCGGGATCAGGTCTATATCCTCGACAAAGCACTGTATGGTCTTCATCAAGCTCCTCGAGCTTGGTATGAGACCCTCTCGACTCACCTTATTGAACACGGGTTCAATAGGGGTCAGATAGACAAAACTCTGTTTTATCAGGAAAAGGGCAAGGACATTCTCCTTGTTCAAATCTATGTGGATGACATCATCTTCGGATCTACCGATGAGCAGATGTGTTTAGAATTTAAGCAGGTGATGATTGAGAAGTTCGAGATGAGTGCTATGTCTGACATCAAGTTCTTTTTGGGTTTACAAATTGATCAGTCTGATGATGGTATATTCATCCATCAGACCAAATACATTCAAGACGTGCTAAAACGGTTTAGCATGCTTGATTGTAAACCCATTTCCACGCCCATTCAGTCCAATCACGGGATTGAGCCGGATATTAAGGGGGAGCTAATCGATGCTACATTATATCGTGGAATGATAGGGAGCTTGATGTATTTGACGGCCTCTAGACCAGATATTGTATTCGCTACAAGTATCTGTGCTCGCTATCAATCAAAACCAAAGGTTTCTCATCTGATTGCAGTCAAGAGGATTTTACGTTATCTGAAGGGTACACCAAACACCGGTTTGTGGTATCCTAAGGATGATAACTACTCCTTCCATGCTTACAGTGATTCTGATTATGGAGGATGCAAGACTGACTCCAAATCTACAACTGGAGGTGCACAGTTTTTGGGGGAGAGGTTAGTCTCTTGGCAGTGTAAGAAACAGACATCTGTTGCTACATCTACATGTGAAGCTAAATATGTAGCAGCTGCCAGTTGTTGTTCCCAAGTCTTGTGGATACAACAACAGAGGAGAGACTATGGACTTAATGTTATAACTACCCCGATTCATGTAGACAATGAGGCTGCCATTGCAATTACCAAGAATCCAGTGTATCATTCACGTTCCAAGCACATTGATATTCGGTTTCATTTCATACGTGACTGTTATGAAAAGAAACTGATTGATGTAGTGAAGATACACACAAACGAGCAAAGGGCAGACCTTCTCACCAAGGCCTTTGACAAACAACGTTTTGAGTATTTACTCAAATTAAATGGGATCAGGGTCATGGGTGAGGTAATCAAGAATCAAATTCCTTCATAATCATTTTTTATTGAATTAACATCAGATTTTTATTTTTTCTTTTGTGTTTTTGTTTTTAGGGGGAGAAAATTTTGAAAAATACAAAAACATTAAAAAATAAAAAAATATGGTATAAAAAAATACAAAAACATAAAAAAATTAAAAATCTGAGAAATTGATTCGACCTCCTAATGAGAAATGATAGTACATTATTTGCATTTGGAAACATATCTGTATGTGTTATTAAAAGTTAATGAATTATTACAAGTATTAAGTATGATATGAAAGTAGATTTATAACTTAGTCAGGATAAGTTTAAACAAAGTTTTGATTATACTTTATAAGAAACAGGTGCTTAGAATGCAGTACTTAGTTTTGTCCTGAAAGAGTGGTAATTTTTCTGACAAAATGTTCTTGAAAAAAAAAAGTCAAAGTACTAGTTTGATCATGTGTTTAAATTTTAAAAGAAATTCTGTTTTTGTTTTTCTTTTATTTTAGTTTAAAGCTGGAACATTCTTTGCGTATACTTACGTATCGACCTGACTGTTATAGCTTTAAACAATTCAAATTTATTTTTTGGTTCTGATTAAGATTTGGACAATCTCTGCGTATATGAATATATCGAACTGATTGTTAAAAGCTTAATCTTAAATTATTGTTTCGTTCATTTTCTGGATCATTTGAGCATACGTAAGTATCAACCTTGATTCCAAGATTTTGAACAATTTCAAATTGTTTTCTATTTTGTTATTTTCAAAAAGAAATTCTGCTTTATTTTTGCATGATCAGATTAGTTAAAATTGAAATTATAAGTTTGAGAACATTTATGTTTGTTTAGTTATTCACAAATCGGGGATGTGTTCAAGTAAATGGATTATTATAAAGTGTTTTCATAATCTTCTTTTAAACTGATTTCTTGACTAAGTAATAAATTTAAAAGGATAAGTATACTGACAATCATCTTAAACTTGTAATTTTCAGATAATATTTGAGATAATACAAACAGATATGTTGAAAATTGTAAAATAATATGATCTCATGTCAGAATCTTTCTCAAACAAAAAGATTTTATTTTTTGTAGGGTAGTTCTTTTGTTAATTTTTTAGTTTAATTTTTCTAAAAATTTAAAAAATTAAAAAATTCCAAAAAGATTTTATTTTTCCATCTGATGTTAAATCAATAATTTTTGATTATTTGTTTGACTTTGGAACAATTAAATATGAATTAGTTTTGAAATTAAAAGAAAAATCATGTTTTGGAAAAGGTTCGGCTGGTGAAGGTTTGATCAGGTTCGTTAATAAGTTTCGTTGGTAAGGTTCGCTATTTAGGTTCGCTGGCTAGGTGTGTAGCTAGGTTCGCTGGCTAGGTGTGTAGCTAGATTCGCTGAAATGGTTCGCAAGAAAGGTTCGTTGCAATGGTTCGTTGAGAATAGTTCGTTGCAATGGTTCGTTGTTAAATGGTTCGCTGGAAAAAGGTTCGTTATCATGGTTCGCTGTGAAGGTTCGTGACATATAAATAGAGGGTTCGTGAAAATGGTTCGTTACTTTCATCAGTTTCACAGACGACGAACCCTCAAGAGAGATTTTTTGTTTTTCGATTGAGAGCCTCCCAAAACTTTTCGTTGATATCATTAGTTTCAGAATTATCTCGTGAACATTTCTAGGTAGAAATTTTTGATTTTGACCAACTAATTTGAGAGATCTGAGTGATTTTAAGATTTTTAAGTTCGAATCTGTAATTGAACATAAAACTGGTTAAAATCTAAAAATGGGACAAACCATCTTCATTAAAGTTGTTCATCGGCATGTTTCGAACCTGGGTGTCAAATTTTATCATCAAATTCGATGTTTTGAAATTTTGATTTCAAATCTAGAAATGGTTCGCTGATGAACAGGTTCGTGTGGATGAACAAAGGTTCGTCGAACCTTAAAGATTCGTTTGAATCTAAAAGGTTCGTGGCGAACCTCTGGATTTCAAATCAACCGAACCTTTTGGTCAAGGTTCGTTTGACCAACAGGTTCGTGTGATATAAGGTTCGTTCACATAAAGGTTCGTTCAAAAGGTTTGTCTGATGATTAGGTTCGTTTGATTTAGGTTCGTTTAACATTAGGTTCGTCTAAAGTATTAGGTTCGCTGGTCTACTTTAGAAATTTTTGAATTTTTAAAGTTTTGTTTTATTTTTTAATTTTGTTTCTAATTGTTTTTATTTCTATTTGTAGAAATGGCAAACCTAGTATTTGGAGACAAACATAATGTTTGTGCTTACTTGGATCCTACAACGAAGAACGGTCAAGATTTCAGACCGATGATCGAGTTTCTTAGGAGATCAAGGATTTATTATGCTATCTCCAATTCATGCCAGATATATAGATCTCATATTCAGAGCTTCTGGGGATCAGCTCGGGTTATCTCTGTTGATGATGTTTATGTGATAGATGCGAATGTGCTTGGACAAGCAATTCGTATATTAGAGGCTGATGTTAGGAGGGTATTACAGTTTGGAGGTGAACCTGATGGTGTAACTCTCATTCCTGAAAGTTGCATCAAAGTTTGTTTTCTGCGTATTCGCTATTTTGGAGCCTATAACTCTATTTCTGTGAAGAAGGGAAAGCTTCCTCTTCAGTACAAGTTTCTTGCTCATGTTCTACTTCACTGCCTGAGCATGAGGAAAGGCACATTTGATGAGTTAAGGGATTACATGCGATCTGCTATGGTAGCTCTTATATTGAACAAACCGTTCCATTTCTCTGGCATGATCTTCCGTTACATGTGTGACAATGTCACAAAATCTAAGGATAGATTTTACATGTATCCTAGATTTGTACAGATGTTGATAGATGAGAGGTTACCTGAAAGATTATTACCCAGAGAGACTTAAGATCTTCTGAAACTCAAGCATATGACTGATTCTAGCTTGGGTCAAGTTAGAGTTTATCAGAGGACTGGGGATGCTGTTCTGGAAAAAGATTTAATTGGTCACTGTGCCAGGGCAAACTATGTTGCACCTGAGAATGATGCATGGAGGCATGATGATTCAGATTCTGATAATGAAGATGTTGCAGCTAATGATGATCAAGCACCACCTCCACCTCCACCAAGGCAACAACCAAGGAAGATTCCTGGTCAATCATCTCGATCTACTCCTCAAGCCAAATCATTCCAAGGACAGAGTTCTCAAGAATATTTGGAGGTTGATATGTCTGAGATGCAGACAGAGACTGCTGTTGCTGGTGTTGATGAAATTGAATCTTTTGACACAGAGTCAGAGTATGAAATGGTTCAGGAAGGGAACCAAATGGTGAGGAAGCTGAAAAAGAAATTTGCTGAGAAGGCTGAAGAAGAAAGGGCAGAAAGAGCTGATCCTAGCTTCATACCTGAGGAGCCTGAGTCTTCTAAGCCAAAGAAGATGAAGAGAATGGCCAAGGGAGGGCCATATGATAGGAAGAAGGCAAAGACTGATAAGACCACAGTGTCTTCACCTATTATGACTACATCAGTTTCTGTTTCTGTTTCACCAGTCATTACTTCAGTTCCTGCGTCTATTACTCATGCATCTACTGTACAAACTCCTGAGTTTGTACATGTAGCTTCTTTTACACCATCTTTTGTGGAGGCTACTGCTGTATCTACCTCATTGCCAGAGACTTTTATTCCTCAGGATTCTATTCCTAGAGATGATTTATTTACAGGACTGGATGATTTAGGAGACATCAATTTTACTGATTATGATGATTCTGAGATCAAACGGAGATTATCTGTGTTGACAAAAGAGTTTGAAGAGTATAAGAAAGAAAAAGAAAAGGAAGTTGCTAAGAAACCATCTTCTTCTACTTCTGAATTTAATGAGTTAAAAGCTCAAATGAACCTGATGATGAAATGGAAAGAAGAAGATGCTGCTGAGAAGAAAGTTTTGAAAGACAAAATTTCTGAGTTAGAATTTTTTGTTAAAATGCAATATGAGGATATTGTTGATTTGAAGAATGAGAACATGGACTTAAGGATTAAGATAAGAGAGTTGGAGAAAAACATGACAAAGTCAGAAGCTTCAAGTTCTAAAGTTGAAAAGGTGGTGGTAGATTTGGATACTGATAAGGAGGAGAAGATAGAAGAAGAAGAAGAAGAAGAAGAAGAAGAAGAAGAGGTTGATTATGGTGATACAGATGTTGATGAACATCATGATGATTTTGATTTTGATGGTGCTGGTGGAGCAGGTGGTGATGCTAGTGGAGTTGCTGGAAGTTCTGGTAGTTTGAATTCTGTGACAGGGGCTATTATAGTCTATACTCCTCCAAAGATTTCTACTGATGTTGTACCAGTTTCTTCTATAGCTTCAGATAGGACAAAGGATTGTAATTCTATTGAGTTTGAAGATTTGGATTTAATAGAATATCCTGAGAGGATTATTGATTATTCTTTGCCTACGTTTCTTGATTTGTTTAAACTGAATTCTGATATAGACTTGCAGAGAAACATTGTTGAGATTCAAGTGGATCAGGAAATAGAAGAAGGAGAGATTGTTGGAGATTATTCAGTTCAAGATTTTAAAGATTTTATAGAAGATGATGATGATTTGATATTTGATTTTGAAAAAGATGAAGATGATGATGTATCTGACTATGATAAAGATGTTATTGATGAAGAGTTGTTGAATTTGAATACAATGAAGAAAATTTTTGAAGCTGGAAGTATGTCAAGTACGACTTTGAATCCAATTAGAGTGAAGACAAATATGGATTTATGGAATGAGATTCAAGATAAGACTAAGTACATTATTGATAATCTTCATGTATTCAAGATAATGAAAGAAAGTATAGAAGACAAAGATCCAGAGAATTTGTCCAAACAAGTCAAGAAATTCAAGATTGGTTCTACATCTAAAATGATTGGAAATATTATCAGTTATGGTTATTATCATGATATTTCAGGAAGCTTACCAGGTAAAGGATGTTATGTGGTTAAAAGAACTGATGGATGTCAATATTTTGGCAAAGCTTCTGATCTGATGACTCTTCCAGCATTTGAATGTAAAGATCTTTCACGTTTAAAGATGATAAAGCCAATTCAAACTAGACACAATGAGATCTTTGAGAGTTTATTAAAGAAAGAGGCAAGATATGGATGGAGTTTGTTATCTCCTCAGTTCAGAGAAAGATTTAAAAGTTATGTGAAGCCAACAGTTTACAAAAGACCAAGACTCAGGAAAGTTGAACAGGATTGGAATTCGTATTTCAAGTTTTGGTTTTATGATGAAAGAACGTCTGAAGGTGTGATTGTATTAAAGCAAGATGAAGACTGGAGGGTGATTAGAATGCTTGATCCTATATGGATTGTTAATTGTTCAAGAGAAGATATTATTTTGCTTGATTCAGCTCAGATATATGCTGAAGATGGATTTCATGATTATGGTGTGAGCTTCAAAGATATGGCAATTCAATATCAAACCATTGCACGAATGTGTTTTACTTTGCATATACATTCTGGTTGCAATTGGAATGATGTGAATTATCTTTATACTGAGTTGATGCAATTGCAAAAGGAGAGAGATGAAAGAGATGATAGATTGGAGGCAGAAAGACTTGCAAAGATTCCACGCTCAGTTGTTATACGAGCAGTGGATAATGTGGTGACTGAAGATGTTGGAGAATCAAGCGGTGTTAAAGACAAAGCTGTAGATCAAGAATGAAGATTTTGATAGCAAACATTTAGGGGGAGTTTGTTAGTGCATATTTGTAATTGTTTGCTATTCAAAAGTTGTATTTATTTTGATTTTGTAAAGGTTCGTCTAAAGGTTTGTCAAGGTTCGTCTGGCCCACGAACCTAGGCAGGTTTGGCGAACCTATTTTGTTGATAGGTTCGGCGAACCTATAACCTTGAGATAGTTTGGCTTGCAAACCTAAGGGTTTGCTCAGCGAACGTTAGGGTTCGGCTGACGAACCTAAGGTTCGCTGGTCTGTTATATAAATAGAAGTTGTTTTTGTTTTTTTTAGCAGAACTTTGAGATAGATCTGCTGATTCTCTCTGTGTGAGAAGTCTGTAATTCTGAGTGAATTTTTGTTATCATTTGTTGATAATCAAAGATGTGTTTATGGATTTGCTTGTGTTCTTGACTTTTATACATATTGACTATGGATTCCGCACGTAGTTGATAGTTTGCAGAACTTGTGATTCGATCCTGAACGGTTTCACCAAACCAACAGATCTATTGGGAGATTTGATGTGATTCTTGTGTTATTGGTGATTATTACCATAAATGGTAACTTTTTAGTGACATGCATGGATAATCCATGAAGTTTTAGGACATTTTGGATATGAACAAATGATTATGTATGTTATTTGGAGTATTTACAATGAGCATTATGGTTATTGTGACCACTTGATGATGAATGGTGCAAAGTTACTATAAATAGTAACTTTTAATGCATAAAATGATGATAGATGATGACTTTCATGAAATACATAAGCTTGAACAATGATTTGAGATGGGTATTGATGATTATTAGCATGATTGTATGACAGATTTAATTAAATGGGTGAATTTGTCATAAGTTTCTATAAATAGAAACTTTTATTTATTGATCTTACCATACATGTTGACTTTAGGTAATGTTAAGATTGAATGATGATGTTAATGGTCTAAGAAACACCTTTGATATACAACCATATCGTTAGGTACCTCCACCCATATCGTTAGGCAGCACATCCAGCCAACCCAGACTACTAGTTTTAGGATATTCATTGGAGCAGGCCTTCGCGGCCCATGATGCCCTATCGGATCGAGCGATCCGTAACATGTTTGAGATATCAGGGGAGATCTCAGCATTACTCACGGACAGACCACCATTTACTACAGCGAGTGGCTCATCTTGAGTAGGAGCTGGCGTATACTGACCAGATTCATGACAATCTGGTCGACATGACGCGTTAGTCCGACAGAAGGCAATAGGAGACTAAATCTCGACGGAGCTAGTTGAGGCTAGGCTAGGGCTAGTTGAAGCCTGAGTCATAGCTGCTGAGGCCCGAGCCGATGCGGCTGCCGCCACAGTGGGAGCATTAGCTGCCCAGTTAGCGGCTGAGCCCGCGCACCCACAAAGGAGGAGCAACTATTCGATGACGACGATGAGGAGCCTTTCGAGGGCGACGACGAGGGGCCATTCGAGGAGGAGTACGATGGTCCTGCTAGTAGTGGAAACTCGGTTTCCACCATCTCTTCAGCTACTTAGTGTAGGTTTACTTTTATCGTAGTAGTGTTACTAGAACCTATGATTAGCGGGTTGTGCTCACAAAAATCATATCTGGGTAGTAGTGATCGAAATTTTTAAAGCATGATTGTACTCTTGAAAAGTTATTAATGAAATGATATTTTGATTTAATGACATTATACTTGTATGCATGCTAACATAACACACAACTAACTCTAATAGTAAGTAATATATTATCTATTGTATATAGATAACTAACAAATGGCAAGACGCGGAACATACATGCATGCTAACAACCGAACTATTGGTTTGGCAGCCATCAAAGCCATGGTGGAAAGGAGGGTTAACAAAGCCATCGCAGATTATGAGGCTACGCGCTTGAACAGTGAAACAAGAGGAACCAACAACGGTAAAAATAACTCTAACCTGACTAGCATAGTACAGCAAACGCAACCTCTAACACGTGGACTTGACAGCTGAAACACAGGATCTCACAACAGCAACACCAAAGGGTGTTCATTCAAATCCTTTCTTAGCTACCATCCTCATACATTCAAGGGATCGGAAGGAGCAGTGGAACTACTTCGCTGGATCGAGAATGTCTAGTCGGTCTTCTGAATGTGTGAATGTTCTGAGGAGAATAAGGTAAAATTTGCGACCGGGACTTTGGAGTGACAGGCCCTCACATGGTGGAATTCACATGTCCACATGCTAGGTCTGGAAACTGCGAACTCCATCCCTTGGGAGGGATTCATCAAGATGATAAAGGATGAATATTGTCCCCATAACGAGATCAAGAAACTGGATGAGGAGTTTTGGGTGCACAAGATGGAAGGCTCAAAAATTGAACAATACACCTCGCGCTTCCACGAACAATGCAAGCTATGCCCGGGAATGGTGACCCCAGGGTACAAGAAGATTGAGCAATTTATCAGCGGCTTACCAGAGCAAATCCAAAGCATGGTCACTGCAGTAGGCCCCACACTCATCCAACAGACAATCCGATTGGCTCACCGTTTAACAGATCAGGTGGTAGCACAGAGAAAGCTAGCCAAAAGGGGTGAACATCTGAAGCCCAGGAGAGCAAGTGCAAATGGGTACCGAGCCACAACAAAACCTTCACTCCTCAACAACAGACTCATCACCGTCCAGCACCAGCCAAAGTATTCACTTCCACACAATCAGGCACCCAGTGGAAGGGGGTGTATAAAATAAACTACCCCAAGTGCAATCACTGCTCATACCATCATTTCGGCCCATACACATGGTCAAGTGTGCAAGATGTGGGAGAAATGGACATATGACGAAGGAGTGCCGTGCCAACCTGTAACATCACTGTATTTCAGGTATTGTCATTACATGTATAATTTTATTGAGAGAACCTACTATGATAATTTGATAATTTGGATTTGATTGATGATATTATTATTGGTATACATTGATGAAAACATATGATTAATAAGCATAAGTCATGGGGAAGTTTAGTTTGGAACACAACTAGACTGAACCATAGTGTTTATTGCAGTGGAATATATATGATATTGAGATGGTTTGATTGGGAATTGATAGTTGTGTAGGATTCTATCACCGTATATAGGCAAGGGTATAGTCATGGTCTATCGAAGAGGTGGTAGGCTAGCAGCTGGATAAGTTGCGACTAATTCCTACGTATGCCCTATATATAAACTTTCTTCGGTTTATCATGAGTATGTCAGTGTTGAGGATTTGGTGAGGAGAATCTGAGGTTTGTATGGAGTGTTAACGGTTAAAGTTTGGTCATAAATATTGTCAAGGACACATGGTCATGGTTTATCGAAATGGTGTTGGGACGGCGGCTAGATAGGTTGCGACCGACTCCTGCGTATGCCCTATACATAAACTTATTTCGATCTATCATGGATATTTGATAAACATATTTAATTAAAATAATGAAAGCGATAATGAAAACATTATGTGATGGTGAGGTCACAAATATAACTTAAACGCGAATGTCATTTCAAATATATTAACTTGATAATGTGTTCGCATGGGTGACGATTCACACGAATACAATTATTAAGAATAATATTCTGAGACGATATTCCATAAATCGTAAATCAAGCTGAAATACGATACGAACGTTGTATTTATAAAGATGACGATCTTTATAAATTCGTACGTAAGTAGCACGTTTCAACGAGATAACAAAAATAATATTTACGATAATTAAATTAAATAAAAAGTATTTAAAAAGTTTACTAGGAATAAACACCTAAAACGAATTTGAATAAAATCACTTTATAAAAAGTTTCTAATTTAAAATAAATTTCGTAAAACCGAGCAAATTAAGATTGTGAACGTGTAAATAAATGTAACCGAGCACGTGGGATCATTACGAGGTATAGAAGGGAAGAACACCCTCATTTCTCTCATTTTTCCCTCTCACTTTCTCTCTCAAGAAAACCATTTCCGGCTCACTCTCTCTAAAACATCTCTCTATAATATCTTCATCAAAACTCAATCATTTTGGTTGATTCTTGTCCCAAATCGTTCGTACAATCAAGTAGAACATAAACCCACGTAGATTTCGAGCTAATGATCACAATTTCTAGGTAGCTTATCGAGTTTACCTTTTGAGTTTTTGCAAATGGAAAACCGGTTATGAGCACCACCTTTGTAAACGGTTTCCACATTCTTAAACCTTAAAATGAACAAGTTGTGAACTGATTTGAGTTGTGGATTGGAACTGCAACTAGTTAAGGAGCGAATTAAGATGAAGATGAACAGTAGCATCGAGACTATTAGTCTCTATGCTATGCCCTTCGAACCTAAAAGCCACTGATACTATCAAAATCGATGGCAGCTTATCGAACCTGCAATCTCGACAAACAACCGATCAAACATACTATTATCGACATTAGACCATCGATATTGAGTAGGCTCGAAGTTACCATCATCGATTTTAATAGATTCGATCAAGGTCAATATCGATACTATGATGTTGTCGACATTGCTAATGTCGATGATATTTCATCGAAATTGTCTAGCCGATGTTGAACAGGTTCGATGGTTGTGTCGATACTATAGGTTCGAAGCTACACTGGGTTTGTCGACCTTATGCCATCGATATTACCCACCAATATTACCGGTAATAATCATGTCGATATTAGTTTCGAACCTAACTCCTTGAACATGGTAGTATCGACGGATGCACATACACACATGAACAAGTAAGACATTAATGAGAACTAGAACAAACCCTAAAAGATTTTATTAAAACATGGTGAATCATACATGCATGGTTCCATGCATATGACTATACCACCTTTTCCATACAAGTAGGACAACATAAATTGGTTTAATTTAACATTATGATAATTATCTAGTTAAAACTAACAAAGAATACTACATGCATGCATGTATAGATATATGTAAGGTTATCATGTGACAATCCGACTTTTCAAGTTAACCTTGTTAACTTGAAAAGCCCAACAAGGCCAATAAAGGCCCAACAAAGTCAAGGAAGACCCGGTAAGGCCCAATGGAGTCTATGAAGGCCCAACAAAGTCTAGTAGGCCCAATAAGATTAATTTAGGCCCAAGGAAAACAAGGAAGGCCCAATTAGATCAAACAAGGTTAAAGTAGGCCCATTAAGGCCCAATGTAAACAAAGTAGGCCCAGGGAAGGCCAAGGTAGGCCCAGGAAGGCCCAGTGAGGCCCAACTGTAGTTAAGAAGCCCAATTGGGATAATTTAGCCCAACAATGATTTAAATGACTCGATTAGTGACAATTCGGCAATTCGGATTAACTCCGTTAACTCTAGATTAAACCAAAATGTTATGTTTTTGTTAGAAATCAAATCCAAAGGTTTGGAAATTATTGAAATCAGTTTCAATACATTTTAATTGTTAAGTTTAGGTTGGAAATTGATTTAAAGTTTCAATTTTGACCTTAGAGGTCAAAATTCGAATGGGATTATCAATTAAATTCGGAATTGTTGTCATTATAGTGAAATTGATTGAAGAAACCTTTCAATCATCATTTATTAACGAATAGTAACAGCAATCATACGTTATTAGAGCATTAAGTCGTGGAATTAAACTCAAATAACACCCAAGAGTTGTAACCGTAGACACCCATGATTGAATTCGTTAAATTCGATTATGATATTCACAATTGAGGCTTCCTAACACTTAATCGGCACTTTTAGCAACTCTAGCATACATCAATTCAAACCCAGGAGTTGCGGATAGGCGAAGTCGATCGAAGGGGGGTCGAAGAACAACCTTACAGTCGAAGTACTTTGATTCAAGCTCCAATCAGGTAAAAACCTATATCTAAACATCCTAAAACAACCGACTAAGATAATCCCTATGCTAATTCGGGGTTCCAATATCGAATTGATCATGAACGACTATTAGGGTTCTAGGTAGAAACGGTTTTGGGGATTTCAACCCAAACGAGTTTAATATTCAAATCAATTCACATGGGTAGTTCCAGAATTAGTCGACTAAGGTTTATCCTAAATCAATTTCAATTGATAACATCGATTTGTTAGGGTTCAAGTAATTAGGGTTCATATAATTACGGTTTTGGGGGTTTCGATTAATATGGATGTTAAAGTGAAATTAAACATCACCATTAGTTTCAGAAGCATTCGACTAAGGATAAACACATGCCAATTTCAGTTCTAAACATCGAATTATAAGAGTTCGATTCTAGGGTTCTTGTTGTAAAAACGATTTGGGGGTTTTCAAGAAAATCAGTTTAAGAATCAAATTAATCATTATCAGTAGCTTCAGATAGTTCCGATTAAGCATGAACACGTGTTAATTTGAAGTTCTAATATCGAATTGTAGGATTTCGACTATTAGGTTATGTAACATTAAACGTTTTTGAGATTTTAATTCAAACGAGGTTCTTTGAAAAATTAAATCACATAATTGGGTTCGCAAGATCATGAGGAATGAAATCCCTATGAGTTCGGGTATGAAGGGATTCGAATCGGGGTTCAATTTGGAATTTATGGTTCGGAAATTAGAAAAAGGGGGAAACCGGCTAAGTTGTTATTAAAACGATTTAAGTTTGAATCTGGTAACAAATGTGTCATCAGATGAGATGGTTTGTGTGTGTGTAGGTTGGGTTGGAGGTCGCGGGTTCGAGCCCGGCCCCCAACAGTTTTGGTTTTTTTTGAAAATTGTTTTAGTACAATGCCCATATCTTTTCCGTTATAACTCCGATTTAATCCGTTCAAGTTGCGTTGGAACCGTAACTAGAATACGAACGTGTTAGGATAATAAAATTTATATTTTAATCCGAACACGAAATCGCGTATAATTACGTTTAATTAAATAAAATCGTGTAGGATTTTATTTAAACGATTTCGAAAGCACGCGTACTTTCGTATGCACTTTCTTAATGCTTTAACATACGTGTGTTGACACGTATGTGATTCCAAGCACAAAACGACATTCCGAATAACTTTAGGTTATTGTTTAAATCACAGATTCTTCGTAGAGGATTTCTACGCAAGTTCACACGTATTTGATCATTCTGCTATTATCAAAGGTGCGTACACGGCCCCTTTCTTATTTTAAACTGTTTTGGGGGAGAAAACATGTGCAACAAACTATTTTAGATACATATCACTTGCATGAGTTATCTGTTTACATTATGTGACAACATATCAACTTGAAAGTCCTTACACACCTCGAACCGTTTAGTTTGCTGTAATGCAAAGCGTGGTAGTTGGAAATAGATCTATTAGGTTTGACAAACCTCACC
Organism: Mikania micrantha; assembly: GCA_009363875.1. Lineage (NCBI taxonomy): Eukaryota > Viridiplantae > Streptophyta > Magnoliopsida > Asterales > Asteraceae > Mikania > Mikania micrantha. Next base: position 37,759,479 of record CM018695.1, read on the forward strand.
TGGTAGATGGGATCTACGCAGGTGTTTGACTGACCAAACACATTTTTACTATTGTTGTGATAGACAATAGTGGCAAGGCGAAAACATGCTATAGCATGGCAACTAGTCAGCTTCGGTGTCGAACACGTATGTAAATAGTTTATATGACTAGCTATCATGACTGTGCAATTGTGATTATGTTATCTACAAACTTGTTATTCAAACTGATGTTTTGAACACTATGATTACTTAAAACCTGTGTTATGCACCAACCTTTGTGTTGACTTGATTTGCATGTTTTCTCAGGACGCTAAGGCGCGCGTAACAGCTGGCATGGACTAGGAAGATAGAGTCTCATGCATTATAAACACTTTGAACATTTGAATTTGAATATTTCAGTATTTTGATTTGTAATGTTTTACTTATCAACAGTTTATTGTTATTTGGTTTTGAAACGCTTCCGCAACTTTTTGTAAACTCTGAATGTTATGTTTTAAAGACCAACGTATGTTTTGAAATTCATATAGAGGTCTTCGCTATGTCTAATGATCTGAGATCCTGGTTTGCCACGCTCCCAAACGGTGTGATTCCGTTAGTTGAAATTTGGGGGTGTGACAGATTGGTATCAGAGCCATTGGTTATAGCGAACTAGGTTTGCATTTGTAGGCCTAGACTATGGCTGTTAGACATTAGACACATATGTTTACACACATTGCTTAGAAATTACATATGACATTATGTAATTGACTTGCTTACACATTCCATGGCATTGCACTTACATATGATATTATGTAACAGGCATGGCATCATCATCGGTACCCTATATCTACATTGATGATTCCGAGGACGAGGAACCGATAGTTCCAGCACCACCGTCATCACCACCACCACCTATTCCATCACCTCCACCATATGAGCAGGATGACTCAGACCCAGAGGAGGATCCGGAGGAGGATCTAGATGAGGACTCAGATGAGGATCCCGACGAGGATCCAGTTGAGGACCCGGATGAGGATCCGGAGGAGGCACCATGGGTGAATACTCAGGGACTCTATGCTGCAGGACCATCTACACACCCACCACCCGCACTAGATGCTCCTGAGCCTAAGAGGCGAAGGACGGACGCGGAGGAGATCGCCAAGTTGCGCGAGGACTTGGATGAGACAGAAGAAAGCTTATACAGAGATCTCAGGAGTTATGGGATGCCATTGAGAGGCAAGATGAACTTGCCCATCTTGTTCACGATATGCGGGATGAGATGATCAATTTGATTGGTCGTCTAGAAGAGTCAGAGAACCGAGAGGAGATTTTGGCGGGCAGGATTGAAGCTTTGGAGGACTTAGTGGTAGTTGAGAATGAGGAACAGGATGAGGATGAGGAGGAGGAACCAGCACCAGTTGCTGAGTCCGATCCTGAATCCACTGTTGAGGACGATTGATTGTTTTCATTTATTTCTTGTTTTATTTAAACTTATTAGGAACGGGTTGTGTTCCTACATTAGTAGTTTGAAAACTTGTATTTCATTTCAAAAGTATTGTACTCAAAGAAAGTTTCTATCTATGAAAGAGTTATTATTTATTTTCAACAGTTGTGTTGATTTATACTACATGCTGTGTTTGTTGTTTTACTTACACATGTCACATTAGATTTTGACTTCGTGCTAACACTTCTTGTAAATAGGGAACTAATGGCTGAAGGAAACGTACATATGACTGTTGCTGAGCTCAATGAGCTAATCAACAACAGAGTTGCAGAGGCAATCGCACAGTATGCTCAGACTCACAACACAGGGCCACAGGGTCCAGCTGGGGGATTGGTTAATCCACAAGTTTGCACGTTCAAGATGTTTTTGGACTGCAAACCACACAATTTCAAAGGGTCGGAGGGGGCCATTGGACTCCTTCGGTGGATTGAAAAGGCTGAGTCTGTATTCGAAATGTGCAACTGCCCTGATGACAGCAAGGTGAAATTTGCTACTGGAACATTTGAGGGTCCAGCACTGACTTGGTGGAACTCAAATGTTCAGACTCTGGGGTTGGGAGAAGCAAATGCATTGACATGGGACAACTTCAAAACTTTACTGCAAGAGGAGTACTGTCCTCGCAGTGAAATGCAGAAGTTGGAAGAGGAATACTGGCACCTCAAGATGGAGGGGTCAAATATTGAGGAATACACGACCAGATCGCATGAACTGGCCAGACTGCTACCACACATGGCTACTCCAGTCAGTAAGTGGATCGAAAGGTACATTGGAGGACTAGTGCCTCAGATCCAAGGGTTGGTTACTTCAGCGAATCCCACAACCATCCAACAAGCTGTTCGTCTAGCGCATCAGCTTACTGATCAGGCAGTGTTACAGGGAACCCTGCCTAAACGAACATCTACTACTAAGGTAGGAGATCACAAGAGAAAGTGGGAAAGTAACAACTTCAAGGGTAACAACCAACAGCAGAACAGGAAGCAGGACTCAAACAAGTCTTATCATAATTCCAACAGTGGTCAGCAATCATCATCATCGGGGGGCTATATTGGTAAGCACCCCAAGTGCAACAAGTGTGGTTACCATCATGCGGGTACCCAGTGTGACAGAGCTAAGTGCCAGAGGTGTGGCAAGATTGGGCACGCGGCTAAGGATTGTCGCGGGGAACTGCAGAACAACCATAACAACCAGAATAACAATCAGAACAATGCGCAGAAGGGTTGTTTTGAGTGCGGCAAGATGGGCCATTTCAAGAAAGATTGCCCACAACTTAAGAAAGGCGGGGACAACAATGGTAATGGTAATGGAGGTGGCAACGGTAATGGAAATGGCACCAACAATAACAACAACAATAACAACAACAACAACGGTGCTAGAGGCAGGGCGTTTGTGATCGGAGGACGTCAAGCGCGGGAGGATCCCAACATTGTTACGGGTACGTTCCTCTTAAATAATCACTATGCCTCTATGTTATTTGACACCGGTGCCGACCGGAGTTTTGTATCTAGTTCACTTGCTAAGTCACTAGATGTTAGTCCCACTGCCTTAGATAATCCCTACACTGTGGAATTAGCTGATGGTAAGTTGATTGTAGTAGAAAACATTTATAAGGGATGTATCCTTGATTTGATGGGTCAGACATTAGAGATTGATTTGATGCCTATTGCCTTAGGCAGTTTTGATGTAGTCATTGGCATGGACTGGTTGTCCAAAAACCAGGCTGAAATTGTATGCCATGAAAAGATTGTTCGCATACCTCTTCCGCAGGGAGAGACATTATATGTACAAGGCGAGAAGAGCAGTACGCCACTGCGTCTCATATCTTGTATGAAAGCACACAAATGTCTGCGGAAAGGTCATACGGCAGTTATAGCACTTATAACTGAAAAGCCGGTAGCTGAGAGGAAGCTTGAAGATATACCTGTAGTTTGTGAATTTCCGGAGGTATTTCCAGAAGACTTGCCGGGATTACCGCCTATCAGACAGGTGGAATTTCGAATCGATCTTACACCAGACGCAGCACCGATAGCTAGGGCGCCTTATCGACTTGCACCATCAGAGATGCAAGAGTTATCCACACAATTGCAAGAGTTGTTGGATAAGGGTTTCATACGACCTAGTTTTTCACCGTGGGGAGCTCCAGTTTTGTTTGTTAAGAAGAAGGACGGGACTTTCCGTATGTGTATCGATTACCGGGAATTGAATAAGGTTACTATCAAGAACCGGTATCCGTTACCCAGAATCGACGATCTGTTCGATCAGTTGCAAGGTTCGAGTTACTACTCGAAGATTGATCTCAGGTCGGGTTATCATCAACTAAGAGTTCAGGAGGAGGATATTCCGAAGACAGCATTCAGGACAAGATATGGCCATTATGAGTTCTTGGTCATGCCATTTGGGTTGACAAACGCTCCAGCTGTATTCATGGATCTCATGAATCGTGTTTGTAAACCTTATCTGGATAAGTTTGTCATTGTTTTCATTGATGACATTCTCATCTATTCAAAGTCTGAGGAGGAACATGCTGAACATCTTCGATTACTGCTAGAGTTATTGAAACAGGAACAACTGTACGCTAAATTCTCGAAATGTGATTTCTGGATGCGAGAAGTACAGTTCTTGGGGCATATAGTTAATGAAAAGGGTATACATGTTGATCCAGCGAAGATTGAAGCGATTAAGAATTGGGAAGCGCCAAAGACCCCTACCGAGGTACGACAATTCCTTGGTTTGGCGGGTTATTATCGACGATTCATTGAGGGTTTCTCAAAGATCGCTCAACCACTTACAGCTCTGACGCACAAAGGAACAAAGTATAACTGGACGGATAAACAGGAAGCTGCATTCCAGTTATTGAAACAGAAACTCTGCAGTGCACCGATTCTGTCCTTACCGGAAGGAACGGAAGACTTTGCGGTGTATTGTGACGCATCTGGACAGGGTTTGGGATGTGTGTTGATGCAACGGGATAAAGTGATCGCTTATGCTTCCAGACAACTACGAACACACGAAAAGAATTACACTACTCATGACTTGGAGTTAGGAGCAGTGGTTTTTGCTTTGAAGATTTGGAGGCATTACTTGTATGGAACTAAGTGTACTATTTATACTGATCATAAGAGTTTGCAACATATCTTTGATCAGAAGGAGCTTAATATGAGGCAACGACGATGGGTTGAGTTGTTGAACGATTATGAGTGTGCGATTAAGTATCATCCGGGAAAGGCTAATGTAGTAGCTGATGCTCTAAGCAGAAAGGATACTTCAACAAGACGGGTTCGTGCACTTATGATGACGATACATACTGATTTACCTGACAAGGTACACAGTGCTCAGATTGAGGCTTTGAAAACGGAAAACTTAATACCGGAATCTTTACGAGGAATGGAAGAACAATTGAATATTAAACCTGATGGAATTCGTTATTTCATTGATCGAATGTGGATACCTTTGTATGGAGGTTTAAGGGAACTCGTGATGGACGAAGCGCACAAGTCCAGATATTCAGTCCATCCGGGATCAGACAAGATGTACCATGATTTGAAGGCACTGTATTGGTGGCCTCACATGAAAGCTGATATTGCTAAGTACGTTAGCAAATGTTTGACTTGTTCGAAAGTCAAAGTTGAATATCAGAAGCCATCTGGTTTATTGCAACAACCAGAGATACCGATGTGGAAATGGGAACAGATTTCGATGGATTTTATTACTAAGTTACCCCGTACACCGAGTGGTTGTGATACGATATGGGTAATTGTCGATCGATTAACGAAATCTGCACACTTCTTAGCAATCAAGGAAACTGATAAGATGGAGCAACTGACTCGCATTTACATTAAGGAAGTAGTAGCACGACATGGCGTGCCAATATCTATCATATCAGATCGGGATGCCCGGTTTACTTCCAACTTTTGGAAATCTCTTCATAAGTCATTGGGGACTCGTTTGGATATGAGTACCGCCTATCATCCACAGACCGACGGTCAAAGTGAACGAACGATTCAAACACTTGAGGATATGTTACGAGCTTGTGTAATTGATTTTGGTGATAGCTGGGAGAATCATTTACCGTTAGTGGAATTCTCTTACAATAACAGTTATCATACAAGCATTCAAGCAGCACCGTTTGAAGCTTTGTATGGTCGCAAATGTCGTTCACCAGTTTGCTGGGCTGAAATTGGTGACAGTCAGATAACAGGTCCTGAACTGGTGCACGAGACAACAGAAAAGATAGTTCAAATCCGGAACCGTATGGCAGCGGCTCGAGATCGTCAGAAGAGTTATGCAGACAAACGTCGCAAGCCGTTGGAATTTCAAGTAGGAGACCGAGTTCTTCTAAAAGTATCACCTTGGAAAGGTGTGATACGATTCGGCAAGCGCGGGAAGCTTAGTCCACGTTACGTAGGACCTTTTGAGATTCTGAAAAGGATTGGTCCGGTTGCGTATCAACTCAAATTACCGGATGAACTCAGTGGAGTTCATGATGTCTTTCATGTATCGAACTTAAAGAAATGTCTTTCTGACGAGACATTGATTGTACCGTTGGAAGAAATACAAGTAGATGAACAACTGCGATTCATTGAAGAACCAGCAGAAATCATGGATCGAGAGGTCAAACAATTGAAGCAAAGTAAGATTCCAATAGTCAAAGTCCGATGGAATTCAAGACGGGGTCCTGAATTCACATGGGAACGGGAAGATCAAATGATGAAGAAATATCCTCATCTATTCAAGACAGCTACTGCTAACACTGAGAGCGCACGTTAAATTTCGGGACGAAATTTCCTTCAACAAGGGGATGACGTGATGCTTTCACACATCAACACTGCAAATTTCAAACTGTAAGCGCAAACATTTTATTTATTCAATTGATTTTGTTACAAACATTTGTGCTACACTACATTACATTCTATATATTTTATGTAATACATTTCATATGTTACATGTTATGGTAGTACATACACGATTAGTTACATACACTTTGCTATGTGCGTGGTTGCATAGTACAAACAGTTATAGACACTTACTATGTGTGAGGTTACACAACACAGTATGATCAAACACAAACAGTCACAGTTAGGTGAACTAACTAGTGTACACGCAAAACAGTTACATTGAACGATCACAATTGAGTTGTGATGTTGCAAGCATTGGACTTTGTGTGTGAGTACACACACAGAATGATCAAATCACACTAACACGTACGATTTAAACTCGTAAGTAGTTTCCTAACTACTCTTAACACTTACTAATTTTCGGGACGAAAATTCTTTCAACAAGGGGATGATGTGACAATCCGAATTTTCAAGTTAACCTTGTTAACTTGAAAAGCCCAACAAGGCCAATAAAGGCCCAACAAAGTCAAGGAAGACCCGGTAAGGCCCAATGGAGTCTATGAAGGCCCAACAAAGTCTAGTAGGCCCAATAAGATTAATTTAGGCCCAAGGAAAACAAGGAAGGCCCAATTAGATCAAACAAGGTTAAAGTAGGCCCATTAAGGCCCAATGTAAACAAAGTAGGCCCAGGGAAGGCCAAGGTAGGCCCAGGAAGGCCCAGTGAGGCCCAACTGTAGTTAAGAAGCCCAATTGGGATAATTTAGCCCAACAATGATTTAAATGACTCGATTAGTGACAATTCGGCAATTCGGATTAACTCCGTTAACTCTAGATTAAACCAAAATGTTATGTTTTGTTAGAAATCAAATCCAAAGGTTTGGAAATTATTGAAATCAGTTTCAATACATTTTAATTGTTAAGTTTAGGTTGGAAATTGATTTAAAGTTTCAATTTTGACCTTAGAGGTCAAAATTCGAATGGGATTATCAATTAAATTCGGAATTGTTGTCATTATAGTGAAATTGATTGAAGAAACCTTTCAATCATCATTTATTAACGAATAGTAACAGCAATCATACGTTATTAGAGCATTAAGTCGTGGAATTAAACTCAAATAACACCCAAGAGTTGTAACCGTAGACACCCATGATTGAATTCGTTAAATTCGATTATGATATTCACAATTGAGGCTTCCTAACACTTAATCGGCACTTTTAGCAACTCTAGCATACATCAATTCAAACCCAGGAGTTGCAGATAGGCGAAGTCGATCGAAGGGGGGTCGAAGAACAACCTTACAGTCGAAGTACTTTGATTCAAGCTCCAATCAGGTAAAAACCTATATCTAAACATCCTAAAACAACCGACTAAGATAATCCCTATGCTAATTCGGGGTTCCAATATCGAATTGATCATGAACGACTATTAGGGTTCTAGGTAGAAACGGTTTTGGGGATTTCAACCCAAACGAGTTTAATATTCAAATCAATTCACATGGGTAGTTCCAGAATTAGTCGACTAAGGTTTATCCTAAATCAATTTCAATTGATAACATCGATTTGTTAGGGTTCAAGTAATTAGGGTTCATATAATTACGGTTTTGGGGGTTTCGATTAATATGGATGTTAAAGTGAAATTAAACATCACCATTAGTTTCAGAAGCATTCGACTAAGGATAAACACATGCCAATTTCAGTTCTAAACATCGAATTATAAGAGTTCGATTCTAGGGTTCTTGTTGTAAAAACGATTTGGGGGTTTTCAAGAAAATCAGTTTAAGAATCAAATTAATCATTATCAGTAGCTTCAGATAGTTCCGATTAAGCATGAACACGTGTTAATTGAAGTTCTAATATCGAATTGTAGGATTTCGACTATTAGGTTATGTAACATTAAACGTTTTTGAGATTTTAATTCAAACGAGGTTCTTTGAAAAATTAAATCACATAATTGGGTTCGCAAGATCATGAGGAATGAAATCCCTATGAGTTCGGGTATGAAGGGATTCGAATCGGGGTTCAATTTGGAATTTATGGTTCGGAAATTAGAAAAAGGGGGAAACCGGCTAAGTTGTTATTAAAACGATTTAAGTTTGAATCTGGTAACAAATGTGTCATCAGATGAGATGGTTTGTGTGTGTGTAGGTTGGGTTGGAGGTCGCGGGTTCGAGCCCGGCCCCCAACAGTTTTGGTTTTTTTTGAAAATTGTTTTAGTACAATGCCCATATCTTTTCCGTTATAACTCCGATTTAATCCGTTCAAGTTGCGTTGGAACCGTAACTAGAATACGAACGTGTTAGGATAATAAAATTTATATTTTAATCCGAACACGAAATCGCGTATAATTACGTTTAATTAAATAAAATCGTGTAGGATTTTATTTAAACGATTTCGAAAGCACGCGTACTTTCGTATGCACTTTCTTAACGCTTTAACATACGTGTGTTGACACGTATGTGATTCCAAGCACAAAACGACATTCCGAATAACTTTAGGTTATTGTTTAAATCACAGATTCTTCGTAGAGGATTTATACGCAAGTTCACACGTATTTGATCATTCTGCTATTATCAAAGGTGCGTACACGGCCCCTTTCTTATTTTAAACTGTTTTGGGGGAGAAAACATGTGCAACAAACTATTTTAGATACATATCACTTGCATGAGTTATCTGTTTACATTATGTGACAACATATCAACTTGAAAGTCCTTACACACCTCGAACCGTTTAGTTTGCTGTAATGCAAAGCGTGGTAGTTGGAAATAGATCTATTAGGTTTGACAAACCTCACCTGGTAGATGGGATCTACGCAGGTGTTTGACTGACCAAACACATTTTTACTATTGTTGTGATAGACAATAGTGGCAAGGCGAAAACATGCTATAGCATGGCAACTAGTCAGCTTCGGTGTCGAACACGTATGTAAATAGTTTATATGACTAGCTATCATGACTGTGCAATTGTGATTATGTTATCTACAAACTTGTTATTCAAACTGATGTTTTGAACACTATGATTACTTAAAACCTGTGTTATGCACCAACCTTTGTGTTGACTTGATTTGCATGTTTTCTCAGGACGCTAAGGCGCGCGTAACAGCTGGCATGGACTAGGAAGATAGAGTCTCATGCATTATAAACACTTTGAACATATGAATTTGAATATTTCAGTATTTTGATTTGTAATGTTTTACTTATCAACAGTTTATTGTTATTTGGTTTTGAAACGCTTCCGCAACTTTTTGTAAACTCTGAATGTTATGTTTTAAAGACCAACGTATGTTTTGAAATTCATATAGAGGTCTTCGCTATGTCTAATGATCTGAGATCCTGGTTTGCCACGCTCCCAAACGGTGTGATTCCGTTAGTTGAAATTTGGGGGTGTGACATATCACCTTTTCAACATATATATATATGTGTGTGTGTGTGTGTGTCTATGTGTATGTTAGTGAACCTTAGTTTCAAAATTAAGATCATCATTATTCAATTAAAACTCACAAGTTTTAAAATTTATATTTTGATGATTATAACTTATATAACATAAAGTGTTTCATTATAACTGTAATAAATTCACATAAGTTAATGACGCACTTATAGATTAAAGTTAAACACATCGGACATTTTATGATGATAAAACACATATGTGTATATATATATATATATGAATACAAAACATGTGAAACACATGTTGTTGAGTCACTGCTGATTCCACCTAAGCGAGCACGCGTTCTACAAAACATTCATTTATAAGACATCACTATGAGTTCTCGTAACCCCCTTTTAAATCTTTTGCTTTCAAACTCAGGGTGGAACATGTTTATTGGGATTATCGTTGATTGAGTTGACTGAGGTCCTCTGCGATGATTCCACCTACCGCTGATTGAGTTAACTGAGGTCCTCCACGGTACATTATATTGAGATTGTATTGGTGATTTTTGGTTGTTGATTTGATGTGTTTGGTTGCAATTGATTGAATATGTTTAGAAGATTACTTGTGATTACTTGAATTATTTGGCTAGGTGTGGTTGTTTGTGTGTATACAGATTATGATTCTCTTACAGGTTCACGCGTGTTATTCTTAAAGCTTTTATAAATATTTTTGAAGAGTATAAAACTTATGATTACTCACCAACTACGTATGTAGTTGACACTTGATTTTCTACATGTTTCAGGGAATGAGGAGAAGTAGGTAGAGGAGGATAGCTCCACAACTTTTGGACATCATCACATAGGATCTCGAACTTAGCTATGTTAAATAGATCAATGAAGATTAGGGCCTAGTTAACTTAGCTATATATTTTGTGTAAATTGATGTATTTGAATCATGACGAACATGATTTTTGTGTAATTACTTTAATTGAATTAAATGATATGTGATGATACTTTAGATGCCCACGAGCTTATCAACAATCTACACATCCCTCGTGGCATCCCGACGTTTCCGCCATCGGTCGGGCTGTTACACAACCCAAACACAAATGCCAATGACACGCAGAGGGGATGCTTTACCTGCGGGAAACTGGGCCACATGCGCTGAGACTGCCCATAATTTAAGAAAGAAGGGGGCAACACGGCTAAGGGTAGGGCATTCGTCATAGGATCTGGTGAAGCGAAGGATGACCCTAACATTGTGACCGGGACGTTTCTTTTAAATAATGTCTACGCTAGCATGTTATTCGATACCGGTGCCGATAAGAGTTTTATATCTAACGAGTTTAGCCAACTACTTAACATTACCCCAACACCACTAGACTATAAGTACACCGTAGAGTTAGCCGATGGCAAGCTAATAGAAACACAACACATTTTTTGAGGATGCGTCATGGTTCTGGCGGATGACAAACTCGAAATCGACCTGATGCCGGTGACTCTAGGGAGTTTCGATGTGGTCGTTGGAATGGACAGGCTATCCGCGAACCAAGCAGAGATCGTGTGCAACGAGAAGATTGTACAAGTCACGTTGCCGAACGGGGATCATATATCCATTCAGGGTGAACGACGGGGAATACCCTTGAACATCAAGTCTTGTATGAAGTGTAACAAGTGTCTGTGAAACGGAAACCCGGCAATACTAGCCCTTATCACCGAACAGCTGAAGAAACAAAGAATGATCGAAGACATCGATGTGGTTCGCGATTATCCTAAAGTGTTTCCCGAATATTTCCTAGATTACCCCCGAGAAGACAGATCAAGTTCCAGATAGATCTCACACCAGGAGCTGCACTGATTGCCAAAGCTCCAAACCGACTAGCACTGACTGAAATGCAAGAGTTGTCTAAGCAGTTGCAAGAACTGTTAGACTAGGGATTTATCAGACCAAGCTTCTCACTGTGGGGAGCTTCGGTCTTGTTCGTGAAGAAGCAGGATGGAACGTTCCGAATGTGCATCAATTGCCGGGAATTGAACAAGGTGACGATCAAGAATCGATACCCATTATTGCGCATAGACGACTTGTTTGATCAATAACAAGGATCAACCTACTATTCGAAGATTGATTTGAGATCCAGTTACCATCAACAGAGGAATAGGAGGATGACATTCCTAAGACAGCCTTTAGGACACGTTATGGACTTACGAATTTTTGGTCATGCCCTTCAGATTGACCAATGCACCGTCCGTATTCATGGATCTCAAGAATCGCGTGTGCAAACCGTACCTTGATAAATTCGTAATAGTGTTTATTGGCGATATCCTGATTTACTCCAAGAATCAGGATGAACATGTTGAACACCTAAGGCTTGTCTTGGAACTATTGAAGACCAAGCAGCTACACGCGAAATTCTCCAAATGCGATTTTTGGATTCGCGAAGTCCAATTTCTTTGACACATGGTCAACGAGAAGGGAATACATGTATACCCATCTAAGATCGATGCTATCAAAAACTGGGAAGCACCCAAGACTCCGATAGAGGTGCGACAATTCCTAGGCTTAGCAGGGTACCATAGGTGATGTAGGATTCAGTCTGCCCAAGATACATATTAAATTGATGTGGCTAGTGTGATATGATCCAAGTCGGGTCATACCCAATAACAAGCTAGACAAACACCTGCAATATTTATTTATTTATTGATTTGATCAGTTAAATAAATAACAACACTAAGAACATTTAGAAAAATGGTTTTCTAAATAAGATGCACTTAAGAAATTAATAAATAACATGGGTTTATTTATTTTGGGAGATAATTTTATAATTGTTATTTAATGGTTAAGTAACATTTATAAAAATGTAACATGACTTGTAATGTATTACAAATTAATTAAATTGGTTTTAATTAGTGTCATGTTAAAGTTAGTTGTAAATACAATATAATTTTGTAAGTGTTACAATTTTATTTTGGGTATTAATTTAAAACAAATGGGTTGGAAATCATGGCAAGCAAGCCCTTCCATTGGGGCAGAATTTTCAGCAAAAAGGGGCTGCCATAAACCCCTCCCAATGTTTTAAAAGATGCTTATATACACATACAAGCAAGCCCCATGCATACTTACTTTTATCTCTCAAGTTCAAGAGCATCTCTCTCCCTTTTTCTCCCTTGTTTTTTTTTGGCAAAACAGCAGCAAAAAGGAGCAGATTTTAGCAACTTAAAGAAGTTTTAAAAGCTGAAGTTTGTGTTGTTGAATCCTAGCATTCAAGGGTGGTTGTTGGTGGCTTTGGGTAAACAAGCTTGAGGTTTTCTTGGTTGAAGACTTAGCATTCAAATCATCATCTTTACCTTCATTCTTCACGTGTTCTAAGAGGTAATTAATGGTGTTCTTGAATGTTTTGATAGTATGTTCTTCCATATAAAGATCCTTGTTCATGGGTTTTGTTTTAATCAAATGTATATGATGCATAAACTAACTAAACTCAAAATGGTTTTTGATATTAACTCCGCTGCGTTTTACATGTTAAATGGTTAATATGGCTTTGATAAACATCTACAAAACCCAACAATGGCATCAAGAGCCGGTTATATGGATACATGCTTCAAAAAATCGAAATTTTCGGGTCCTTTTTGATAAAAAGTGGGCTGGAAATTTCACACATGGAAATCCCTTTGTTTTTCAAGATATGATTTTATATGCATATAAGAATCTTGAAAAATTAAAATCATAAGATGGTTTCTTTGTTTGGACAAAAACCCACTTGGATTTGGTTTACGTTGGCCGAAATTTTGGGTTAGAAAAGGGACCATGTTTACGTTTTTTTTGGTATATACATTTGGATGTATTTTAGTGCATAAACCTAGCCATGACATTGGGTTTGAATATTTGTGGTTGTGATTTTATTTGGTTGAAATAAAGGCATGTAATTTATTTGTTTCATTTGGCATGTGATAAATAGATTAGTTGCACTTTATTTTTCTAGAAAAATGTATTAGGATTTTTCTATGTAATTGTACTTTGGGGATGATTTGGATGACCAAGAAGGTGCCTAAAGAAGATGGAGAATCACAACACAAAAGGGTCACTTGAAGCATTTTGATGCAAGTTCAAGTGGGAGTTCATCAACACAACATTGTGTCATGTTTTACCCTTAGGAATGACCTTTTGACACACTTGTTATGGCAAGCAAGTGTTGTCAAAATAGTTGGCTATGGTTATGCACTTATATTTTATGTTTGGTTGATTATTTGGTTGTTTGGATGAGTTTGACTTTTAATTGAAAAATTGCATAAACTAGTTAAACAACTAAAGTAAAACATGCATAAAATTGGTTCTATAAAAATCATTAAAGGAATTAATAAAATGAGTTTATTAAGGGTTAATGATTTAATAAAAATGAATTTTATTAAAAGGAATCATAAAAATTGTTTTTTTCATAAAATACCATGCATTTGAATGCATACAAATATTATGGTATAAAAGGTTTTTCTAAAAACTAGAATTTTAGAAACTATAAAAACCCTTTACAAAACAAGTTTTAACACCATCCTTTTAAACAACACTCGATTCACTTGTAACTCGTTTATGGGATAAAGGTCACCTAACCATAAATGCCGAAACTTGTGAAGTTGAGGTGAAATTACCGTATTTGTGGGATAAAGGTCACCTAACCACTTGTATTTGTAAAATCACACGTGTGTTTAAGTAGGAAGACTTGATTTGGAAATCATGCATTAGGATCACCGAAGCATGACGTACAAACGGTGTTGATGGGATAAACATGCCAAACAAAACATAAGATGTTTAAAACCGATCCCATACACTAGAAATTGTAATAGGTTACAATTGTCAAACGTTGACTACCTTGTTAATTTAAATAAAGGGATAAAGGTCACCTAACCGATATTTAAATATAACGTTGGATTCTACATTTTAATTATTAATTGTCTATGAGATATAAAAGGGTATTAATAATTAAAATACATTGATATTAAAAATACTAAAATTGAACTTTGTAAAATTGTAGATGGCAAACAACAACAACGCAATCCCGACCGTCCATAACTTATCACTAAGAACCATCCTCGAGAAGGAACGTCTTAACAATGGGAACTTCATGGATTGGTACCGAAACTTGAGAATCGTTCTCAAGCAAGAAAAGAAGTCCTATGTGTTAGACGATCCCATTCCCGATCAACCCGATGAGGATAACGTGGAGGCCTTTAATGATTGGGTCAAGTACGTCGAGGACTCCGTGCAAGTCTCATGTCTAATGTTGGCGAGTATGACTCCCGATTTACAAAAGGACTTTGAGAACCACAATGCTTATGATATGATCACCCAGTTGAAGGAAATGTTCCAACAACAATCTAGGGTGGAACGGTTCGAAACGGTTCGAGCACTTCATGCATGTCGGATGGACGAGACCCAATCGGTTTCACCTTATGTTCTCAAGATGAAAAGCCACATTGATCGCCTCGAGAGACTTAACTGCCGTGTCTCCACTGAGTTAGCTACGGATTTGATCCTTAACTCCCTATCCAAAAGGTTCGAAACCTTTGTTATGAATTATAATATGAATGGATGGGACAAGAGCATTGGTGAGCTTCATAAAATGCTCAAAACGGCCGAGACGGGCATGGGTAAAAAGGTTTTACCGGTCCTAACGATCAATGAGGGTGGTAGTAAGAAAAGGAACCACCCCGACCCCAAGGCAAGTGTTGCCAAAGGGAAGGGACACGTTAAAGGGAAAGGGAAGGGTAAGACTAAAGTGGAACCCAAAGAAAAGAAGCAAAAGGTTGCTAAAAATGATCCGTGTTTTGAGTGTGGTGAGATAGGCCATTGGAAACGAAACTGTCCGGTCTATCTCAAAGAGTAGAGAACCAAGAGGGATGCGGGGCAAACCTCAGGTATGAATTTAATGATACATGTTGAGCTAAATATTATTTCTTCTAACACATGGGTATTGGATACCGGATGTGGAACTCATATTTGCAATTTGTTGCAGGGGTTCAAAAGAAGTAAGCATTACAGCAAAGGGGAAATTAGTCTCTTCATGGGCAACGGAGCAATGGTTCATGTTGAAGCCCAAGGAGACTATATTTTGAAGCTTCCAAGTGGTTTGGAAGTTATTTTAAAGAATGTTTTGTATGCTCCTAGTTTGACTAGGAACATTATCTCTGTTTCCCGTTTAAGACAATGTGGTTTTAATTTCAAGTTTGTTGACAATGATATCCATGTTTCTTTAAATCATGTGTTTTATTTTAAGGCTATGCCTTGCAATGGTATTTATGAATTGGTTCATGATAACACAACATATGATAGCTCAATGTACCAAGCTACCACCAAAAGGCTCAAATTAGATTTGAGTGATTCCTATCTTTGGCATTGTCGCCTTGGACACATAAACAAAAATCGCATGCAAAAACTTCAAAAGAATGGTCTTTTAAAAACAAATGAAAATGATTCATTTGGTGTATGCGAGTCTTGTTTTTGAAGGTAAGATGACAAAGGCCCCTTTTAGTGGGACTAATGAAAGGGCAAAAGATTTATTAGGGATCATACATTCGGATGTATGTGGACCTTTTAAACCGATGACTAGGAATGGAGAAAGATACTTCATTACCTTTACCGACGACTATAGTCGTTATGGGTATGTGTACTTGTTAAGGCACAAACATGAATCTTTTGAAATGTTCAAAATCTTCAAGAATGAAGTAGAAAATCAACTCAACAAAACGGTCAAGATTCTTCGTACCGATAGAGGAGGTGAATACCTAAGTAGTGAATTTCAAGAGTATCTTAGAACTTGTGGGATTGTCTCACAACTTACTCCACCTGGAACACCACAACATAATGGTGTGTCTGAGAGGAGGAATCGGACTCTATTGGATATGGTTCGATCTATGATGGCTAGAAGTACACTACCTCTATCATTTTGGGGTTTCGCTTTGCTCTCCGCGGCCCGTATTTTAAATATGGCCCCAACCAAGAAAGTGGAAAGGACACCTTTCGAAATATGGCATGGAAAGGTTCCATCATTGTCATATTTAAAAGTTTGGGGGTGTGAGGCTTATCCTAAGCAATACACTCAAAACAAACTGGAAGCCCGATCCACTAAGTGTATCTTTGTTGGATATCCTAGAGATTGTATAGGATATTCTTTCTATGATCCAACAGAGCAGAAAGTGTTTATTGCTCGAAAGGCAGAGTTCTTGGAAACTAAGTTCCTTTCGGAAGGAACTAGTGGAAGAACAGTGGAACTTGAAGAGGTTCAAGATTCACAAGACGATACACATTTGGTTGATACTAGCAATCAACATGAGGATGTTGAGAATGATCATGTGGATGATCAAGATACACAAAACGTTCGCAGATCTGGTAGAATTAGTGTTCCTCCTGAGAGATATGGATTTTTCATGGATGGATGCTATGTGGTGGATTCCGATGAACCAACCACATACCGTGATGCAATGTCAAAACCTGATTTTGACAAATGGCAAGAAGCCATGAACGTTGAGATGCAATCCATGTATGATAACCAAGTTTGGGAATTGGTTACACCACCTCTTAAATCCAAGGTAGTTGGAAGTAAGTGGGTTTTTAAGAAGAAAACCGATATGCATGGAAACTTGGATACTTATAAAGCTAGACTTGTAGCAAAAGGTTTCACTCAAACTCAAGGTGTTTATTATGATGAAACTTTCTCGCCAGTGGCAATGCTAAAGTCTATCAGGATATTGTTTGCCATAGCTGCATATTATGACTATGAGATTTGGCAAATGGATGTCAAAACCGCTTTCCTTAATGGATATCTTGAGGAAGATGTCCATATGGAACAGCCTGAAGGTTTTGTCGATCCAAAACATCCTAATAAGGTATGTAAGTTAAAGAAGTCAATCTATGGATTGAAACAAGCATCGAGAAGTTGGAATCATCGTTTTGATGATGAAGTAAAGAAATTTGGCTTCATCAAAAACGCTGACGAAGCTTGTGTATATAAAAGGCTAGTGGGAGCATCATTACTTTCCTTGTATTATATGTTGATGACATTCTACTATTCGGAAATGACATTCCAACCTTGGAAGGTGTAAAAACCTGGCTTAGAAGCTGTTTTTCCATTAAGGATCTTGGTGAAGCTGCCTATATTTTGGGAATAAAGATCTATAGGGATAGATCAAGGTGGTTGATAGGTTTAAACCAAAGTGCATACATTGACAAAGTCTTGAAAAGGTTCAAGATGGAAAATTCTAAGAAAGGTTTAGTACCTATTCAAAAGGGGACTATATTGAGCACGTCTCAATGCCCTAGTTCAAAGGTTGAGCAAGAAAGAATGAATGGAGTCCCGTATGCATCTGCTATAGGATCCATCATGTATGCGATGATATGTACAAGGCCGGACGTGTCATGTGCTCTAAGCATGACAAGTAGATATCAACAGAATCCTGGTAATAGTCATTGGATGGCTGTTAAAAGTATTTTGAAATACCTTAGAAACACTAAGGATATGTTCTTAATATATGGATCTGGTGAGGAGGAACTCGTTGTAGAGGGTTACATGGATGCGAGTTTCCAAACTGATCGAGATGATTCACGATCACAGTCGGGATATGTCTTCATTATGAATGGAGGAGCGGTCTCTTGGAAGAGCTCAAAGCAAGATGTAGTGGCACTATCTACAACAGAATCAGAATACATCGCCGCTTCATTGGCAGCTCAAGAAGCTGCATGGCTAAGGAAGTTCATTGCCGATCTAGGGGTTGTTGCTACCATTCAAGACCCCCTAGAGGTCTTTTGTGATAACAAAGGGGCCATTGCTCAAATCAAGGAACCTCGTGCTCATCAAAAGACTCGGCACATCGAACGAAGGTTCAACTACATAAGGGATGAAGTTGAAAAGGGAAAGATATGTATTCGCAAAGTTCACACCTATCAAAACATTGCGGATCCATTCACGAAGCTCCTTGAAAGGACAAAGCATGAAAGTCATACTTGTTCCTTAGGACTTCGATATTCTAGTGATTGGAGTTGATTAAATTTTGTATTTGGATATCGGAACTTATGTAATTTGCCTTGATTATATGGTTATAATTTTCATTTACTGTTCCATTTTAGCATGTTTAAATCCATGAATAAATGAGTTATTCTAAACGTCCGTAGTCGGTCATATTTGTGGGAACAACTATGAATGTAAGACTATTATAAACTTGGATTGGTTGATATTCACAAGGTATGAATATAGAGCAAGAGGTTGCTGCCAAGGTTCATTGATATCTATGGGATATAGATATAGGACTGGCCCGCTCTCAAATATTTCTTCATGGAATCTTTGTGATTAGTCATAAGAAATATTGAGTAAAGGCGAATATCATTGTGTCCTCAGACCTGAGATACATATTGGGTCTTGATATTCACCAAGTATTGTACTTTGACTTAGTACTTTGCTGTTCTGAAACATGGCAGTACATAAGGCTGAGTTCAGGTATTATACAAGGTGATTGTGAGAGACGTATGTAGTCAAGATGGAATTTGTTCCTCTTATTCGTTGAGAGTAAGATGTCTAAGGCCTGTTAAAGTTAAATCGTCGGAGAATGACAACTCTATGTCTCCAGGATTTAACATGACATCTGTAACAAAAGGATAAATGATTGATTCACCTAAATCATATTCAAGTAAGGTACTTGAAGAGGATGATGTTATTGAATGGCACTTAGTCATATACATTAGGGGTAGCAAACCGTTGCTAGGCGTTATTTGCTGCTTGCATCAATCTTCTATGAATCTTGTGCAAGTGGGAGATCGTAGGATTCGGTCTGCCGAAGATACATATTAAATTGATGTGGCTAGTGTGATATGATCCAAGTCAGGTCATACCCAATAACAAGCTAGACAAACACCTTTCAGTTAAATAAATAACAACACTAAGAACTTTTAGAAAAATGGTTTTCTAAATAAGATGCACTTAAGAAATTAATAAATAACATGGGTTTATTTATTTTGAGAGATAATTTTATAATTGTTATTTAATGGTTAAGTAACATTTATAAAAATGTAACATGACTTGTAATGTATTACAAATTAATTAAATTGGTTTTAATTAGTGTCATGTTAAAGTTAGTTGTAAATACAATATAATTTTGTAAGTGTTACAATTTTATTTTGGGTATTAATTTAAAACAAATGGGTTGGAAATCATGGCAAGCAAGCCCTTCCATTGGGGCAGAATTTTCAGCAAAAAGGGGCTGCCATAAACCCCTCCCAATGTTTTAAAAGATGCTTATATACACATACAAGCAAGCCCCATGCATACTTACTTTTATCTCTCAAGTTCAAGAGCATCTCTCTCCCTTTTTCTCCCTTGTTTTTTTGGCAAAACAGCAGCAAAAAGGAGCAGATTTTAGCAACTTAAAGAAGTTTTAAAAGCTGAAGTTTGTGTTGTTGAATCCTAGCATTCAAGGGTGGTTGTTGGTGGCTTTGGGTATACAAGCTTGAGGTTTTCTTGGTTGAAGACTTAGCATTCAAATCATCATCTTTACCTTCATTCTTCACGTGTTCTAAGAGGTAATTAATGGTGTTCTTGAATGTTTTGATAGTATGTTCTTCCATATAAAGATCCTTGTTCATGGGTTTTGTTTTAATCAAATGTATATGATGCATAAACTAACTAAACTCAAAATGGTTTTTGATATTAACTCCGCTGCGTTTTACATGTTAAATGGTTAATATGGCTTTGATAAACATCTACAAAACCCAACAGGTGATTTATCAAAGGATTCTCAAAGATCGCGCAAGCACTAACCTCCTTGACCCACAAAGACAAAAAGTTCAAATGGGGAGAGAAACAAGAAATTGCATTCAACTTACTGAATCAGAAGTTATGTTGTGTACCCATACTATCCCTACCTGAGGGATGTGATGATTTCGTAGTATATTGTGATGCCTCGAAACAAGGACTCGGTTGCGTGCTGATGCAGTGCGAGAAGGTCATAGCTTACGCATCACAACAACTTAAAATGCACGAGTAGAACTACACTACTCATGATCTGGAGTTGGGAGCCATGGTGTTCGCTTTGAAAATCTGGTGACCCTATCTGTACGACACAAAGTGCACCATATTCACCGATCATAAAAGCCTACAACACATCTTCGATCAAAAAGAGCTAAACATGAGGTAACGAAGTTGGGTTGAACTCATAGGTGATTATTATTGTGCTATCAAGTACCACCCCGGAAAAGCCAATGTAGTGGCTGACGCACTAAGCTGAATGGAAAAAACTAAGCGCGTACGGTCTCTACAACTCACTATACACTCTGAGCTACCTACCCAGATTCAGAATGCTCAACAGGAAGCTTTAAAGGCTGAGAACCTCAATCACGAATCCTTGCATGGCATGGATAAACAACTAGAGGTAAAGAACAATGGAGCATACTATTTTATGGATCGAACCTAGATACCACACTACAAAGGATTGAGAAACATAGTGATGAATGAAGCTCATAAGAGTAGGTACTCCGTACATCCTGGATCTGACAAGATATACTGGTGGCCGAACATGAATTCTGATATTGCGACTTATGTGAGTAAGTGTCTGACTTGCTCAAAGGTTAAGGTTGAGTACCAGAAGCTATCAAGAATACTTCAACAGCCCAAGATCCTGGTATGGAAATGGGAGCAGATTTCTATGGACTTCATCACTAAGCTGCCCAAAACAGCAAATGGTTGTGATACCATCTGGGTAATCGTAGACCGACTCATTAAGTCTGCACACTTCCTTCCTATCAAAGAAACCGACAAGTTAGATAAATTGACTCGAATTTATCTAAAGGAAGTGGTCACCTGACATGGAGTTCCAATCTCGATAATATCTGATCGTGACAACCAACTCATAGCACATTTTTGGAAGTCATTGCATAATGAACTGGGCACGAGATTGGATATGAGCACTGTCACACCCCGAGCCGGCGGAATGGATAGACTTTCCCGTCAGGCGTAAGGTTCTCTGGGCGTGATATCGTGTGATAATCGGAATGATCAGATTGTATACATAGCATCAACATTTGAGAATAACTAAAGCACAATAATAATTAAACTAGGATTACAAAGTTAAATTACAATTGTCACTGTTTGATAATTTAACTAAGTAAACTTATCAAAAGAATCATGAGTTCTCTATCTTGCAGCTGTACAAGATATCAAAATGATTCACAAGCGGGTAATAAAATATGTGCTTCCAAAAGCTACTAGGTCCTCTATCTGGGCATCCTAATATGTAATACTGAACCTTAGCTTAATCATGTATATCGCCTTAGAAACATATAGGAAAACAAAGTCAACACATGGTTGGTGAGTTCATAGAGTCAAGTATTTGAAAATGAGCATCACAAACCTTTTTGGTAACAACCTTAACCTCATTAATAACCACCTATCCTATCCAGTCCGGTATGCTTATCTATAGGGCATACGTAAGGTCAAGCCCAGCCGCCAGCCCACCACATACTAAACCACATATGATATTGTTCTTAATGATAATTACGCGTTTTACCTACCATTCAACATCCACATCTGACATAGTTTTAAGAATTCTGTTTAAACCAATTTTCCAATTCATTAGAGTTCAAAAACCAGGTTTTAGAGTATACATCTATGGACAACTGAATACTAGAGGGGAGTGACTCCTAAAGGCACTCTCGGATGCATCCAGTATCAATTCTTAGAAGAAACTGGGTGTGACTTTCAACATCGGTGTGTTGATAGAGGAACCCACAAGATGACACAAAGTCAGCTATATGGAACCAAAATCATCCTAGTCACTCATCTCAAAACCATGGATGAACCATGAAGGACACTGAATGACTAGTGGGGCTTGACCAAATGTCAACACTCGGAGGCTAATCAGTTTGTCTTACAAGGTCCTGACAACGAAGAACACTAAATGACTAGTGTGGAGTGAATCCTAGAGACACTCTCGAAGGCCAATCAGTCTGTCTTACGAAGTCCGATACCATATAGAATCAAATGTTTAGTTTCCCCATACCATGTGCACATGTACCTGCTTCTCAACCAGAATCCCATTCTGCATAGTTAAAGTGTTTAGCATTTCAAGTATTTAAGTTTTCCAAGCATACAAGTTTCTGCAAGTTTAAGTATCTAAGATTTTCAAGAATATAGTTTACAAAATCATTCAAGGTCCATAGCATATAGTTTCAATAGTATTCAAGTATCATAAGATTCAAGTGTTCAAAATCATAAGTTTAAAGCATTTAAGTATGAGGGTATAGAATATCAGTATCAAGAATAAGTATAAAAGCTTTAAGAAACATTTAAACATTCATTTAAACATGTTTCTCAGTACCGAAGTAAAACAAAATGGTTTGAAAAAGGACAAATGAACTCACCTGTGTTGTAGTATGCTTAACTGTCTAAGAATTAGATATGTGTGCGCTCGTTCTTTGTAGATTATGTAGCTTCAATGCCTAAGTTGATTTATTATGATTTGGATACGATAAGTATTTATAGTTGACATAGATAGGGTGTTGGTCTTGGTGTGCGATGATGTGTCGGTTTATATATATAGAAAATAATGGTTCAACACTATCGAGTAATAAATCGAAATAACCTAAACCGAACTACACACTACAGGCAAGTGTACCTGACGTATGAAATATAGCTAAGGAAAGTCCGGATATCGAACCTAAGGACACGGAATCGTCTAATAAACCCTAACTGTAAACCTAACGAAACAAGAACTTACTAAATTGAGAAAACGAAATTTGTTTTAAGAAAATGATTTTTAACAATAAATAATTAACGAAAACGAACTAAGTTAACTCAACACCTCAAGAACTAGAAAACCAAATACGAAAGAGATTCTTCCTAGACTAGGAATCTTAAAGGAATCTAACAGTTATCGGGAATGCTTATTTGAATGACACCGGATCTTAAGATACAACCAATTCAGAAACTTAAGGAATGCTAGATCTCCTGTTCAGACAATCCAACTCCTAGAAATATCCTACTAGTTGTGTAAAGCTTACCGGAATGTAACGATAGATTACCGAGTCGGTCTCTCCAAACGGACAACACTTAAGATTTCTATGGTTGACTAATTAGATCAATCTCAACAACCACAATCAATCTAATCTAGATTAAGTATGAATTTGAAATACATGGCATAAACAATTAACGAATAATCCAATGATCATGCACATTACCCGAAAACCCGTTTAAACCACGATATCTCAACACCTTTATTACTTGATTAGTATTTAAAGATGGTTATCCCACTGATTACAATCTGATTATATGAAATTCTTATGATTTACTAGGATTAGTCAAATCACAATTAGGATTAAAAACGAGTTTTTAGCCTAAAATCATGTAAAAATCAAGTTTTTATCGAAACCGAATCAAACCTTTTTTCACAAAATAGTTTAAACATAGAATCAGATCATTCACAATAGTTTAATAACATTCACAATAATCCACAATCAGATTCAAATCAAAAGCAATAATTCATTCAATTAAACAAACCCGAAAAACTGAAAAATCAACCAATAATCATCCGTAATCTAGGTAGAATTAAAGATTTAGCCTAGAATCACCATCCAAATATTCATGAACATTAAATCAGATCCAAATATGATAAAAATTCAAGAACAAACTGAAACGAAAAAAACTCCGATGCATAAACAAACCCGAAAACGCAATCCGAGCACTTGTATACGCGATCTGAGCCTCCCCCGAGCGTCCGAATTGATCCCCAAGCTTCAAAATCTTCAAAAATATGTTTCTCTAACGTTTTCAGCCGTCCTTGGGTGATTCCAACGCGAATTAGGGTATAAAAATCGTTTAATAGCTGCATTTAATCGACTAATCACGACCTGGGCCGAAAAATTAAGTTTCATGGGCTTAAAAAGGGAGCCCACATGCTGGTCAAAGGCCCAAAGGGGCGGGTCAACGCCAGAAAGGCGCTGGTCAACGCGGCAAGGATGGGCGCGGATCCTGGATCGGGAACCGGGTCGAGGCGCGGATCTAGTTGTGAGGTAATGTGGGTCGCGCGCGGATCTGGTGCTCCACCCGGCTGGTTCTCGCGGGTCAGCTGCCTTTTAGGGCTGACGTGGCACAACCGGAAGCTGCCACGTGTCCCAGCCTTCATATCTTTGCCAGAATTACAAAATCACCCCCTGCACTTGCTGAAATCCATTTTTAAGCTCCGAAACCTCCTGAATTGCAACTTTTTAACACCGGAACTTCTAAAATTAATATTTTCAGCTTCCAACTTCATCAAATTTATTCCGGCTTCGGTTCCTTCGCAACTACGAACGTTTATTTTCGCTAAACCTACAAAAGTACCATTAAAATTAAAAATTATTAAAAATTAATTAAAATATAATAAAAACTAAATAAAATTCTAATAAAATAATATAAAATAAATACTAAAAAGATGTGTAAATAACTACACATCAAAAATCCCCACACTTGAACTTTGCTTGTCCCTAAGCAAACCTTAAACAACACAAAACGAAATCTAATTCACAAACGTTTCACATCAAGCAAAACCGAACATGGGTTTACGAATTAATTACACAATCAATCACAAGACTTACAACGGTCAATAGATTTACAACCCAACCGGACATGAATGAAGCAATTTTTCGCAAAAATGGGACTTCCCAATTAAGATTCACTTGTTTTTCAAGAATTCAACCAATCACGTTCACACCCTCACAATTTTCACTCAACACTCGGTTAAATATATGCATGTTTATGAAGTGAACTCTCATAACCTAACACTGCAACAATGCTAACATAAGCTTGTGCTATAATCAAATCTCCACATAATATCAAGATTTAAAACAGATCAAAAGGACTTTAAAAAAAGTGGGCTTAGGTTAAGGGTAGGCCATGTAGGGTTTTAAGGTGGCTAAAACACAAACGAAAAATCCGGTAGTTGACTTTATTCACCAACAAGCATTTAAACGCAGCAAGCTACCAACACTAGGTCTTTTTGACCTTTTATTCACACATTTTTCTTCTTCTTTTTTTTTTCATTTTCTTTTGCTTCTTTTGTTTGTTTTTTTTTTTTTTTTTAGAATTAATCAACATAAATACGTAACTGTCTAACTAACCGGATGTCTTGAAATTAACTGGGTGATCAAATGAAAGGGTTTAGGCTCAACAGGGTGTCTAATTGGTGTATTTAAGGGTTTCAAACAAAAGAAATAGGAAAGGCTAAGAAATGGGTGAACCTAATGCCTTAATCATCTCTGTGTCAGATCTCAATCAAAGTCTCAATTCGTATACAAGCACAAGTTCTAAAGCAATGCAACAGGTAGGTCAAATCACACACAAACGAATCAGTGAATAAATAAAGACTGTTAAGGCTCAAAATCTCACAGGAAACATGTGTACTAGGGTTAACGATATGAACATAAACAGTTTTCAACTATCAAACAAGTTTCACTATCTTAAGAATCCCAACCCATAAGTTTTGAAAACAAGTCCAATTGGGAAAACTTTATCACGCAACTTAAAGATTAACCGTATAACAAACTCAATAACCCATGCCGACCTGCCTTTTGTTAACGATTTACAACGAAATAGACTTGTTAAGCATTAGCAAAAGGGTAACCAGGACTTACAAAAGCTCAAGCTAACTAGACTCAAAATAAAGAAATAAAAAGAAAGGAATTTCCCCATCCCCACACTTGAAACACACATTGTCCCTAATGTGTCTAAAAACAGGGAAAAACTAAAATAAAATAGAAACAAAACAATAAACGATAGTAATAAGAAAGAAAAATGAGATACTTCCCTGACAAGCAATCCATGTAAACGCGTAAGCTCCAAAGTGACCTGCTGAGATCCAAGTAGAATGAAACAACCATGAAAGTACCTGGGATCCTGTAACAAATGCTCATGCGTGACTGCATGGCTCGACAATCAGGTTAGCACACAAACAAAACATAAAATAAACTAAAAATGCAAAAATAATAAACCAAAACAAGAACGAAACTATACAAAATGTGGGTTGCCTCCCAAAAGCGCTTGGTTTATTAACGAGTCTTCAGCCAGACTCGGACCCACACTCACTCAGTCGGTGGGTCGAGGTAGACGTCCTCAACCACTTTCTTCTCAAACGGGCCACTCATGTAATGCTTCAACCGATGCCCGTTCACCTTAAACGCTGCTCCATCCTTATCTTCAATCTCGACTGTGCTATACGGAAACACTTCCTTCACCTTATACGGTCCAGACCATCGGGATTTCAACTTACCCGGGAACAATCTCAGTCGCGAGTTGTATAACAACACCGCATCCCCACACTTAAAGTCTTTATCACCCCTCAACTTCCTATCGTGCAACGCCTTCGTGCGTGCCTTGTAGTCGTGAGAATGCTCGTATGCATGATCGCGCAACTCTTCCAACTCGTGCAACTGATGAAACCTCAACTCCTTCGCAGTAGCCATGTCTAGGTTCATCGTCTTCAGTGCCCAGTATGCTCTATGCTCCATCTCAACTGGTAGATGACAGGCTTTGCCATATATCATCCGAAACGGTGTGGAACCGGTCGGTGTCTTATAAGCAGTGCGAAAAGCCCACAGTGCGTCATCTAACTTATCAGCCCAGTCTAGCCTATTCCAACTCACAGTCTTCTCCAAAATACGCTTTATACCCCGATTACTAACTTCAACCTGCCCACTCGTCTGTGGATGATAAGCCGTAGCTAAACGATGGGTCACACCGTATCGCTGCAAGGCTTTCTCCATCTGCTTATTGCAGAAGTGGGTGCCTCTATCACTAATCAAGGCTTTGGGAGTACCAAAGCGTGCGAATAACTTCTTCAGAAATCTCACTACAACCCGGGCATCATTCGTGGGGCAAGGTTGGGCCTCTACCCACTTAGATACATAGTCAACAGCAACCAGGATGTAACGGTTCCCTCGAGACATCGGGAACGGTCCCATGAAATCAATACCCCATAAGTCGAAAATCTCACAAACCTGAATGGAAGTCTGGGGCATCTCATTACGGGATGAGATGTTGCCAACTCTTTGGCAACTGTCACAACTCTTCACAAACACATGTGCATCCTTATATATCGTCGGCCAGAAGAACCCAGAGTCAAAAACCTTCTTCGCCGTCAGTGTCGCTCCATGATGTCCTCCGGTCGGTCCCTCGTGGCAATGCCTCAGTATGTCGGCTGCCTCCGCTCCATGCACACAACGTCGAATCACCTGATCCGCTCCAACTCTAAACAAGTATGGGTCATCCCACAAGTAGTGCTTCACGTCAGCAAAGAACTTCTTCTTTTGCAGGTGAGTCATCCCCTTCAGTAACACACCATCGGCCAAATAGTTCGCAAAGTCAGTGAACCATGGTAACCCCTGCTGCTCGGCCTTTACTACCATCAAAAACTCATGAGGAAAGGTATCCCCAATGGCCGTATCTCGCAACTCCTCTCGCTCGGGATTCTCAAGTCTCGACAAATGATCAGCGGCCACATTTTCTGCACCCTTCTTGTCCCGTATCTCAATATCAAACTCCTGAAGCAACAGGATCCATCGAATCAAACGCGGTTTCGCATCTTTCTTATTGAACAAGTACCTCAATGCCGCGTGATCGGTGTACACAATCGTCTTGGAAAGCACGAGGTAGGATCTGAATTTGTCGAATGCGAAGACCACCGCAAGGAGCTCTTTCTCAGTAGTCGTGTAATGCTCCTGTGCGTCGTTCAAAGTCTTACTCGCATAGTAGATGGGATGGAAGTGCTTGTCTCGTCGCTGCCCTAAAACCGCCCCAACCGCGAAGTCGCTCGCGTCACACATAAGCTCGAAGGGCGAGCTCCAATCGGGGGCAATCAAAATCGGGGCATCCACTAGCTTCTCCTTCAGTAGCTCAAATGCCCTCAAACACTCCTCAGAAAACACAAATGGGGCATCCTTCTCCAGAAGCTGAGTCATAGGCCTAGAAATTTTTGAAAAATCTTTAATGAACCGCCGGTAGAAGCCAGCGTGGCCTAAAAATCTTCTAATGGATTTCACGTTGGTGGGTGGTGGAAGTTTGCTTATGGTCTCTATCTTAGCCTTATCAACCTCTATCCCCGCACGTGAAATCTTATGCCCTAGCACTATCCCCTCCTTTACCATAAAATGGCATTTCTCCCAGTTCAGCATCAAATTCGTCTCAACACAACGTGCCAGCATCCTATCCAAGTTCCTCATGCAATGATCAAAGGAACTCCCAAACACAGAAAAGTCATCCATGAACACCTCCATGGAGTCCTCGATCATATCATGGAATATCGCCACCATACATCGCTGAAAAGTGGCTGGAGCGTTACACAAACCAAATGGCATGCGGCGGTACGCAAAAGTGCCATACGGGCATGTAAACGTGGTCTTTTCTTGATCCTCTGCAGAAATGGGGATCTGAAAATAACCAGAAAATCCATCAAGGAAACAGTAGAACTGTTGTCCTGACAGACGCTCCAACATCTGATCGATAAAGGGCAGGGGAAAGTGATCTTTCCTCGTGGCATCATTCAGCTTCCTGTAGTCAATGCAGACTCTCCAACCTGTGACTGTCCGTGTCGGAATCAACTCATTCTTCTCATTAGTCACCACTGTCATCCCCCCTTTCTTAGGGACAACCTGAACCGGACTGACCCATGCAGAGTCTGAGATCGGGTAAATCAGACTAGCATCTAACAACTTAAGCACCTCTTTCTTAACTACCTCCTGCATGTTCGGGTTCAGTCTCCTCTGGCTCTGCACAACAGGCTTAAATTCATCCTCCATAAGAATCCTATGCGTGCAAAAAGAAGGGTTAATACCCTTAATGTCCATCAGCTTCCACGCGATTGCCTGTTTATGTGCCTTCAACACCTCAATCAACCTCTTCTTCTCCTCCTCCGTCAATTCAGCAGCAATAATGACGGGTAATCGGGAATCCTCGTCCAGAAATGCATACTCAAGGTGAGATGGCAGTTCTTTAAGCTCTAAGGACGGGGGTGCCTCGACAGATGGCTTATCCGCTGGCTCTGCTCTATCTAAAACCTCACACACCTCTTGAGATATCGGGGTCTCATCAATCAAAACATCTGGATGTTGCTCACTGGAATGAACAGACATCCCTATCTCACTATCCTCAACACTCTCAGGATCACCTATCCTAATCTCACTCAAGCAACGATCCATGTGTGACATGACAGTGTCAATGAAGTACAAGGTATCGTCCTGGCTCTCTGTATGCTGCAAAGATCTCCGGATCTCGAAAGTCACTGTCTCGTCTGCAACTCGAAGAGTAAGCTTACCATCACAGACATCAATCAATGCCTTAGCGGTAGCTAAGAATGGACGGCCTAAGATCAGTGGAACTTTCTCATCCTCCTCCATGTCTAGAATCACAAAATCCACAGGGAACACAAACTTATCTATCTTAACTAGCAAATTCTCCACAATGCCCCTGGGATACTTGACTGATCTGTCAGCCAGCTGGATGCTCATGCGGGTGGGCTCAGGCTCGCCTAAGTCTAATTTAGCAAAAATCGAATAAGGCATCAGATTTATGCTCGCCCCAAGGTCCGCTAAAGCATAGCTAACAGATGAGCTGCCTAATGTGCACGGGATAGTGAAACTACCCGGATCAGTCTTCTTCTGTGGCAGCTTGTTCTGAACAACTGCAGAACACTTCTCACTCAGTGTGACAGTTGACAACTCCTCCATCTTCCTCTTGTTTGTCAACAAATCCTTCAGAAACTTCGCATACTTAGGCATATGCTGAAGTGCTTCAACAAATGAGATATTCACCTTAAGTTGCTTGAACAACTCAAGAAATCTCCCATACTCCTTCTCATATTTCTGTTGAAGGACTCTCGCAGGGTATGGTATCTTGGAAAGGTCAATCTCCGGATCCTTCTTCTTCTCGGGAGTCTTCTCAGGTTGTGTTGTACTTGCTGGGACTAGCCTAGTGGGTCGCACCTCTCCTGGAGCCTCCATCTCTATCTCCTCGTCCGTCACTTCCTCATCCTCAGCCGGTTCAACAACCGGTTTCTCAGTTCCAGTACTCATTCCACTCCTCGTGGTGATTGCTTTAGCATACCCCCTCGGGTTCTCTTCTGTCTTGCTAGGTAGAGAACCCGACTGTCTCTCACCCAGCTGACTAGCAATCTGACTAACTTGCCTCTCAAGATTCTGCAACGCTGCCCCTTGACTTTTAATCATAGTATCATGCTCCTTGTGTTGAGCCTTACTCTCAGTAATGAATTGAGTCAACAGCTGGGCCTGTTGTTGCATCATCTCCTCCAAAGTGGACTTCTTCTCCCCATATCCACCACTACTCTGACCTGGTTCTCTAAACAGATTCTGCATCGGAGGTCTAGAGTTAAACCCAGGTGGGTTGCCACTCTTCCAGGTGAAACCTGGTTGGTTCCTCCCTCCCGAGTTATAGGAATTGCCAAAGGCATTTCCAGGTCCTCGGTTAGGATTTCCCACGTAGTCAACCTGCTCTTGAGATCCATCAGTCATCTGAGGACACTGAATGGTCTCATGTCCTCCCCTACACACTTCACACCTTGCATTGTTCTTCACTTGCATGTCCTTGACTAGTTTGGTCAACGCTTCAACTTGGGCTGTTAAAGCAGTGTTCGAATCAACATGCAAGACTCCTGTTTTCTGAGTGGCAGTGGATTTTCCCCTGATGGGATATTGATAGCTACTCATAGCCATGTTCTCAAACAACTTCAGGCATTCATCGGGGGTCATATTGGTAAGCAAGTTGCCCCCAGCAGTGGAATCAAGTGTATGCCTAGTAGCAAAAGTAACTCCATTATAAAACTTCTCAACCAATGCCCAATCCTCAAGCCCATGATGTGGACACCTATTCAACATCTCCTTAAACCTCTCCCAAGTAGCAAAGAAACTCTCTCCCTCCTCCTGCTGAAATGAATGAATCAAACTCCTAAGTCGTGCAGTTTTGGCAGGTGGGAAATACTTGGTCAGAAACAGTTCCTGCATCTCATCCCAGGTAGTGATCGATCCAGATGGGAGGGACTCAAGCCAAGTGATGGCTTTGTCCTCAAGAGAAAATGGAAAGAGACGCAGAAAGACTGCATCATCAGAAACACCTTTGATCTTAAAGGTGTCACACATACGAAGGAACTGACCCAGATGAGCATTGGGGTCCTCCTCGGGTAGTCCATGAAATTTAGATGAGTGAATGATCAGATTGATGATTTGAGTCGGGATGTACCAGTTGTCCTCGGCGACAACTGGTCGAGTGATGGAAGAACGATTGCCAGCAGCAGTCGGCTTGGCAAAATCAGCAACGGTCCTCCTAGCAGGTGCAGCCATCTCTCCTATAGCAGTGTTGTGTGTGCAGTGTAAAAGAAGGTGAGATCGTAACCTCGAGTGAAACTCTCTCTCTGGCTCAGCAAAAGCAGTGTACTCAGGTGACTCCGGCCGTCTACTGCGGTGCATGCACTGTAACAAAATAAGAAAAGAAAAAGAAAAGAAATATGATTACTTACTAAAGTTAACCTAATTAATACTAACTATCTAATAAGTTACTAACCTAAAGAATAAACAATCACCAAGCAGAAGTAAGACTTAAAAGACGAACCTACTAAATAAAAGGAAATCTAAAGGGAATCCTATAAACAAAACTTACTAAAAATAGAAACCTGCCAAAAATAGCGGCTGCTAAAAATGGCAAATCCTGAAAAGACGTCAAACAACTGAAAACAGACACTTACGAAAACGGAAAGTTTCTAAAAATAGGAAGTTACTAAATAGAGAAGGTACCTACGACTAGAAACTTACCACGAAACTACGAAACTAAAAAAAAAAGGGAAAGCTAAGTCTAAAGTTAAGGTAAATCTAAGGATTACCGTGTCCCCGGCAACGGCGCCAAAAACTTGATGTGTCGGTTTATATATATAGAAAATAATGGTTCAACACTATCGAGTAATAAATCGAAATAACCTAAACCGAACTACACACTACAGGCAAGTGTACCTGACGTATGAAATATAGCTAAGGAAAGTCCGGATATCGAACCTAAGGACACGGAATCGTCTAATAAACCCTAACTGTAAACCTAACGAAACAAGAACTTACTAAATTGAGAAAACGAAATTTGTTTTAAGAAAATGATTTTTAACAATAAATAATTAACGAAAACGAACTAAGTTAACTCAACACCTCAAGAACTAGAAAACCAAATACGAAAGAGATTCTTCCTAGACTAGGAATCTTAAAGGAATCTAACAGTTATCGGGAATGCTTATTTGAATGACACCGGATCTTAAGATACAACCAATTCAGAAACTTAAGGAATGCTAGATCTCCTGTTCAGACAATCCAACTCCTAGAAATATCCTACTAGTTGTGTAAAGCTTACCGGAATGTAACGATAGATTACCGAGTCGGTCTCTCCAAACGGACAACACTTAAGATTTCTATGGTTGACTAATTAGATCAATCTCAACAACCACAATCAATCTAATCTAGATTAAGTATGAATTTGAAATACATGGCATAAACAATTAACGAATAATCCAATGATCATGCACATTACCCGAAAACCCGTTTAAACCACGATATCTCAACACCTTTATTACTTGATTAGTATTTAAAGATGGTTATCCCACTGATTACAATCTGATTATATGAAATTCTTATGATTTACTAGGATTAGTCAAATCACAATTAGGATTAAAAACGAGTTTTTAGCCTAAAATCATGTAAAAATCAAGTTTTTATCGAAACCGAATCAAACCTTTTTTCACAAAATAGTTTAAACATAGAATCAGATCATTCACAATAGTTTAATAACATTCACAATAATCCACAATCAGATTCAAATCAAAAGCAATAATTCATTCAATTAAACAAACCCGAAAAACTGAAAAATCAACCAATAATCATCCGTAATCTAGGTAGAATTAAAGATTTAGCCTAGAATCACCATCCAAATATTCATGAACATTAAATCAGATCCAAATATGATAAAAAATTCAAGAACAAACTGAAACGAAAAAAACTCCGATGCATAAACAAACCCGAAAACGCAATCCGAGCACTTGTATACGCGATCTGAGCCTCCCCCGAGCGTCCGAATTGATCCCCAAGCTTCAAAATCTTCAAAAATATGTTTCTCTAACGTTTTCAGCCGTCCTTGGGTGATTCCAACGCGAATTAGGGTATAAAAATCGTTTAATAGCTGCATTTAATCGACTAATCACGACCTGGGCCGAAAAATTAAGTTTCATGGGCTTAAAAAGGGAGCCCACATGCTGGTCAAAGGCCCAAAGGGGCGGGTCAACGCCAGAAAGGCGCTGGTCAACGCGGCAAGGA
Organism: Mikania micrantha; assembly: GCA_009363875.1. NCBI lineage: Eukaryota > Viridiplantae > Streptophyta > Magnoliopsida > Asterales > Asteraceae > Mikania > Mikania micrantha. Next base: position 37,793,495 of record CM018695.1, read on the forward strand.
TGGGCGCGGATCCTGGATCGGGAACCGGGTCGAGGCGCGGATCTAGTTGTGAGGTAATGTGGGTCGCGCGCGGATCTGGTGCTCCACCCGGCTGGTTCTCGCGGGTCAGCTGCCTTTTAGGGCTGACGTGGCACAACCGGAAGCTGCCACGTGTCCCAGCCTTCATATCTTTGCCAGAATTACAAAATCACCCCCTGCACTTGCTGAAATCCATTTTTAAGCTCCGAAACCTCCTGAATTGCAACTTTTTAACACCGGAACTTCTAAAATTAATATTTTCAGCTTCCAACTTCATCAAATTTATTCCGGCTTCGGTTCCTTCGCAACTACGAACGTTTATTTTCGCTAAACCTACAAAAGTACCATTAAAATTAAAAATTATTAAAAATTAATTAAAATATAATAAAAACTAAATAAAATTCTAATAAAATAATATAAAATAAATACTAAAAAGATGTGTAAATAACTACACATCATGCGACTATGTGTCATGTACTTTTACTAATGGTTTACTATAATTTCTCTAAGTATTTCAAGTTAAGCACTCTCAACGAACCCTTATTCTTGGGTTAATGCCAATTAAACCTTATTTACAAAAGGTTTACTAGATAAAAGACATCACTTTTTAGCAAATCATCATTTATAAAATCTTATTAAGTTACAAAAAAATTAAGTTTAGAAGATCCTTTAATTTACTTTAAAATATTTTAATAAGTCAAGTTGTGATGATTTTTATAAAACTATGGTTACATGTTATAAATCATTACATTTTATGGTAAGATACACGTTATTTTATAAAAATATACATTAGCATAGAGGAACTTGAGTTAACCTAATTTGGCTAACACTTAAGTCCTTTGATGTTTCTTTGATGTTCACATTGACTCTTGTTCTTTTTAGAAGTCGTGTATCAACTATGTTATTCATCCCAATAACTAAGTCAAATACAACTTTGATGCGAAATTCTAAATGTTGGGTGTTGGTGATCATAAGAATCACAATCCCACACTTAGTTTGTTCCTTTGAATCCCCATCTTCTCTCTTAGCTTCTTTGAAATCTCTTAGTCACTTAACCAGTTCTTAGTTTGTTGTGAGTATACAAAATGCACTTAGTTTATTTTCTTAGAAAGCCCTAAGTATATATGAGTGTTATTAGGGTTTTGGTTAAAGTCTAGTCGATCACCCTTGATCCTTGACCGATTTTACTCCCTCAATTCATGATTTTATTCGACAAACCCATGCATGGTAGTCCCATTTGGTTTTAGAAACATGTGTTTATATGTTTAAAATAGTTTAGAACAACTGTGTTAAAACCTTTAATATCGATGAAGTATAAAACCGATTATGCATTGAAAACCCTAAGGGCCTTCAATCCCGACACCCTCTTGTTCTAGCTGACCCCATAAACTCAACTCTTGATGCTTTCAGTTGGTTCCAAGTTTAAAATACTTGGATCAGGTTTAAGTACTAATTTCGACAGCTTGAGAGCATAGTATCTATGGCCCATTTGAATTAGTTTCGATGGAACATGCTGCCTAGCTGCCGATACTACAATATCGACCATCACATGTTCAATGGTTTCCAGCCCATCGATACTAGTAGTATCGATGGTGCTTTGTACTCTCAAGCTTGAAGGGAATCTACATTCAGAAGATCGACCATGTCCCATCGATTTTAGCCTGTCGAAATTGACAATCTCGACACAAGAACTTGGATGATTTTGCAGCTCATCGATACTATCTGCTGCTGGTTGTTCTTATGTCGATATTAAAATTTCCAAGTTCCCAATCGATTCCAACCATCCCAAACTCTAATTGAAGATGTTCCTTAGCTTCCACACTGATTTCGTGCAAATCTTAGGGGTTTTGAAGGTTGAACATAGGCTGAAAAGCCCAGGTGGTTCGAAGTGGTTCGAAATAGTGTTAATCACTGAAAATTAGTGATTTGTCCCTCGATTTTACCTCTTTTTTTCCAATTCAAATATTGATTTCTTCGTCTCTTCACGATCTACACGTTTCCACGGTCGTTTTGACACCAAAAACGTCCAATTTGGTGCAGTTTTGAGCAAGATATAGGGTTTTTAGTGAGAGAGAAAAGGTTGAGAGAGGAAGTTCGGTTCTAGAGAGAGAGAGTGGTAGTTGTGAAGGTTTAATAGCATTTAATGCCTTTTTATTATTTTTAAACGTTCGGGTATGCTCGGGTTCGTTCGGTTTAGCTCGGTTTCGCGAGAACGCGTCGGTTTTGGTTTTCTTTTCGCTATGATATTTTAAAATAGGGTTTTCTAAATTATTTTAGGTGGTAATTCCTAGTAAATTAACTAAATATCTTCTATTCGTTTTTAAATGTTTTGAAAACGTTTAATTTAACTGTTTCATCGAATTGTACGATTTTCGCGCGTATTCGTACAGATCGTCACCCGTACGAACACTACGACAACTGCACTTTCCGATTTGATTTTCTAATTACTAGACATCATTCAGAACGTTAAACCCATCGATATATTTGTGTGAATTGTCACCGACACGAATACTCAGTCAGTTTAGTGCTCACATAACGATGTTCGTTATGGTTTTGTTATAATCATTCTCACATACATTTGCACATAATAAATCCTAAACTAACATACACAGAATAGTTTCATGTTGTCAGACATAAGTCAGACAGTTACCATAGTTTCCGTAGTGTTTCTGAAGAATTTCGTAAGCATTTAACATTGATTTCACATAATAAGTATTACACAAAGTTTCGTACTAAAGTCTACTGTACATGATACTGTTCCAAACTACTGTTTGGACACTGATGTTACGAGCACTATCTACCGCCCGCAAACTGATGGGAAGAGTAAACGAATAATCCAAGCGTTGGAGGACATGCTTGGGGCATGTGTTATGGATTTCGGAACCAGCTAGGAGACTCACCTACCGTTAGTAGAGTTCTCCTGCAACAACAGTTACCACACTAGCATCAAATTTGCACCATTTAAAGCGCTTTATGGGCGCAAGCACCAATCACCAATATGTTGGGCAGAAGTCGGCGAAAGCCAACTAACTAGCCCTGAACTGGTGCATGAGACGACTGAGATGATCGTGCAGATACAAAACCGAATGGGAGCAGCTCGAAATCAACAGAAGACTTATGCCAAAAAAAGGCGCAAGCTTTATCAATTCCAAGTAGGAAACAAGGTACTACTCAAAGTCTCACCATGGAAAAGAGTCATACGATTCGGGAAACGAGCAAAGTTGAACCCTCGTTATGTCGAACCGTTCGAGATCGTGAAACGAATAGGCCTGTAGCCTATGAACTGAACTGGCCAAATGAGCTGAGCAGTGTACATAACGTTTTCCATGTATCTAACCTCAAGAAGTGCCAATCGAACGAGACGTTAGCCATTCCTTTGTAGGAAATTCATATAGATGAACAACTATACTTTGTTGAGGAACCGGTCGAGATCATGGACCGTGAAATCAAAAAGCTCATACTCAGTCGCATTCTTATAGTCAAGGTGCGATGGAACTCAAGGCGTGGACCGGAATTCATGTGGGAACGCGAGGACCAAATGAAAAAGAAATACCCGCACCTGTTCGCTAACCCGACAAACACTGATAACGCGAGCTGAATTTTGGGACGAAACTCTTTCTTACAAAGGGATGATGTGACACCTCACGTTTTCTAGGTCAGCATTTACTTTAATTAAATAATAATATAAATTATTATTACTTACGTGGCACTAGAATTGGGTTAATTTAGTGTGACACGTGGCACAGCAGAGCAAACATGAACAACTGCACGATAATTTGAGAAATTATAGGAAAATGCACACACTTGTCTTGATTAAAGAACGTTGGTGAAACAAACAAACAATTATGAAATTTAACAACAATTAAGCTTTATGAAAGCAATAAACAAACTAAATCATGACAAAAGTCAAGAGACGATAAACGTTAATGAAAGCCCAAAAAACGATTCAAAACAACAAAAATGGGCTTCTTGGCCATTCTGTGACCCATCGCGGTATGCCAAAGGGCTAGGCGAGACCCTCGGCGGTACGCGACGATGGGGGGCATAATTTGAATTCCCCGAATTTCTTCGCGGTACGCCACGACCGTTCAACTTCCACTCGGCAGTACGCGGCGTGTTTCTGGAGAGAACCCAATTAAAATATTCTTGGCGGTATGCCAAGACCCCATGGGGGCTGCCTTGGCAGTACGCGAAGCTCACCAAAACGTATAAAGTTTATAAAAACCAACCAGACCCTTTCTGCTTCATTTTCACATTCCTCTCGTTTAAGGTCGACATCTCTGACCAAAATCTCTCTGTTAACACTACCACACGCCTTCAGAATGATTTGGGATTGTTCTTGAGGATGCATTGAAGATTTGAAGAACCAAAGGAGCTTAGGAGGACCTTCTAGCATCCCCAACATCTTGAACTTTCGGATTGAGCCTCTATCAGCCACTTATAGAACATTAGAGCATCTAATCTTGCACAAAATCCATCATCTAGAAGCTCTTGGTGGTAGTTTACATGTTCATTTGCACGTAAAACACATCAACACACACATGCAAGTCAAAATACACACATGCAAGGCCTTAAATGGCACATGCACGAGATTTTACACAATCACATTTGTGATTTCGTGTTTTGATGGCTGATTTGGTGTTATAGGAATGATCTATTGGGAGTTTTGATGTGATTCTTGTGTTATTGGTGATTATTACCATAAATGATAACTTTTTAGTGACATGCATGGATAATCCATGACGTTTTAGGACATTTTGGATATGAACAAATGATTATTTATGTTATTTGGAGTATTTTCAATGAGCATTATGGTTATTGTTACCACTTGATGATGAATGGTGCAAAGTTACTATAAATAGTAACTTTTAATGCATAAAATGATGATAGATGATGATTTTCACGAAATAGGTTAGCTTGAACAATGATTTGAGATGGGTATTGATGATTATTAGCATGATTGTATGATAGATTTAATGAAATGGGTGAATTTGTCATAAGTTTCTATAAATAGGAACTTTTATTTATAGGTCTTACCATACATGTTAACTTTAGGTTATCTTAAGATTGAATGATGATGTTAATGGTCTAAGAAACACCTTTGAATGATTGTTGATTTGGTCAAAATGAGTTTAGTAGCAATTTACTATTAATAGTAACTTTATTTGGGTATTTTGCAAGATATGGTTTTTTAACATGATTATTGAGTAAATTATGCTTGTAAATGGTTTATTATGATTGAAGGAAACGAGTTTGCATGCATGATTGACTCAACATATGTTAAATATAGGAACTTTCTAGCTATAATTAGGAACTTTAAAATGAGAAGTATGCTTATGTGATAATTGTAACAATGTGCTATGTGATAACATGATCATATAGGATAAATAAGCATGCTAGAATAAGTAAAAGGTAAATTTATGTAAACGTTCCTAAAATAGAAACATGCCTAAAATGGAAACTTACTATAAATAGTAACTTATCCGTCGAAAGTAACATATGTGTTTACATGTAATACACGAAACTTAACACACGAACACATGTTAAACAAACACTAAGAACCAAACGAATCACCAATGGGTCATTAAGTTAAACACGGTCAAACACAACAACTTAGAGTTGGTTGGACACAAACATGGTCTAGTGAAACCAACACGAACACGAACATAACAGTAAACACGAACTCACAACACCTGTGTGATATAGGTAATAGCTAGAGACAAACCGTTCACGAAACGAAAAACAGCTACGGAACCCAGGTGAGTTTACAGCCCCATTTTTACATTTAAACTCTTTTATTTAAACATTGGAGTGAGAATGTTATGCAACAACTATTTTAGATGTATGACTGGTTTCTTGTAAACCAACTTTTGAGTGTGCTCATATCATCAAAGTCCTCACACAACCATATCGTTAGTGTCATGACAATTTATTTTCCGCTGCATAACTTTTACTTTCTGCTGCTAAACAATTTACATTTTCCGCTGCAATACTTTAAAGAAACTTGATTATCATTATCAAAACTTTGTATTTTCAAACTCATATAGAGTCGTTCTATATGACTAAGAGCTTTGATCCTGACCACGTCACACCCGGCTGTCTAACTCAGCAAGTGGTAATTTGGGGGTATGACATAAACTGTAAAAAAAGATATAATAGGTTATAATAAAATAATAACATTTTATTGGTAAAATAACCTATTGATAAAGTTATAAAAATATATATACATAAATAATATGTATATATAATAAATAATAATAATACATTAAATTTATCTTAAAAATTTAAATATTTAGTGAATAGAATATGTGTATAAAACTTATAGAGTTTTATAAGAAATATATATAAAGCATTACAAATAAGAATAACAAACCAAATGTTACGGAAGGTCTAAAAGAGTAAATAATCAAATCAAATTTAATATTTCTAAAGTTAAGGTAGGATTGTAAAAGAATACAAAGCTGAGGGGTTAAAGGGGTAAAAAAACCCATCCTTGTTTCTCTCATTTACCCTTATACCAACATTGGACCCAATCAAAACCTATCGTGACCCGAATTCACAAACCACGCAATCCCAGCTCAATGATAGCTCAAACCCGATTATTTTGGAAAGAATCCGATCACACAAATGTTTACAAACAAGAATTAATGTAATTGAACCCCCTAAACACGTAATCATGTTCCCAAAAATACTCAGTTGTCACACCCCGAGCCGACGGGCTGGATCGACTTTCCCGTCGGGCGGAAGGTTCTCGGGGCACGATATCGTGTGATAATCATAGTGATCTGATTGTTTACATGGCACATGACATGTAATGAGAAATGCTAACATGAAATTGATATAGAATTACAAAGTTAAATTACACAATTTATATTCATAATTTAACTAACTAAATCTACCCAAAAGAATCATTTAGTTTTCTATCTTGTATCTACACAAGATTTACAAAAGATGATTCACAAATATGTCATTCAAAATATGCACGACACAAAAATAAGCTAGGTCTTCTCTAAATTCCACTCGCTTAACCCTGATGCTTGGTCACTAGACCTGTTCATCACCTAAGAAAACATGCATTTAAACAAAGTCCACACTAGGTTGGTGAGCTCACAAGTTTAGTTATTGAAAACTATTAGATTTAATTTTCACATCATTGATTTATTCTTAAGTCATAATTAGTCTCATTTGGCATTAACTCATCACAATATCCTCTCTATAGATACACCTATAGATAGGATATTTTCCATTTAAGCATGCTTATATATAAGGCATACGTATCGCGAATGAAGCCACCAGCTCACCACCCACTTAACTGAACTCTATACCACCTGTATTGTAGCTATAGATACCCATTTCATCTCACATAGGCTTAATCACAAATAGCAATCCCCCATATGATAAGTCATTACCCCACAATGATATTCACATAGCATAAGTAGGTTTTAAAGAGTAAGAATTTCCACAGTTATAAATGGTGGATTACCACAGTCATAAATGGTGGTATACTCTTTAAGTTTCAAAGGTATAGATATATCAATCTTATCCCTTTTCAGTTGATCTCTCATTAATTGAAACTTACTGTTACTAATCACATCTAAATTAGAAGCGAGAGTAAGTCTGACACGTAGTTATATCCCAATTGATGTTTAGGATTGATTTGACCACATTGTGGCCACCACAAAGGCACACCACAATGTCCTCAATTCATCCCTAATCATTAGTTTTCACAAGTCCTCACAACTATCTGCCACCAGCTTATGACATGAGTGAGGTCAGTCTCTCTGTCTGCCAGCCCACAGAATAGAAGTGGTGAGATAATTAGCAGACACTATCATACTATTATCACCCGTGTCAGAATTGATATAGTTGGAATAGGCTAGCTAAAAATCAAAGAGTCCCATCGTCTCATAGTCTCATATCACATAGTCTCATATAGTCTCATATCACATAGTCTCATATCATATAGTCTCATATTCACTAATGCACATAGTCTTCCTACCACATAGTCTCATAAACACATAGTCTCATATGAAATACCAATGTAGTCTCATATGAAACAACAGAGGTTTTCTGTTGTCTCTGAGAATTATTAGGTCCAATCTCATAGAATTGTAGTTATGGTCTCATGAACATAGCACATGTAGTCTTATAACTCTAAACTTTTAGTCTCATAGATATCACAATTATAGTCTCATAGATATTACTATCATAGTCTCATAGATGTAAATATTAACTTAGCAAGGCATCCAAATGTAAATACAAAGTAAACCTTATTAGCATAAGTCATACTAAAACATTTTAGAAAAAGGTTTTAGCATGTTCTCAGCCCCGCATTTAAAACCAAAAGATTAGAGAAAAGGGGCATATGAACTCACCTGGATGCTGTAGTGGTTGACTAATTAGATCTAGAATGCTCGTGCTCACTTGTTGTACTTGAGGTTGTATTCATGACCCTGTGTTTGGTTTCAAGTCGTTTGTAACTTATAAGTATAAGTTATTAGTGTGTATGTTAACCCTAAAGTTGGTTAACACTTATAAACCCTTATTGTTTGTTTTAGCTTTAGTTCACTTGTAATGTAGTACACTAACACTTAGCCAATTATAGGTTATGTATTAGTATATTTTAGTATCCTTGTCCATATGTTTTAAACTTGAGTTATAACTTTGACACGTTGTTTCATTTTGAAAACCATAGTATTTTCTAAGTAATAAACTTAAGTTCATAAGTTAAAACTTAGTGTATTAACTTGTATTAACTTATAATGATTGTCATCATTTTAATATGTTAACATAAGTAATGTGTTATAAAACTTAGATATCTTGTATGTTAATTGCATAATTAACAAGTATTTTCATAAACTAAGTTTCAAAAATAGTTTAACACCTTTTTGTAATAAACCCTAATGATGTTTTTGCCACAAACATGACTTATTATCCTCCATATTGTTGTTCTAAATTACATCTTGATGTTAAAACATTTATTTTATGATTTACATAAGTCTTGAATGGGTTTAAGTTAGTGTCGATGGCAACTTGGCAATATCGATGGGTATGACACCAATCGGTTAACCCTAATCAACCCCACCGACCCTACCACGTTCCCTTCGATCTTGTGACTTCAATTCTAAGCCATTTGAGTTGATTCTTGTTTTGGAATACTTGGAAAACCAAAGCATGGTCGATACTATCAATTCCCGATCCTGATACTCTCGACAACACCCAAAACTTCAACTTGTTCATCGATATTAACTCGGGCAGAACCTTCATCCATCGGTATAATGGTTTCTTATGTCAATATTACCAATTCCATCTCATAAATCCTTATTTTGATGTTATCCAAGCTAGGAGAATTCAGTTTTACGTAAATCCAACACATTTTGATGGACTAAAATCGCGTTTTAAGTTAGGATAGCTAGGTTTTGTAAAAATCCTGAAAAACCGAAACTTGGAGCTCACCTCTTGCTCAAATTAGTTGATTTCAGACAATATCCTTTGTACTTTCACGTAGATAATGTTGAGAGCTTCGTTTTGATACTAAATTTGAAGGATTTGGATTAGAAATGAGGGAGATATGAAGGTTTTTGTGTGGGTTTTCTAGAGAGTGAGGTAAACCGGGATTGAGTGTTAGAGAGAGAGTGGGAAGGTAATAAATGAGGAGAAAGGGTGTCCTTTAGGGTTTATATACCCCGTAGATTTTCGGGTTCGTTTTGGTTCGCTCGCTTCTCGTGTTCGTTACGTTTTCGATACATAACGTGCGAAATTACGAAATATAAATAAATAGTTTTCCTAAAACCTTTTTAAGGTGGTTATTCCTAGTAAAGTTTTTCTATTTATTTTCCTTATTTTATTAGTCAAAAACGTTTATTTAATACCGTTCCGTCATATCGTATTACCATCGCGCGTATTCGTTCGAATCGTCACCCGAACGAACACGACGATAGTTTTACTTTCTAATTTTGTTTTCTACTTATCAGTTATCATTCGGAACGTTAAACCCACAGATATGTTTGTGTGAATCATCACTCACGCAAACACACTGTCAGTTTATCATCCTTAAACAATACCGAGTTATCGTTTTGAATTTGACATTCTCACTGACGGACTCTACTATACTTACCTATTTTCACATAGCTATAAATTTTTTCACATTGTTTTCACACTGAATTATCGGCCATCTGATTTATGCTATTTTTGGAAATTATATCGCAACCGATATGTTTTTATCATTTTTTCACACACTTGTTATTTCCCAAGTTTTGTTGTATTTCTGTATTTCGATTTTCATCGAAATTCATACAACTATCATATGTTTTATAGTCTTGTTATCACACAACTATTTAACACATAGTTATGTACATATAGTCATTTACACATAGTTATTATGAAAGTACACATACCGTACGGATTGCCGGACGATCTGGTACTAGTTGTCACATCATTCGAACCGGAAATTCAAAACACATCTAAATCATCATATAAACTGAATTAAACCAATTCATTTTGTTCTTTTACCCCTTATGAACTAGTTTGGGCACTCAACGAGCACCCACAACTCCTCTGTAGCACGATTTGGAGCCGGGAACGGCCGAACATAAACCTCTACGCGAACTAAACCCATTAGAACACAAATAAGGTAATTATCTATACCATCATTTGATAATGCTTTGGTCCGGTGAACCCAGTTTCTAACCTCGTCGGTTAAAACCAAAACCGGTTTTTGTGCTTTTCCTTCCCATTCAATCCCATTTCTTTTAATAAATTCATGAAAATTCTATAAAGTTATTTTCTTATAACCTGTTACATTTTAGAAGGGATTTAAGTCAAGTTAACCTATAAAAACTAAGTTTAATCCATTAAAAAAATAAACATATTATGATTAAAAAATCATATTATGTGTTCAAAAATATTTTAAAGTAATAAAGCATATTTTTATCATTTTAGGTTATTTAAAAAATCCAAGTTGAATAACTATTGATTTTTATTAATTATCTTGACATAAAAACTCAAGTTGAATAACTATTAACTTTTATAAATTATTTTTTTGACAAGAAAAAAAACTATTTTAAATAACCAATTCAAAAACAAATCATTTTGTATAATTTTTTTTATTTCTTTTTTAGAAATATTTTTAAAACATAATCTACAAGGTATTTAAAAAAATAAAGGATTATTTTTAACTAATAATCCATATAAAATTTATAAAAAGATTACTTTGATAACAAATGATTATTTAAATAAATCATGTTAATTCTTTTCATTAATGAAGTTTTAAAAATGATTTTCTTTAAACTAAAATTTCTAACTATTCCAAACTCTCATAAATATTAAATACAAATGTTTTAATATACATTTATAAATTAAATGGATAAGAAATTTAGTCAAGTAACATTCTTAGATATTCAACATACAAACTAATAAATAAAATGAATATCTCACATTCTACTTCAGTTATTATTATAAAAATATTATTAAACATTAGTCTAGTTATTCATATAATAATATTGATAAAAAAAATTATGATATTCTATTTATTAAATCAATATTATAAGAACACTTATTCTAGGCATCCATACAAACGTAGGATAGGTGCATAGTTCAGTGATCTACAAGAGTGGTAGAGGTCCCGACTTACATTAAAATGCCATAGTTTTAGAATCTTGAACTTGAACTATAGGATTGCTAAGACTTGATTACTCAAACTTTAGGTAAGTAGATAGCCTTGCTTCCTCATTCACAAATCAAGGACTTGGAACTAGCTAGCATTCAAACAAGTGAGTTTCTTTATACTCCCTTTTACATTTTTTGTTTTTGGGATGTTACACATGTTCTATTCAAATTTATTCAATTCTAGCAATTATCCAACTATGATGCAAGCCTTAGAGCTAGTTAGTATTATGTGTTAGATGCTAAGCTTATACAATGTATTGTGTGTGATTCTATGTGTGTTGCCAATCAAGCAAGCTAGTACTTAGTAGCCTAAGATGTGCTAGATACAAATCTTCACAATGGCTTTTGTCTTTGTGTGAAAAAGGTGAAAAGTATACCTAGCAAACTTGTAGAAATACACATGTTAATTTATAGTATGGCCATACTTGAATTAACAGTTTGTATGGATACTTGTTTGGACACAAGCTATTCTTATTCATTCATTCATTCTATTTATTCAAACTTGTATTCATGCTATGCTTAAGATACATATTCTAGTTAGGCTATAGCTTGCATCCTTTCTATACATATTATTTAAACTTAGTGTGTGAACTCACCAAATATGCAAATAGTTGACAAACTATATTTTACATGTGTAACAGGGTAAGGAAGCATGATGAAGACATAGGATAAGAATTAGTGACCTAGTTAAATTGTAATCATTGTTTTAGCATTGCAAATGTAACTGTTATGTATTCAATTCATGTAATGATTATTTGATTCAATGAATGTTGAGTTTGTTTTGTAATTTGATGCTTTAAATACTCAAACTTATAATAGCACCATGAGCTAATGAACAGTCGACATCGCGCCCCAACGTATTCCGCCATCGATCGGGGTGTGACATGCAACACCAACATTAAGCATGTAATCCAATCCACAAGTTTGCAATATGTACAATTTCACCTTTTGACAAAAATAAAAAAGCCAATGCGAAGTTGGTATCTAAGACATCTTAGGCTACTTTTGTATCGAATAAAGCACACCAATAATTCAAGTACTAAAGTCAATCTCTAAAGACTAAGTCATTGCATCATAATTGTTTTGACTCTAAGAATAACATGATTTTTTTTATAGGACATGTGTAACATCCCTAAAATAATACAAAATGTAAAGAAGAGAGTATGAATGTACTCCCTTGAATTGTTTAGCTTTTCCAAGTTCTTGCTTGTGAATTTGAGAGAAATTCTGATTATACACCTTAACCTAAAGGCTAATGGAAATCTTAGAATTCCTTAGAGTTTATGTTTGATTTCCCATTAACTATGGCATACTATGAAAATCTTAAATAGATTGTCTAAGTCTTGTAATGGTATCATTTGGCATATAAATATTCTCACAATTGAATAATAAATAGAATAGAATACAAAATATTCTTTTTATTTATTTATTAGTATTATTATTTATATGTGTAAACTATAATGATGTTTTAAGAATATTCGCATAAGTTTGTATAATAAATAAAATAGAATATTGAATATTCTATTTATTTATTATTTTGTATTTGGAACTCCTAGAATAGTATTTGAATAACATTCCATGTTTTTATTTTAGTTGATTTTTCCATGGTTTTCAAGAATAAAGATAACTGTTTTGTTAATGAGAATTTCATTTAGTTTATTTGATCAAGATACATTTTGTAAACATTTTACTAAAACAATGTGTAATAATTATAAAATGATTTAGGATAATTATAATTTAGGATAATTTTTAAAAATTATTTGAGATTTTGTTTACACAAACACGTGCGCGCGCGCACACACACACACACATATATTCACACACTTTAAATAATTTTAGTATATTAAATAAATAAGTTTATATAGACTTTTAAATAATCTAATTTATCCTTTTTTAAGATTAATCAAAGAAATAATTAAAAACTTATTTCTAATTTTTTTATTATAATATTTTTCAGTTACCAAATTATTTTAAAAGAAAGACATGTATAATTTTTTGTTTTATTCATAAATTAGTTTTCTATAATAAACTACGTTAAATAAATAAAATAGATTAAATATTTACCAGAAAATAGTGGAACTTTATCATATTAATATAAGTTGATTTTTAAAGTTTTTAGAATTTTTTTTACCATTTTTATATAAAAAGATATGGCACAAAAATGACAGAAACCTGTTTTTAAGGCACCTGCCGAGTTCCAAGTCCAGTCCTAAGGCCGACCAAGCGTCTTACCGCTAGGCTAACCATGGATTAGCTGCTTGTTTACTGATCAGTTTATTCATATAAAGATCCCAGCTTGAATCCATTAAATCCTTAAGACCCCTAAACAACCATCAATCAAATTCAATCGAATTAATGTTTGTGAGTCCCTATAGGTTTATGGCTTTTGTTCCTTGTGTGATTTCGGGTAGAATGGTGTATAATATTACCTGGAATCTAATCGTTTATGATGAGTTTGATGATAACATAACTCTGGTGTCACACCCCTAGCCGACGGGCTGGATCGACTTTCCCGTCGGGCGAAATGGTCCCGGGCGCGATATCGAGTGATAATCGAAGTGATCAGATTGTTTACATTACACATGATATAAAGTGATAAAATCTAAATGAAATAGAATTACAAAGTTAAATTACATTAGTCATATTCCATAATTTAACAATGTAAATCTACCAAAATGAATCATAAACTAACTATCTTGTATCTGCACAAGATATACAAATGATTCGTGTGTTGATGTCCAAAAGATATGCACATCCTGTCACACCCCGAGCCGGCGGGGTAGGATCGGGTTTCCCCGACGGGCAGAAGGTTCCCGGGGCGCGATATCGAGAGTGATAATCGAAATGATCAGATTGTTTACATTGCACATGATATATAAATGAGAAACTTTCTAAAATAAAATAGAATTACAAAGTTAAATTACATCAGTTAAGTTAATAATTTAACAATGTAAATCTACTATCACATCATAAATCTTCTATCTTGTATCTGCACAAGATATACAAAATAAACTGTATAATGATGCTTCAAAATATGCAGGTCCAAAAAGCTAGGTCCTCTATCAGATAACCTAATCCAAAGAAATAACTCTTCAGTTGACCTGTTCGTCACCTGAGAAGTCATGCAAAAATAAAGTCAACACATGGTTGGTGAGTTCATATAGTTTAGTAATTGAAAATGATTTGAAAACCTCTTTCGGTAAAGACCCTAACCTCATTAACTTCACATGTAATATCCATATCGGTATGCTTATATATAGGGCATACCCCTGAGTCGAGCCTACAAACCCGCCCAGACGCCGTCCCACCACATACTAATACGCATATGACACTGTTGTTAATGATAATTAAGCATTTTTACCCTACACACCTTTGATTTAGATTATGCTTTCCAAAAATTGATTTACCTTTGATTCTCTTGAGTTCATCATAGATACATGATTTCCCAAAAGTCAGTGATAGAAATAAAATGTTAAATATTTAATTAAATGAATAAATAAACATTTAATTACAACTAAAACATGATGATTGGGCCTTATTTGACTCAATCAATTAGACTTAGTTGCTGGTGGTTGTCCAAGTTGTAACCTCTCACACGTGACCCATGCCAGGCATAACTCACAAGGAGTACCCCTGAACTGACCGGGATTTTAATGTTTTGCCCTTACAGCTTGACCCAATGGTCTTCTGTACATGCGGGGACTTTAAGGATATCCTTTGATTCTTGATCTCTTTGATTCTCTTGATATGACTTTGATATTGATTTCCTTTGATAGTTCATGTTATTTCCCGTATAACCTGACTACAAGAGTCTTCTATACCTGAAGGGGACTTTATATGTGTGTTACACATGGTCTTGATTCCCTATACAATTGACATCCACCTTAACTCAATATTAATGATTTCATTAGATTGTAATGATTTCATTATTATTTCAATGATTCACACACATTTATGATTTCTGATTCCTTGAGTCTCTTGATCTTGATCTTTAGAATTTCCATGATTCACAATGATAATTGATTCTTGATTATGATTCTTTGTTCTTAGATCCCACACTGAATTAGATTTCCTTTGAATATGATCTTTTGTTTTCGTTCCTTTGATTTCACTTTGAATTTAGATTCTTGAATTTGAGCTTGATGGACTAAGGGTTTATTTAGAGTTTAAATTTAAAGTATTACTCATAAGAGTACTTTAATTAACTTGATAATTTGATCTGTTTAATAATTACCTAGACAGGAATCTAGGAGTATCAACAACATATATATGTAAAACATATAATAAATAAAAGCATGTAAATAAACAATTTAAATAAAACAGTTTACGCATGCTTCTCGGCCCCGCGTTTTAAAACAAAAATGTTTAGAAAAGGGGCAATGAACTCACCTGTGCTGCTATGTAAATGATCTAACACAAAATGCGCGCTCTTGTTGTAGCTTAGGTTTCTTCAGTTCCTGAGTTATTTTATAAGAATTCGAATATAATAAGTACGAGTAGTAGTCGTCGTATCTAAATCTCAGTCTTAGTGTGTGTAACTAAGTGTCCTAGGTTACTAGTGTTTCTATAACTTAATCTCCTAATCTAACTTAGTTACCCTTTTATGACCCTAAATCCCATGTTTAGTTACAACAATTATAATTAAATTTTACAAAAAGTTGGATAGAGTCTCCTTTGTATCTAGTTCAAATCCAGACAATTATATTGTCTATTTTTCAACAAAATCCCAATCAATGATATTACAACTAACTTTTATAACTATTTAAACTTTAAAAGAAAACCAATGACATTTATAAATAAATTACATTTTAAATTAAACAAGATTTTAGAAAATTATTAAATTTAATTTTTATAAATTTACAACGCCTTCATTTTAATTAAACATCATTACCTGAGTTTAAATAACATTTAATGTATGATGGCTTAATTAGGCCCCATCGGGCCCTCTTAGGCCCAATTGTTGATCGTAAATTTCCACTTGATCACAATTCAAGTCCTTGAATGATCCCATGTAGATAGTTTCACATCTAAGTTAATTGTCATTGATAAGATATTCTATAATATAGACGTTAATAACCTAGATTAACACTTAGTCTTTAACTCTTTGTTATTTGTCCTTGATGCTCTAGTTTCTAATAACACAAGTTTTACACGAGATTAAATATCCCATGTCATTCCCATGCACACTCATGGCATACATGTTCCTTATATACCTTTATTTTGTCAAGAACCGAATCCCACAAGCTCCCTATCAGCGAACCTATGAGTTCCAGGTAGGGTTCGGCTAAATCAATATCTCCCACGAACCTTGTGGGTTAGGCCCTGATGATGGGTTCGTGACTTAGTTGGTTCGTCTACTAAGGGTGAGGGGAGGTTCGGCTATCAATGGTTCGTGAGCCAATGGTTCGTCATGCAAAGGTTTGTGAGTTTGAAATTTACAGGTTCGTTTCATAAGGTTTGTGATACAAGGGTTCGTCACAAGGTGAAGGTTCGTGAGTTGCATGGCCATGGTTCGGCCATGCAAGGTTCGTGGGTTCTAGGGTTCGGCATTATGACTATGGTTCGTCTAATATAGATGTAGGGTTCGGTCAATACACCACCGAACCTTTAAGGTTCGGTTCCTAGGGTTCGAGACACCTAGGCTCGCCAGCATCGTGAGGGTTCGGCGAAGGTCCAGGGTTCGTGACTCAGAACGCCCCAGGTTCGTTGCAGAGGTTTAGCCAGGCTCTACAGGTTCGTTGCAGAGCCATGCAGGGTTCGTGACAGGGTTCGTCCCTGGTTCGGCCATCCTAGAGGAAGGTTCGGCTGATTCTTAACCATCTGAAAATGGTTCGGCCGACTGAATAGGCTACGAACCTGCATCATCTTTTCCTTTCCAACGAGCTCAAACCTGTTACAATTCAGTTTCTAGGACGTCCTAAGTGCTAAAAATGGTTTATTTCAAGATTATCTAGTGCTCAAACTCGATTAGAACCATGATAATCATAGGGGTTCGTGAAACACCTAAAAACCAAAAATAAAGTCGAGGCTTACCTCAAATTCGACGGGTAAAATGCTAGATCCCTTGTACTTCCTGAATCTACATGAAGAGGGGATCGTCTTGGCACCAATATTTCTTGAATCCAACAAGGAATGATCACAAACTTGTAGAGAGAAGTTGAGAGAAAATCCTTAGAGAGAGAGGGAGATTAGAACGAGAATGAGGGAAGGAGAGGGAAGGATGGTGGTTGGTGGTGTCATACATGCTTCATTTAATCCACCCGGTAGTTCAGTCTCAGTCGGTTTCGCGTAAAATGCCGGATCGCGTAGTCTCATCGCGAAACGACTCGATTTATAAAAATAGAATTTATTTAATGATTCCAAGTTGTGATTCCTAATAAATTAACTAATATCTTTTATTCATTTAAATTTAAAATATTTATTTAACTGTTTAAATTGAATCGTACGGTCGTCGCGCGTATTCGTTCGAATCGTCACCCGTACGAACACGACGATAACTATACTTTTCAATATTGTTTTCTAATTATAGAATATCATTCAGAACGTTAAACTTTCAGATATATTCGTTTAGATCGTCACCTATACGAATAACCCGTCAATTTAGCATTCACGTAACGATATTCGTGTTGTTTTGTTCTTTAAAGCCTCACATACGTTTTTACATAATAAATCCTAACAAACAATCACATGATGGTTCTGTGTTGCCAGATAATTATCTGACTCGAGATCCCTTGTTCTGAACTGTGTTTCTGTTAAATGTTTCCGAATTTGTTCTATGATAACACAATATGATAATGATAAATGATATGAATATGAAACGTACTGAAATGTATATGGTTCGTACCTATTTTACTGTTCATATACTGTAGAGATCACTGTTCCGGTGACGGTTCCGGCACTGATGTTACACATCCCAAAATACTAGATCCTCTAACTGGGCATCCTAGTAATAGAATATGCTCCTAAGCTTAGATCTGTTCATCACCTAAGAAGTCATGCAAAAAGATCAAGTCAACACATGGTTGGTGAGTTCATATAGTTTTGAAATTGAAAAATGATTTTGAACAAACCTGCCGAAGTGACAACCCTAACCTCACTAACAACCACCTATCCTATGCGGTTAAGTATGCTTATATATAGGGCATACGTAGGGTCAAGCTTACCGCCAGCCTAGCCGCCAGCCCACCACATACCGAACCGCATATGATATTGTTATGAATGATAGTTAAGTGTTTCACTCCCTACCAACATCACACTAGATTCGTTATATTCGTTGGATTCCCAACCTTCCTGTTTCTCTTGAGTTCACCCTGTGTTTCCCATTCCTCATACATCCATTCCCATAGATCCTATTTGAAAGTTGAACAATTATTTAAAATGCTTAAGTAGATAAAAATTTAAATAAAAACTAAGTCCTAATGATTGGGTCTATGTCAACTCGAGTATACTAGCATATCAATCAAAGGTTCTTAGTGGGGTAGGGGATTCTGTAAATATCATCAAACATGTGACCTATAATTCAAATGGTCTAGCTAAGACTTCTTGAAATATAGGATTTTTGTTTCGTTCTTGATTCGTCTAGATCTGTACTTGATTTGTATAGATTCGTCCATACATGTTATCTTTGATATTTACCAGACAATTCCCAAAAATGATTTCTTGTTTCGTACTAGATTCGTTGAAAACATGTACTTGATTCTTTGAAAATGAAGGAATCGTTGAAAATGTATACTTGATTCGTTGAAAATGAACATTTGATTCATTGGAAATTTTACTTGATTCGTTAAAAATGAACTTACATAATGAAACATCTATCCACTTAAAATATAAGTAGATAATCTTTTAAGAAACCTGCATATCATTTGCCTAGATATCATATAGGATTACATTTATACATACATAACATACAAAATGTAACGCATTTTATGTAAAATAGAATCAAAAGAAAATATTTACGCATGCTTCTCAGCCCCGCAGTTATAAAACAAAACGTTTAGAAAAGGGGCAATGAACTCACCTGTGTTGCTGTGTGTGTGATTCATACCAAGAATGCACGCGCTCGTTTGTTGTAGACTATGTAGCTTCAACACCTAATTTTATTAATTATGATCTTTGTATCATAAGTATTTTTAGTTGTTTGATATAAGGAGTAGGTATTGGTGTGCAACTAAGTGTCCTATGACATACTAGTGTTACTATGATTTTACCTAAATGCTCTTAGTATCATACCCTTTTGAACCTTTACTATTAGTTGATTAAGATTTAACCTTATTATCATAATTTTTATGATATTTAAAGACATGACTATTTTAGTAAATCATCATTCACAAAATTCTGTTTAGATTATGAAAAGTTAGGTTTATTTTACAAAATTCCTTAATTTACTTGATAATACTTCAATAAAATAAGCTATGTGATCTTATTAAATTCTAGTCACATGTTGTTAGATATTATATTTTTAATAAAATCTAAGTTTAGAATAGGAAAAACATTAAGTTCTTAAGTGTTAAAACTTGGACTAACCTATCAAGGTCAACTCCAAGTGCTCACATGATTCTTTGATTCAACACCATTGATTATGTTAACTCTTGATTTGGTTGTTACCTTATATCATTCAACTTGAATATATAAGTTAAATACCAATGATATGAGTTCCTTAAAATGGGTGTTGATATCATAATATCAACATATGCATATTTAACTTGTTCTTGAATCCCAATGCTCTCATCATAGTGTTTTAACTTTGTTGGTTACATGAAGGTGTTGAACTTGCCATTAAATTTGAATTAGATTACCAAAATAAGATGAGTTTATTTATTTATATAGACCCCAACATAGTATAGATGACTCTTAAGTTTCGATTAACACTAGGTTATCCAACTTGCACCATTGTTGATACTAGCATCATGGTTTATTGTTTTGGTTAGTAAATCCCAAGTATTTTGATCCCAATTGGTTTGTAGAACATGTTATTATAAGTTAGAAGAGTTGAGAAGGTTTTAGTCTTAACAAAAACTCAGAATCGATGAGGGCTTAATCGGTTAACATTTTGATGAACCCTAATACCCCTTTAACCGATACTACCACCTTCAACCAACTCCCATGATTTCATTTTCGATTTGTATGGATTGTTTTATGGTTCAATATACTTGGATTACGTTGAAGTCTTAGTATCGATAGCCCCTTGCCTAGTATCGATGGTCATAACCGGCTCAAATATCGATGAAGTTCGCAGCCCTTATGTCGATACTACAAGTTCGACCGGCTTAGGTTCAACAGCCCCTAGACCATCGACACTACTAGTATCGATGGTCCCTTGACCCTAGTCCCTTGGAGACTTTCGAGATTAGCTGTCTCGACCATGGTCCATCGATTTTGTGCCCCTTCGATGCTGAAACCCTACCGTCGATACTCTGATGCCGATATACCCATTTTTTCCCAGCTCCAAGCCCATTGAAACTGTTAATGTTGATGGTCTTGGAAGCTTCCAGCTTTAGAGGGTGTCAAACTTAGCAACTTCGAAGGATTTCAGGCTCTAGGGGATTGTCGAACTTAACAGAATCGACAAAGAGTTGAGTTGAAACCATAATGGCCGTCGATACTAGGGTTCTTCCCCACTTGGCAGCTTCGACACTATTCCCTGGTTAATTCCAGCCCACTCCGGCCCTTCCAATCGTTCTTAAGTCAATTTAGTGATCATCCTATGAGTTTTGGAGGAGTAGAACCAGTTACAAGCTCACAAAGCTCAAAAATGAAGAAAACCCTATAAACCGAACCTTCTCTCTAAGCTGCGATCAATCGAGCTAGTTTCACCACAGATCCTTTGTACTTCCTTGTTCTCCTCATTCCCACGATTGTTTTGACTACTAGAATGTTGATTTTGGTGAAGAATTGAGTGAGTTATAGGTGCTTGAATGTAGAGAGAGAGAGTAGAGAGAGAAAGTGAATCTGGAAATGGGGGAGAGAGGAGGTAGTTTTGCAATAAATGAGAGGGAAAGGGAAGGATTTAGGGTTTTATAGCCTGGGTGTGTTCGGTTTCATTCGGTTTCGTTTTAACGCGTCGTTTTCGTAATTTCGCGTAACATTACGTAACGTTATAAAATAGACATTCTTAAATTATTTAAAGTGGTAATTCCTAATAAATTAACTAAACATCTTCTCATTATTTTAAAATTTCGAAAACATTTATTTTAATTGTTTCGTCGGATTGTATCGTTTTTGCGCGTATTCGTACAGATCGTCACCCGTACGAACACAACGACAACTGTACTTTCCGATTTGATTTTCTAGTTATAAGACATCATTCAGATGTTAAATTCACAGATATATTCGCTCGAATCGTCACCCACACGAATACACCGTCAGTTTAATATTCACTTAATGACATCCATTATTGTTTTGAATTGTTCATTCTCACATACATTTATACATAATAATATCCTAACTAACAATCACATTATTGATTTGTGTTGTCATATATAATTCTAACTGTTTAACACTGAGTTCACACAATGTTCCTAAATAGTTTCGTATTGAATCCACATAATAAGTATTACACATAGTTCCGTACATGATCTACTGTACAATCTACTGTTCCAAACTACTGCTCAGGCACTAACGTTACATCCGGTTCTGACACGAGTGGGTTTGGCTTTTTCGGAGGGTCTTTGAGGTTGTTTTTGATCTTGTTCGTCTCAGAAAGGAGTCGAAATGACGTGTGTGTGTGTTTAATTTTAAATGATGTTCATGTTTAAATCAAGTACAACTCAATTTTAGTATGCGGGTAACTTGTTGTGTTTAAATGCCTTTACCTTATCTATTTTACGAATTAAAACCTTAAATTGATTCAATATTGAGGAACGCGTAGGAATTCGAATTTGAATCTTAGTATCGCACCTTTGTGGACTTGAATTTAAACCGGGTTGGTATTGATTCGAAGACAAGATCTGCATGTTGAAGAAGAAAAGGAAACTTTGTTTCCTTTCTACAGTTCCAGCCCCACGATTTATGGCTTTTTCTATTTTCTTTTAAACTTCCTTTTTACTCAAAACTTGTTTTCACTAGTTTACAACTATAGTCCCTCACAATTATTTTATGTTAGTTTCCTTATTATTTTATGTTAAGGTTATAATAATTTTTTTTTATAAAACCAATTGATATTTATAAACTTTATTATTATTATTATGTTTATATTATATCTTATGCTAAATATTTTTGTTACAAAAGTTTATTTAGCAATCTAAATTTATTTTATTTATAACACATTATATTTTATATTTTAAAGCTTATAATATTTTATCATATTACTTTGCTTTTAAGAATAAAATAGAACTATCATATGTGTCTGTATTAGGCACATAACTGTTAACTTACTTTATTGAGATTAACTTGTCCTTTATTCAGTCTTATTAAAATTCATGTTGTGTTAAATACTTTTGTAAAAATAATTTTCAAAGGTAGTCATAAACTTGGTTTTATTATAATTGATTAAGATTATAAATTTGAATTCGTAACCAGGGAAATCTTAGGGATTACACTTTTCACTTCTCAACTGGGAGAAATAGAAGCAAGGAAGATGTGAAGGTGTTGTGGGGTTGCATGGCTTCACATAGTCGGTATTTATAGTGGTTGGGAGGTGTTTGTGAATGGTTGTAATTGGGGGGAAACTACTTGTTGAATGGGAAGGGGGGGGGGGGGGTCTCTGGAGCTTAGTTTTCAAGACATGATGGATTGCAAAGGAACAAGTTGATGGGATGGTGATGGCTCGTGTTGCAGCCGTAGGGAGAGGGGAGCGGTTGTCCTTGGATGACTTTGTTGAGGGTGATGGTGACGGTACCACCATGCCTTGGAAAGGAGGACTAGGTCTAGGTAAAGATGTGATGTTGTTTCTAAGAAATTTCTTGCGGGATTGTAACCGGGGAAGGTAAATCCCGGTTGATTTTCGATTCTTGATTTTGAGTTTTTAATTTGTTAGTTGCCGACGGTGGGGATATGCTGCCCATGGCTACCAAGGCTAGAGTGAGGGGGAGGGGGTAGTCGTGGGGCTTGTCACGAGTTGGGTGGTGAGGCGGTTAGAGGGGTCAAGAGGGGATGTAGTCTTGGGTTGATATTTTTAAACTAATTTTTATGGATGTGTACATACATGGCTTCGTACATTTGTGTGTGTGTGTATATGTAATTTGTGGGTTTTAAGAATGAAACTGATAGCAACCCATGCATGTATATATTATGGTTATTTGTTCTAAAGATTTCATAGGTTTCAAGTTTTTTTGTATAAACTTTATTTAGAGTTGGTGGTTTGTATCCAATATGTGGGCTTGTCAAACTTGGTGTCTCATATGGTAATAAAAAAGTAAAGCTTAAACTAAGCTTTGTTTTGGTTTGGTTTAACCTACGTTTTAATTTTCTTTGTTGATTTAGTACCTATAAGTTTTAACATCCTATAAGAATATTGGGAATAAATTTGTGTTTTGTAATTTGAGTAAGTTAAGGGGTGCTGGTTGTTACAATAACCCTTACAAATGATAAAAAAAATAAAAAAATTAAAGCTTTTATCAAACAAATGGTAATTTACGACTTAGTAACGAGCTATAGTATTGAAACAAGCCGAGTTAACTCATTCCGATCCGATCCGATCCGATCGGGGAAACGAGTCTCATTTCATCTTTGTTGACCTTTTTTACCATCCTTAATTTGCAGCAATTCTTTTGGATGAACTGAAGCCATGAAGAAAAAGCTCGATACCCGTTTCCCTGCTGTAAGTTTGTCGATTATTTCGTTAAATATTTTCCAATTTTGATCTAATTTCACATAATCAACATCCTTTGATCCGTATACGCAGTTGCGAAATTGTTATGGTTATATTTATGAGATCAAATAGCTTAATCGAGGGGATTATTAGTACCCTAATGATGATTTTGAATTTGACGCAAACAATTTGGTTTTGTATATCAAATTAGTATGAGTTGTAGTCTGTTGTTGATAGAGGATTTTGCAAAGTGTCATGATTATCGTGGGTGTAAATTATTCAACAGAGTTCATGTGAATTTCAAAGTTTTATTCTCTTTTTGGGGTGTGATTGAGATTTGAGCAAGCAGGTTCAGTATATAGATCATGTTATGGGCCTTCTTTTAGGGTTTGATGTTTTGATCTAAATCAATAGGATATTTGTACAGGCAAAGATTCGTGGGGTGCATAAAGTTCTTAATTTTCATATGGTTTTATGAGTTTGTAAAGCATGTGCTACAGAATTTGTTGCGCATCTTTGGTTATGTAGCTTTGATGCCAGGAAATATTTTCTGATTGATAACCATAAGAACCCATCGCTGTAAAACTCTTCATGGAAAACTCGTTACTAGAAAACTCATGGGACCCACCAAGCCTTAGTAATCAGTGGACCAAAATGTGGTTTGTGCTGGGCAGGCAGCCTTCAAGGGGTTAAGGCAGAAAAAAGCTAGACATGAGGGAATTAGGTGCTTGCCACTGGGTCACGCCTTTGAAGAAAGGCCGGATATCATCATTGTATTTTCTGTTGAGTATTGCACATTTGTATCTAACTAAGAATATTAGTTTTAGCATGTTTCATATGCTTTATCAAACCTTCAAACCTTGAGTGAGACATACAAAACTATGTGTTTGATGTACTAAAAAAATATGAGAAGTTGAAGCAGTTAAAGGGGCATTATCGACTTATCGTTTATGTCTACCTTGGTATCTCACAGAAAATTATTTGCGTTTGCAGGCTCGAATCAAAAAGATAATGCAAGCTGATGAGGATGTTGGAAAAATTGCCATGGCTGTGCCGGTCTTAGTTTGTGAGTTTTTATTCTTTTAGGTAGAGGTGGCAAATTTAGACCTATTTACATATAAATAAGTTGATTTTGTGTTGTGTATTATTTTATTTCAAACGGGTAAAACCAAAAAATATCTCACAGGGTTGAGTGTGGCCGAAAATATATATTGGTGCATAAATAAAATTGTTTGTACTAATTCGTTGTATTCACTGACTTTAATTATTATTGTAATAACACGTGTTTATAATCTTAATTGACACTTTAATGGGTTAGAATCCTTGTACAAATGGACGTAAATAGTATTTGCGATCAATCAGAATCAGAACCTGCTTGTTATAGACATGATACAGTTCTGACCCATTACTCTACCCACCCCACATCAACCCTCCCTCCCCCCCTCCAAAAAAAAAAACAAAAAACAAAAAAAGAAAAGAAAAAAAGTGCGCGCGCACACACATATATCATGCCACAGTCTACCTCTAGGTATCTGTTTAAATGTGAGACTCCATGTGTTTATTACCCTTATCAAATGTATGCAGCCAAAGCATTGGAATTGTTCTTGCAAGATCTTTGTGATCGCACATATGATATCACTCTTCATAGCGGTGCCAAAACTGTTAATTCTCTGCATTTGTAAGTGAAGATTTAAATTTTAATTTAATATTCCTAAGGTGGGTAGTATCACATGGTGTTATTTAGAGTTGTTCACTTGGTTTTAGATAACACACATTACACTGGGTTGCTAATTCCATGATAGATTTTTCTGAGAAACTTGATTTAAGCTAGCAGTTCAAGATTCAAACAAACATGCAAAGGATTACTATTTTCATGAAAAATAGAGTTATTAAATTAATCTATTTTCTGCCATTGTTAGGTATATTAATAGGGATTTAAATGACCTAGCCCAAGCTCAGTATGTTTTGAGCTCTGTCTAAATCGTGAGTTTGACTCGTTAACAACGTTTCAAGCTCGAGCTCTGTTTACGCTTGACTGATTTGTTATTTATTAAATACTTGAATTTTGTACTTACATACATGTATAATTATTCTTACACACACACAGAGAGAAAGATGTTCAATGAGAACTAAAATAAATAT
Organism: Mikania micrantha; assembly: GCA_009363875.1. Classification (NCBI taxonomy): domain Eukaryota; kingdom Viridiplantae; phylum Streptophyta; class Magnoliopsida; order Asterales; family Asteraceae; genus Mikania; species Mikania micrantha. The sequence goes on from CM018695.1 coordinate 37,820,070, forward strand.
TTCTAGCTACAATGCTACATGTTTAAAAGGTGTAACACCTCGACCGACGGGTGGAATCATCGGGATGCCATGAAGAATGTGCAGATTATTCATAAGCTCATGGAGTCATGGGCAACTAAAATGTATCATCACATATTGTTTAAAACATTCAAATCAATCACACAAAAATCATGTTCAACATGAATCATTTACTACAATTTACACAAAAGATGTAGCTAAGTTAACTAAATCCTAGTCTTATCCAGATCCAGTTAATTTAGCTAAGTCCAAGATCTTATGTGATGATGTCCAAAAATGTCTGTAGAGCTATCTTCCTCTACTTAGCTTCATTTCCTGAAACATGTCCAAAAACAAGTGTCAACTACAAAAGTAGTTCGTGAGTTTTCACAGGTTATTTATGATTATAAAAGTATAAGCTTTCAACTGTGAAACTAAGCATAATGAATGAGTCTTAGCATTAATCACAAAGCACATATAATAATACATATCATGTAGTTCTATAGCATTCAAGAATTTCCAACACACCAATGCACAAAATTCAACATAACCATTAGTTCACAAATCACATATAATGTATCATGTACGCAATTCACTACGGGCTTCCCCCGAAGGGTAAATCAAACAATAGTGAATGCCTTCACCACGGTCTTTCCCCGAAGGGAAGTTAAACAGGGCTTCCCCCGAAAGGTAAATCAAACATGGCTAGCTTTCGCTACGAGCTTCTCCGAAGGGTAAATCAAAAATTTGGCGGAAGTTAATAGCGTATAAGGATGATCAATGTATGTGTATATATAGCAATGTTCAAATCCTTCAAAACATTCAAGTCACATAAGTGATAGCTTATAATTTTGTTGGACATGTTCCACCCCGTAATTTAAAAATAGACTATTTAAAAAGGGGCTATGAGAACTTATAGATGATGTTTATCGTTTGTTTATAGTCAACGCACGCTCGATATGTGAAGTCACCAAATGTTCAACAACATGTATCCCATTTGCCTTGTATTCAAAAGTATAAATGTGAAATCAATATGTGATGTTTATTATGTTTAAGTCACGTTGGGAAATCATGTTAATATCTATATGGTTTAATTTAGGTTGTAGTAAATTACCCAAAATTCTTGTATATAATGTTTATTGCCTTTAGGGTTTGAAGTCATTTTGAGTAAGAGATTAAGTTTAAATAAAATATTTTTTTGTCATTAAAAACTCTAAGGGATCAAGTTATATATATAAAAAGGTGGTGGAAACCTTAAATACATGTATGCATGTAATCATGCATGTATGATAGTTAAATTCATGAAATTTTAAATCTTGCATGTGTGATATTTAAATTTATGGAACTTTAAAGTTGATTGTTCTTGTACATGTTGATATTAATATTTTGGGTTAAGAATCTATCGATATTAGTAAGTTTAACCATCAACCCATTTATCCCCATATAAATGCCACCGATATTGTATGTTCGATCAAACCATAGGATAATTGGTATTGATGGATCAAATTCGATGAGATCAAGTTCGATGGAACATGTTCGGTGGTAACAAATTAAATAGAGTAGTTTCGATGGTGATATTAATTTGTTGGCTATTATCGACGAGATTATAAAATCGACAGCTTCATTGTGTATCGATGGCTAGTATCAATGGTATCATTTAGAGGGACTAGTGTCGACGATTGTGACTAATATCGATCATACAACCATCGAATCTAGTTAGTATCGATGATAACACCCTCGAACTTAGTAAGATATTATTCCTAAATTATTATGACACATGTCAGAATACTATTAGTTCTTACTCTTCTTAGGGAAAAATCTCTTCTTATTTGATCTCTTCCTATATATAGAGTATAGATAATTAAAAACCCATTCTTAATGTGAAAACCATGTAAAAAAAACCTTTTTTTTTTTGAATTTTTTTTACAGGTTTGTAACATTATTTTGGCACATTTAAAAAAAAAAATAAAAAAAAGCAGAGTAGATATTTTTAAAAAAAATATTTTGTAAAACCATGTAAAACATACTCAACATCTGGACACATTGTTACGTATGTTTTACGTGGATTTATTAAATATTTTTTTAAAAAATATTTACGCGGCGCTTTTTTTATTTTATTTTTTTATAAAAATGTGCCAAATAATGTTACAGACCTGTAAAAAGATTAAAAAAAACGTTCTTTTACATGATTTTTACATGGTTTTCTCATTGAGAATGGGTTTTCATTTTATCATATGGGTGTGTGTAATTATTGTGTTATAATATTACAAAATATATGTTATTTAGATATTTTGTCATAATGAATAATGATATATAATAATTTAATTATGTAATTATCCATCTGTAATTTAAAATAACATTTATGAAATTTATATCAATAATAGGCTCGTTAGGCTCGCGAGCCTAGTCAAGCTTTGTATGTGAGGCTTGAGCTCGGGCTTTTGTTTGTAAATGAGTTCCCATTTAGGCTTAAGTTCTTTTCTGCTTGACTCTTTTCGAGCTTTTAGCGTGTTGATCTCGAGTAGCTCAGAAGCAGCTCAACTCCTTACACCTCTAGATATTATACGTATTTTGCAAAGAATTCTTTTATTTTAAATGCTTCCCACCCAAAGTGGTTGAGGGTTTGAGTTCCATGGTGGACATTGATGTAGATCTGGGAGTAGGTTTACTGGTTTAGAGAGTGTGTGAGTTGGCAATTCTAAAAAAAACACAAAGTATTCTTTTTGCTTCTCTTACATGTATGGATTTAGCTTCATTCAAGATCCACAATCCACATAGTTTCTACTATTTTCACTTTATATACGGTTTTGGATTATACTTTTTTTTAATCCACATAGTTTGGTGTAAAAAATTTAACGATATACTTTAATGGATTAATATTATTTCCAGAAAGCATTGTGTTCAACGCTATAATGTGTTTGATTTTCTGAGGGAAGTTGTTAGCAAGGTCCCTGACTATGGCCACTCAGAAGCCGGTGCTGATGATCGTACCATGGCAAAGAGAAAGTAAAATTTCTAATTATTGTCTTTGTTGTATGCCAAGTTATTCAAATATTTGTTGTGATTGCTGTTATTATTTGAAATATTCTTTTTTAACAAAGAAAAAACATGCAATTCCTCCAGGAAAGCTGCTGCTGATGAATTGAATGGAAGTGATGAAGAATCAAAGAGAAACCGAGTGGTAATAGTTTTATATCTGTTGATGTTGTCTTCCTAATTAAACGTAGGGGCGTAAACAAACATGACCACTTAGATGCTCGAGATCGGCTTTATTCGTGCTGAGCTTAAATGAGCTCCAGCCCAACTTTACTAACGCTCCCAATTGCACTGCAACTTGAAACTGGCCAGGAAAAAATAACTAAAAAGAATCACAAAGACGTTAAAAACCCAAATGTAAACGTATACGCAATGATAAATATGACATTAATAAATGAGAATTCTAAAAGGAAAACGTTAAAAAAGACGATAAACATAACTTTAATAAATAAAGAAACCTGAAAGTAAAATATTATAAAAAAAAGAAATTATAAACAGAACGTTAACAAAAGAGGAACAGAAACCTAAAGCTGTAATATCAAAAAAACAAGCAGAAAAAAAGAGAGAACAATAAAAAAAATTGCAGAAAAACCAACTCCTTTCAAGTTGTATTTTGTATATAGTTAAATTAAATTAAATATTTATTTACAAAGTGTTTATTAATACAACACACACATATATAACTATGACAAAAATTACTAAAAATGATGTGTATTACATTATATATAAAAATTATAATTATAAATAGGTATAAAAATAATTATAAACAGATATAAATAAAAAATATATGATCAATAATTTATAAAGGAGTAGAGTTCAAGCTTTAGAAATAGAGTTCTAAACAACCCAAGTTCGACGTTAAGCTCTGGCTTACTCGTTTGCACTTCAAATTAAGCAAGTTTTGAGTTGTTGAGATTAGCTAACAGCTAACTTAATCTGAGCTGTCACCGAAAATCCATGATGTTTATACAGAATGAAGCGGGACACACAACCAGCAGTGGAAGTGGAAGAGGCAGGGGTCGACCCAGAGGTAGAGGCCGGGGCAGAGGCAGAGTATCTGCAGAACGCGATCCTCCCCTCACGGAACCAGAATCAGAATCTTCGACATTACCTGTTCATCACAGCAAGCAAGACCTGGGCCCACACGGGCCAATGAACAACCAGTCAGAGTCCATCAAAAGCAAAAGTGCAGCCGACATTAGTACAGGTGGCATAGACCTTGATCTAAATGCTGGTTGTGATGAGAATACAGATAAAGGGCATGCTGCTGCAGATGGTGGTGCACCACCACCACTGCTGCTGCCAGTGGCAGAACCTATTGAAGCTGCAAACAGTGAGTATCCTGGATGGTCGGTTTCAGAAATCGACAGGATGGATGTTGACCCGAATCTTGCCCAAGTCAACTCTAGGTTGGATGTGGAAGATGAAGATTATGATGAAGAATAGTGCTTCTAAATCATTAGTTGATAATTTGTATCAATTATTGTCACAGTTATTATGGTTTTTCTTGTTATATGTATTTGTATTCTTCATTTTGTTGTTGTTGTAGGGATGCTATACTATCCTAAGTTTGTATTGAACATTTATGCTTGATTAACATATTTTAGGCTTAAATTTAGTCATCATAGCATGAAAACTGTATATGGTATAGATATTAGAGTTGACAAAACATGTTTTATCATGTTTAACATGTTAGAGACGAAACTATTAATGCAAATATAAAACATGAAAATTACTTGTTTAAAACCTGGCTTGGTCATTTAAGTGTATAAAGTTACGGATCTAATTGTGACTTGCTAGGTAGTTGTTTTTCCAGCTCTAATGGATATATAAGAGTGTGATCAAATAGGAACATAATTTTGTCGAAAAACATAAAAACATTTATTTTTTGTTTTAGTTTTTTTTTTTCGTACTAGTTTTTTTTTTTTTTTTTTTTTGTTTGTTTGTTTTTTATGTTTTAAATAAAACTTGGGTTTTTAGTTAATCACCCTATATACATAACAACCTTAACATCATATCTCAAATTACAGTATGTCAAAAATCCACATTTTGAAACTCACTTTTAAAAAGCGACAAACAAATCAATTTCAAAATTTCTTTTGGCATATGCACACAAATATAGACGCTAAGTCGCTAACACAACCACTTTTCCTTTGATTAAACAATTTTTTTTATTCAGTTTTTAATTGCAAAAATTTCACAAGTTAAAGTTTTTCTAGACTTTAACCGATTTTAACCGAAAGCAACTTTAACTTACAGTTGTGGTTAAGCTAAGACACTAACCGACCCATTAGGTTATGATTATGGTTAAGTCAATTCATTAACCGACTTTAACCCGACCGTACCGTTTATTGTATACTGTGTGTGTATCAGTGTATGTGTGTTTTCAAGAAGTTATGATTTAAGTCAACTATAAAAGATTAGCCATAACTTTTTATTGGATGAAAATATTTTAGGTCAGATGTGAGACTAAATATATTAAAAGATGAGTTAGAGTTCACGTGGTTTTACGTTATGTTTACGTATTCTCAGTCACTCCAAAGTCTTGTGAGCTTCATTTATATTTTTATAATCAATATATCTCTAATTCACAAGCTCATTTACAATTTTTCTTAGTTTTCCAACAAATTTATTATTAATAGAATTTAACCGAAACCGAACCTAACCATAACCGATGGTTAACCTATCAACTGGTTATGGTTATGGATATGTATTTAGAACCAAAGTAATGGTTTTGGTTATGGAAATATTCATAACCGCACCTAACTAATACATGCTCACCCCTAGCACCGTCGAACTACAACATCACCTGTGATTCTTCCATTTGTAACTTCAGTTTGTCTTGAGTTTGCACCACAGACGACACACAACTTGTATCAACCATAGATCCTTGCTTAGTATAAATATCTTTGTTTTAAAGGACTGCAATTGACGATTCATCCTTGTGCATGAGCATATCTACATACATTTCCACGTGTTTCGAAGATTTTGTGGGATTTTTGTGTTTTCGAAAGGCTGAAAATGTAAGATAAACTCATTTAAATTTTCAAGGGCGAGTCCTTAATTTAATTTTTCCTAGCAGTTTGCCAACTTGAATGAGGTAAGTGATCTTTGTTAAAAAATTATCAATAATCAAAGCTTAAATTTCTATATAATCGTGTTAAAATCACTTTCCGAAATCAACATTTCTTCCCAAATTTCGTTTAGGTTTCGGGATGTTGCTAGCTCAGAAACCCACAAGGGGCGCTAACCTCTTGACCCTGCCTATTGACTGGTCAACGAGACCGCCACCAGTGTCATACCCCGACCGACGATGGGTTATATGTCGGGGCAGAACGCGGTTGTCCATGACATGTGACGCAAATTAAGTTTTAGAAGTTAAACATACCAAATTCAATTCATGCTCAAATCAATTAGTTTTCAAAATAACAAAACATAAATTAAAAATTGTTTTTATTTACTGCACTAGTTCCATAACATCCTACATGTAGCATTGACTTGGTAATACTCAGACTGCATGTAACACCCCAAATTTTCTTCGTTATGATCCTTTGTAGTTAATGATGATAATGAAAGTACTTCCACTTATTTTGATATGTTATAAGTGAGGATTATGTGAAAATGATAAGTTATTATCGTTACACAGTAAAGTCGTAATAAGGAAACAAAGCTTTGAACTAGGTTCACATGAGCTAAGAAACAAATTTAATGTTTAACAAAATTATTTAATGATGAGAGGCCCCGAACCCGGGTACCCTTCAGAGTTGGTTTCACTTTTTTTTAATCATAACTCGTTCATTTCGACTCCGATCTAGTCCGTTCAAGTTTCGTTAGAACAAAATGGAATCCTGAACAAAATGAAACGATTAAAATTATATTTTGACAAAAAAAAAATTATTTGCGTATACTTACGTGTATTTAAATGAAATCGTATATACTTATACTATTTAAACAAACGAACTCAAAGATGTGCATACTTTTGTATGTACGTTTCAAACAATCTAACATATGTGGGTTGACACGTATGCAATCACAAACACGATTTGACATTTCAAATAACACGACATTATTGTAACAACACAGATTCCTCTTAGAAGGTTATTTACGCGATTTCACGAGCATTTGATCATTCAATTCGCATTCTAAGGTGCCTACACGACCCCTTTTTACTTTTACTGTTTGGGGGAGAAAACATGTGCAATCAAACATGTCTAGATACATATCACATGCATGAGTTAGCTGTTTACTATAAGTGCGAACATAACACTAGAAGTCCTTACATATCGAACCTATTAGTTTGCTATAGTGCAAAGCATGGTAGTTGAAGATAGATCTATTGGGTTTGACAAACCTCACTTGTTAGATGGTAGATCTACGCAAGTGTTTAGCTGACCAAATCAAAATTACTATTGTTTGTGTTAGACAATAGTGGAAAGGAAAACATCATTCAAACAGTCAGCTTCGGTGTCGACCACTTATAGAAATGGTACATATGACTAGCTATCATGACTATGTTATGTGTGATTATGTGATCTGCAAACATTACTTACAAACAGTTTGTTCAAACATTTGTGATTATATATACAACTTGTGTACACACCAACCTTCTGTTGACTATACTTGCATGTTTTCTTAGACGCTAAGACATAAGCACGAGCAAGCAGGGGCTAGGATGTTTGAGTCTCATGCATCATTTTATGTTTACTTGTTGAAATCAAACATTTAACATTGTAATTTATGTTTTTGCAGTTGTTATGTTTCGTTATGGATTTTCAAATGCTTCCGCAATACTACATTTTGTTTATTACAATTGTGATCAAATTATGTTTGAAAAGCATATAGAGGTCTCTCGTTATGTTTAATGACTAAAATCCTGTTTTGTCACGCCCCAAACGGTATGATTCCGCCAGTGAGAAATTGAGTGTATGACATGGGATGCCAAGATCTCTCAAACCATGGTCCTGATACCAACTTGAGAGGCCCCGAACCTGGGTACCCTTTAGAGTTGGTTTCATACATTGTCACATAGTTCTTAAACCAAAAACTTTCAAAACATGCAGCGGAAATTAACATAGTTTGTCAAAAACAAAATACATTTAACCGTCTGTATCATCAAGGATTGCCAAAACTTAAGTCTTCTAACTATGTACCACGAGCTCCTTTGCGTCCTCCTACCTGTTCTTCATCCTGACATACATGTTAAAACATCGTGAGTGTTTAATGTGTCAAAAACTTATTAACACGAAACATCATCGTATTCACACCATACATAAAACTTAATACATAATCATCATGCAACCACTGTCACTAAGCGTAAACATTGGGTTTATGCCAACACAAGGCTCTATTTTTATAGTCCGATCGACTCTTACCATGTTTATAGTTCGATCGACTTTTATCATATAATCTTAGCATAATATAACGTTTCCATTATCATAGCATTGTACATTGTCATCATTATCATCATCTTAACATATCATCATAATACTTTACCATAGCATAGTATCAATAACATCATCATAATATCATAGGACCTCATCTTGGCATGGCATCATATAATCATCGTCATAGCATATCATCATATAACATCATCATAATGTACTATTACCATACATCCTCATAACATGGCATCGTACAGTGTTGTAAAAATTGGGACTAATCGGACGATTAATCGGGATTAATCGGTAATCGGCCCTAAGTTGATTAATTTTAGCCTAGTCAGTCCATTAATTGGTAGTCGGTATTAGTCGGTCCTAGTCGGTCTAGTCAGTTCTAGTCGGTAGTTGAAATTAATCGGTTTTAAAGAAAAAATCGGTCCAGGGCCCAAAATTTTGGTCCAAGCCCAACAAAAATGGGGTTTTCTTCGTTCCAGCCTCCCGATCGAAGCAATCCAAGTCGCTACCCATCTGATGCTGCTGGAGATCTCACAATCGAAGTCGGCGATCAACATCTGACAACTGGGCTTTGTCAATTGGCCATCAGGTGCTCAATCAGCCATTAGCTTCTCAATCGGCCATCAAACGGCCATCAGTTGCTCAATCGGCCATCAACTGCTATCAATCTGCCATCGTTCAGCTGCTGGAGATCTCACAATCGAAGTTTGAATATGTTAATGCTTGAATTATGGAAGTATTTGAACTGTTTGATTACCGAAGTAGTTGAACAATTTGATTTTGGACTTTAAAGTATTTGAAGTTTTGAACTAACATATGTCAATGATTGAATTTTTAGGTTTGAATTTTGGAGTATTATATTTATATTTATGTGTGTTTTTGTGTGTATATATATAAAATTTTGAAAAATTATACATAACAATCCCAATCCGATTAATCTCGATTAATCTCTAGTACCTACCTCGCCGACAGACTCGCGACTAGTGATTTTTACAACACTGGCATCGTATGATCATTATCATAGCATAACATCATATAACATCATCATAATATCATATAGCATCATCTTATCATCATTTAGCATCATCGTGACATCATATAACATCATCGTAGCATCATATAGTATCATCGTAGCATCATATAGCATCATCGTAACATCACATAGAATCATCGTAACATCGTATGCATCATCGTAACATCGTATAGCAAGTATGTCAGTCCAAAAACATGTTCACACATAATTAGTTAGAATAGGGAATCTAGAACTCACCTAGTAATAGTTTGGCGCCTTTCTGGATCGGTTCGTCTTGGCTAGGACTCAAGAACCTACATCGTCACATCATCTCATTACATTTTATTCCTAGACTTAGAATTTATTTTAAGTCCTCATTGCACACTTACCAAGCCCCCATAATCGAACACGCATAAGTTCTCGAAATTGGCAAAGTTCACGAAAACCATGGAGTTCATGAAATGCCAAAGTATACGAAAATCATGGAGTTCACGAAATCTCAAAGTATACAAAAACCTTGGAGTTCACGAACCCAAGTTCACTAAATTGAGATCACAGAGTTAGGTTCGAATACTTCTAGTTAGTGAACTGTGATTCATTCGTAAAACATCGTAGAAAACTCACCCTAAACTTGTGGGACTAGTTCTGGATGTGCAATGGTCTTACCAATGCCTAGAAACTAAAAAGGAACGATCTTTATGCATAAGGTCCCTTTTGTCTAAAAATCGTATCTTTCAAAAATCAAACACTTACCCGATGTTTGTTGTACCTTCCTGTAGCTTCTCGTGTGTTTTCGCCTCCTTTTGATCGAGTTTGAGCCGTTTTCGAAGTTTTAGAGCTTGACAACTTCAAGTACTTCAGGAGAGAATGATGCCAGCCAAAAGTGGTCATGCTTCCCTAGGCACTACTACATATAGGCCAAGTTCACGAAATAAATTTCATGAAAGGAGTTCACAAAGTCTAACTTCGTGTACTTCGGGTCCGTTTATACGTATTTACTTTTTCATTCTCTTCTTACAAGTTAATTATCTGTTATCCACTTGTGAGTAAAAATAACTTGTTTATAAATTTTGGGGTTTTACAAGTCTCCCCTCCTTACATTAGGTTTCATCCCGAAACCTGTCAAGTTACATTTCGAGTAAGTGGGGATAAAATCTCTTCATCTATTTCCTATGTGGCATCTGAACCTTTCCGATGCTTCCATGGAACTTTGACTTGACGAACCGTTTTATTACGTAGTTTCTTTTCCTTTGTGTCTAAGATTCCGTTCGGCTCTTCGATGTAATTTAGTTTGTTATCCACCTCAATGTCATCCAAAGGAACATGCAATTCCTCTTCCTCCAAACACTTCCTCAAATGTGACATGTGGAAGGTAGGATGGATCTTGTTGAGTTCTTCTGGTAAGTCTAGTCAATACGCGACCTTTCCTAACCGTGATCTCCTCGAAACGGTCTGATATACCTCAGACTCAACTTTCCTCTCTTTTCGAACCGAATAATTCCCTTCCAAGGTGACACCTTCAACAAGACTTTATCTCCAACACCATATTCAATTGGTTTCCTGCAGCCTTCATTCGTTCTTTTATCACTCGCAACTTTTCTGCCATGTCAATTATCGCAGCCTTGTTTCCCATCTCCTTTTTCCCCACCTCACCCCAACACACTGGGTCATACATCATCTTCCGTACAATGCCTCATATGGGGGCATTGCGATACTGACGTGGTAGCTATTATTGAAAGAAAATTCCACCAATGGCAAGTGGTCATCCCAGATTTCACCAAAATCTATGCACGCCCTAAGCATATCCTCCAGAGTTTGGATGGTCCTTTTAGACTGTCCATCCGTTTGAGGGTGATAGGCGCTACCTGATGTTCAATCTGGTTCCCATCATCTCGTGAAACTGTCTCTGGAACCTGGAGGTGAATATCGTGTCTCAATCCAATACAATGGAGACTGGAACTCCATGTCAGGTCACAATTTCTTTTACAAACAGATTAGAAAACCTTTCGGACGTCCCTGGTTCAAGGAAAAGGCTGATGAAGCCAAAAATAGGGAGAATGAAAGGCTCTTGTCTGCTGCCCTAGCTGCCAAGAGGGCAGAAGATAAAACTGAGCAAAGGAGGATGAAGGAAATAAGATTGAAAAATCAGGAGGCATTCCTCAAAGAAGCACTGGATCAGCAGTTTCAAACTGAAGCTGCTAAGGCCAGCTCTGAGCAGAAACAAAGGGAAGCTGAAGCCCAGGTGAACACTGGAACATCTGGGGTATCCAGGAAATCCAAACCCCTCAAAATCAGCTCCTACCAAGCCAACAAAACCCACAACCGATGCCCCCTCTTCTTTTGCCTCAACTACTCAGGACATACCAATTCCAACTGGCTTTGTCCAATCTGAACATAACCCCATCTTCTATAAACAGATCTCTCCCACCATATCTATCCCTTCTTCACCCATACACACAAATAAAGAAAACTCACCTACCCTTTCTCCAAACTCTGCTTCTCAAACCCTCCTAGAACTATCCTCACATAGCTCCCTTCCTACTACTCTCAATGCCTCCAAAATTGGCCAAAAACCAGTTCCCATAATCACTCAGTCTTTCTCAAGAAGACAAAAGAGTATGGCTAGAAAATCCAAAACCCCCAATAACAAACCTCAGAAACCTCTAACACCTGTTCAAAAACCAAGTTCTGGCTTAAATGATGATCAACCCATTGCCTCTCTTATTTCAAGAAAGAGAAGGCTCATATTGGCGGATGATGATGAGTCTGATCTGCTTAAAACCACCACAGCTCCCTCACCAATAAAGTCAGCAGATGCTGAAAAATCACAAAGTTCTCCGCTGAAGGAATCCTATTCTCTTGTAAGGACATTCCCTTCCGATGAAGACCTTCAAGAGATAAAGCATAAAGAAACTGAAAAGGAAAATAAGATCCTAGCTAATCTAGAAGCCACTGGTCTCTCAGGAGATGATCTGGCCATGACCTATCAGGAACAAATATCCTTGATGGATTAGCAGCAAAATAAAGCTTATCAGGCTGTGAGGGAGCAACTGATCATGTTTCTGCTGAATGAAGGTAAGTACAAAGTTGAAACCCTTAGCAACTGGGATATCACTAGCCTCAGGAATGAAGCTGAGGTTCTGTCCAAAAGAATAAAGGCAGACATCAAGAAGAAAAAGACCATTGAGCAGAGAAGAAGAATAAAACACATCCTCATCCAAAATCAATGGGGACCTAAGAACATAATAACAAGATGGAAAGATGATGTTCTATTTGATGAATGGTCAAAGTTCAAAAGAGAGAACAGTGATCATCCTGAGCTTTGGAAAGAAGCCACTTCATCCTCCCCCACTGTAGTGCCTCAGCTCAAGGATGCTAATACAAGCACAATGCTTGATCACATGCTCAATGCACCTATGGGAAGCCTAGGTTTTGGGTCTGTAGAATCTCCATCTGCTGTCAATTTTAGACCTTGGGTTGAAGTTGAAAAGCAAATTCTTCCTGATCTTCTGAGGCACTATGAGCCTCATTAGCATGCTGTAGTAAAGAAGGTAATTGATTCAAATGATCAAGTAAAGAGAAGAGAAATAATTCACTGGCCTGCTGGAGCTCCTTTTCCCTTGGGTCTACCTTCTAAATCCCAGCCTCCTCAGATCAAAAATTCCAGAACTAGAATAAAAAGATGGTTCTATGACTCTATCTCCAAGAGCATGATCATTGAGAGATACAATGGTTCAAGATCCTTCTTCTCAGATTGGGATGAAATTCTCAATCTTCCAAATAATGATCTGAAGGAACTGCAACATATGAATCTGGATAATGCTGATACGGAATATGAATACCTGAACTATGTGTGGACTCTTAGAAATAAAATTGGCCTGGCTCTTAGACAAAAATAAATGGTTTTGGCTTCATCAATCCAGAGGGAGATTGTTGGAAAATAAAAAACTGATGAGCAAAACCACTGAAGCCAGAAAAATGAATAAAACCACGGATTGACCAACCGCGGATGCTTTTCTTCTGAATACAGTCCCTTCCGACTGAAGAACTACTTCAGCATCGGAACATCAACAACGGAAGATTCGCCAAAAAGAACTACCGCTGAACTTCTCTACATCAGAAGACATTAGCAGACCCTAATCATTTCGGAAGACAACCATTGCTTCGGAAGACATCAAATGATTCGGAAGACAATCTCAGATTCCGAAATAACTGATTGTTCAATCAGCTTCCGATGAACACCTTCCGAAAAAATAACCACTGCGCCTCAACACAACTATCTCAACCTCGGAAGACCTGAAGACTCCTGAAGACTCTTGTTTCCGTTGTTGACTTTGTATTAGTTGTACTATTCTGATGATTAAGTGTCTGTAACAGTGTCAGCTATTTGTCTTATTATTTCTTGTCTTGTAACTCTGAATGTTGGGTATTTAAGCCCCAACATTCCCTGAGTAAATTGAAATATTTCCCCCAAAATTCCTTGGGATTTTGTTATGTTCTTCTCTTTTTCTAGAAAAAACTAAACAACGAAAATAACTTTTTGCAAAACTTAAGAGGGAGCTAATACCAAAGCTTTGACCAAGTGTCTAAAGTCTTTGTTCCTGGTTAAACAGCCTCTTCGAGTTTCTCAACACATTATCAAGGAGGTTTTGTAGTTGGGTCATCATTTCTTTCATTTCTGTGGGAGCCAAGCGAAACGATGTTTTGGCGGCGGGCTGAGACCCAGGAATTATGTCGATTTGTAATTCAATTTCCCATTCGGGTGGTAATCAGGCAATTCCTCAGAAAATACATCGGGGAAATTACACACCACGGGTAAATCATCAATTGTCCTCGTTTTTGTTCGTTCCTCAATCACTTATGCCAAGCAGGCTCCACACCCTCGCCTCATCATATCATCAGCCTTGATCATCGAAACAATTTTAGGCACATGCGTAATTTGTCACCATAGATCTTTACTGGACTCCGATCCAACGTTCGTAAACATATCATCTTTCGTCGACATACAATGTCAGCCTGATGTTGGGCTAACCAATCCACACCCAAAACTACATCAAACCCTCCTAAGGTTATGATGAATAATTGCATGGGGAACCTATGACCCTCTATCTCAATGTAGCAATCATCTATAGCCTCGATCACCCTAGTCATCTTGCCATTAGCTTTTTCTACATCTAATACCCGTTCTATCTTCTAACCTCCCGCGTGACCCATCACAAAATGTAGAAGATACGAAACTCATACTGGCACTAGAATCAAACAAAACAGATGCAGGAATATTGTTGATAGGAAAGGTAATTGTAACCCCGTCGGGGTCCTCAATGGCATCATCCTTGGTCATCATAAAGGCTCGACCTTTAGCTTTCGGCTTCTCATTCTTCTTTTCTTCCATTTTCCCTAAGGCTCTTGCTTTTGGCCTTTGACAGTCCTTGGACAAATGTCCAAATCCATTACAGTTGAAGTATCTGACAGCACTGGGACAGTTGGCTGAAAAGTGCCCAACCTTCCCACAACGAAAGCATAAGTTAGTGCCCACACGACACGGTCCCGAGTGGTTCTTGCCACACTTGTTGCATGTACCCGTCTCTTCTTGTTTTAGTTTCTAGCCAGAAAACCCTCATTTGTCTATTCGACCTCTTTTGGTCCCGAGGGACCATTTCGTCTTTGATTCTTCCTTGACTTGTTCAGCTTCCACCACATCATCCCAAAGTTTACCACTAAGTTCCACAGTTGAATCAGACGTCTTTGGGGCGTTTTCCTTCACATGAATTCGAACCTTTGGAGGCAAACCCTCCATGTACAGTTTCACTATCTGCTCCTCAGTAGCGACCAAATGAGGAACCATCCTTTCCATTTCGTTGAACCTGGAAGTGTACTGTCTGTGGTTCAAATTCCCAGCCTTTAAGATCAAAAACTCTCTTTCCACCTTGTCCAGTTCGTTCTATGGAAAGAACTGCTTCGTGACTAACTCTTTCAAATCTTCCCAGCTCATCTTCTCCACGTCTGCAGCACTCTTTGATTGTTTGACTGTATTCCACCAGTGGAGGGCCTCCTCAGTAAAAGAATGAGCTTCAAATTTTACAGCCTGATCAACACGACACTCACTGATGGAGATAAAAACCTCCATTGCTGATACCCAATGACAGATGGCCATTGCATCCTTTTTCCCATCAAAGGATGGTGGTTGCATCCCTTGAAGGCTTTGTAGTTGCAGCCTTTTACCATCCCCTGATGAAGATCGTTGCCCCTGTCATAATGATTTTGACTTCCTCATCTTCCTTGGTGCTTTCCTTCGATCCCTCAGATTTGTCTTTTATAGCTTCCTCCAATGCTTTTGCTATTATCATCGGCATCTTCTCATCCATAATCTTATAAACCTTGTTAGATATAGCCTTCAGCACAATGGGATCTAAGGAAAACTCTTTTGTGTTTTCTGGTTGTTCACTCATCTCAACCTCTTCTTTGTTAGCGTTCCTTTCTTCCTCATCATGTTGTTCTTCAGTTGTCTGTGGTTGCTTTCGATGCCTACCTTTCTGTCTTGCCATTAACTTTCTACAGGATGCAGAATTGATAAGTTAGTAAAGGAATTAGTTTAACACGAAATAAGTGTTGTAAATCGTCAATGACATTGATCAGGTGTTATCAACCACTTACCCAACT